>CM029016.1:73897257-74497257 GCA_016801055.1 Panax notoginseng | reverse complement strand
AACTGTTGTTGGATATTAAATCCGTAGAAGCTATTAGTGATAGTACATATAATTTTTGTTTATTGTCAAATTGTGTTGAGATATGTCTTAGCTAATTATTCTAGCTAGACGAATAATTATTAGAACTTGATAGGTTTGAAAAGATAATTCAATTATTAATGACAGATCGATGCCAATTATTTCGGCTAGATCGAGAAGTGATTAGATATTGAAATTATAGCATTTCGTTGTTAATACAACTTATGTTTGTAAGACAGAGAAGAATAACCTTTTTATATAAAAAGGGAAACCTTTTAGTAGTATATTTGGCTATTGCGCGCGTTTTGAGTATTATGCATAATATAGGGTACAAGGAGTTGGCCGCTCTAAGTACTTGCAGAGGGGTATAATTTAATCTTTATGATTTTCTGATACACCTGGATATATCAAAGTCTAATCTTTGATAGTTACTCGAGAAGAGAAGTTCAAGATCCAATGGATCGCTCAGCATAAATCTGGAAAATATTCCACTTTGTTCTTGCGTAGAATTGATTATTGATTATTCATTTGAATATCGTAGAAACTTTGAAAGCGTTGTACTCTTTCATTATCAGATTATTGTATTGTATATATTGCGAGAAGACTTGTTAGTAATTAGAGGTTTGTTCATCTATTTCAAAGTTCCTCTATCAAATTAGATAGTCTATTCTTATTGATTATTATACATTTATTGTACGTCTTAACTTGCGGGGCAAACTTGTTGCTCACCCTTGCTAAATAAAACTTTTCAGCTAGGGACGAAGTGGCAGAAGGTGCTGTGAAGAATAAAGGCAAAGGCATAGTGACTAATTAGTTATGAATAACATTATGTATTATGCTATGTTTGTAAACCCTTTTTGTAAATCTAAAGGGTAAGTTTGTAATGTTAAGGTTAGAGAACCTGAGACTATTATATTAATAATATCTGTTAATGACTTATGTATTACTATTTCTATATGAATGGGTAGTTAGATGTTATTATATTGTGGATCGTGAGCACCAAACTCGGGGGTCAGGTAATCCGAATTTGGGGGTGTCACAATTGCCTTCTCCAGTATGGTCCCAAAAGAGTTACTTTGGAACACAGATATTCGGTTATAGAGCTAGGATTTCAAGCCCTGCTCAAACCTCCTAGCCTTCCTCACCTCAGTGTCCACTTGATGTGGAACAAACCTCACCAATTCATTGAACTTGGCAACGTATTGGGGAACTGTCATCTCCTTTTATTTTAGTTCTAGGAATCGCATCTCCATCCTCCCCTGCATACTCGTGGGATAGTAGCTCTCAAAGAAAATATCCTTGAACTGCGTCCACATAAGGTTTTCTATACCGGTACTAGCCTAGTTTTTCTCCCACCAGAAGTTGGCCTCTCCTTTCATCATATTGGTAGCAAAAGTAACCTTTTGCCCCTCATCGACATTTGTAATAACAAACGCCTTCTCTATTTCTTTTACCCAAGTCTGGTCTTCAATTGGGTCTGTAGTTCCTTTGAACTCTGGTGGACCGACACTTTTAAAATCCTTAAACGTAGTAGCTCGTACTACCGCAAGATTTATGGGTATATTCGCCCCATTCCTATTAAACGCAGCCACTAATAAATTAACGAACTTTTATATCGGATTAATCGGTCCCCCTTCCAGTTGATTTACATTGGCATCTTGATTTCGTTGTCTTCTTCTTGGCGGCATTTTTCTGTTAAGATAAATAACACGTCATTATCACTTTCTTCTTGTTAGTTAGTTATTATTTGTGACACCCCCAAATCCTGGTACTTTATTTCCTCAAGACTTGGTGTTCACTTAATCAAAACATTCATTTCTAACTACCCAATCATAATAAAATTGAATAATAAAAACCTGCCCATACAGGATTAAACTTAAATAAAAATATCCCAGGTTATCTAACCTTTAATTACAAACATTCAAATGCGGAATTTAAAATATATTACATCACATCATATTTAAAAGTCTGTTATCATAATGATAAAGATAAAATTACAAGTCTTCATCACTTGTACATTTTTCCCTTTCCTTTAGTAGACGAAGGTTCACTTACCTTCTCTTCTTTAACTGCAATGAGTTTATAAATATACAAGAGTGAGCAAAATAATTGCTCACTGGATATAATATGAAATCAACAGGAGTATAACAATAAGAACTGTCAAAATAGGCTCATCAAAAGTGAATAGTACTCTATCAATAATAATCAGAAACTGAAATCCCAAAATATAGAAAATATACATCACTGAGGGTCGTAAGACCATGAACTACGTCCACAGTTGCAAGTAATCTTTCAACTCCAACTTTAACAGTCATAAGACTATAAGGACCTTGTACTTAGGGGGATCATCCCTTCGTACAATGTATTGTGCACGGCCATTTCAACGCTAAGCGTAAACCTCTATTAAAAGAGTTGTTCATCTCAGTATTTAGAATACAAGTCCGCAGCAAAGTAAGTTTGGTTTGGATAAGCTTTCAAAGAAATTTAGAATTTAACGAACATCAACTAAGGAGTAGTTGAATAAAACCAATAACACTATACTATAGAATAATCATGATTGAATCAATCATAGTAGACTAAAGTCATGCTTTAGGAATAATCTAATAGCATACAATTTGAATAACTATAGCATACCTTGCTTGACCAATACTAAGCCAAGGTTAATTAGAATTGAATATTAAGTATGCATAACAATTTGAAAGATAGAAATGTTCGACATTAGTATATATAGTTGTGCATGCTAAACCACAAGTTAAATACAAGAATAACTTGCTCCAGAATAACTTACATCATTATATTGTAATCGAATTGAAAACAGTACTTGAATTAACAAGATAATAGATTAGAAAACTTGCTTAATTGTAAAAATAGAGTTAAAGAACTTGCCTTGCACGTAGATTAAATCGAATCAATACGAATCACAATATCCTATAAACATATGTCATCATGACATAGTTAGTTATTACCACTTTACAAACATAACTAAGTACGTTCATCATTTAAAATTGGAATTTTAATCACATAACCAAGTTATAACACAAGTTAGTCTTTAATAACATAATTATTCATAGTATATAAATACTAAAATCAACATTTTACAGTCTTACTATCATCACATAATGTTTCTTAAAATTTAGTGTACAAAAAGTACACTGTCAGACCATTCTGCTAACTTGCGCTGCGGCGCCACAGTTTACACTGTGGTTCCCGTTGCGGTGCTGAGTTGGCGCTGCGGCGTGGCGCCGGCGCTGCAGCGCGAGATTTGTACTGCTGGGCCGCGCTGCGGCGCCAGACTCCAGAATCTGACGACCAAGCTCGGCAACAGTATGAACAAAAGCCAAATTGGCCTAAAAGCTCGAATCTAATAGACTGATTAACATGTAATACACATATAGACTTCATATAAATATATTGTGAAGACTACTAACATGTTTCTACTCATAAAATAACATAAACATCAAAGTTACAACACCCAATTTTAATATTTTTGGCAAAAACTCCATTGTTGATATTTTTTTATGAAAATCAACACTGTGATTTTGTTTTTCAATCAAAATAGAAATTTCAAAACATCATAGTTATGATTTTACATACTCTATCAATTTCCATAATCAACTTATCAATTTAACAATTAATTAAACCTTAATTCTATTTTAAACTAAGCCATGTTCACATATATATTTTCATGTAAACACTGTAATATACTTTCTTCCACAAAACACATACATACATGAATTACTATATCTATAATCATATATAAACTTATGGAATAACCTTATAATCAATAATCATACAAAACTATATACATAACAATAATTTTTTTTCCTTTATAACAATTTCATAGAGAACTTTTTGGAAGAAGAAGAAAACTAATTTTTTAAAGAAAAGATTAAGCTCCTACCTTTAATAAAGAAGATGATGGTTATTCTCAAGCTTTTTCTCTCCAATTCCTTTCTCAAAAACCTGTTAGAATCACTCAATTTCTCTCTAGAGTTTTCTAAAATTTTTCTCTGTGTTCTTCTTCTTCTTCTTCTCTCTTCTCCCAACTCTAGTTTACGTAATAAAAATATAATGTATATGGATATAATGTATATATTAAATATATAATTTAACTCTAACTTAACTGACATCAATTATTTTTTATTTTGAAAATCAAAAGCCATAAGGCGTATTTGGCTAACCACTAAAAATATAATCCATTAACCCTTTTGCCTTGTTTGGTAAAACACAATTAGATTAAAGACTTAATAGGCATTAGGCCTTGTTTGGCAAAACTGAATTAAACTCCCTTAATTTATTTTAATAACTCCTTTATAACAAGGTTATTTCTCGCACTTCTATTAAATTAAATAATCACTTTAATTAATTCAAATACTAATCTATTAAATTACTTTCACACATAAATCATTATCACATAATTATAATTTTCTTTATAATTTTATTCAACCAACTAACACTTTATTTTAATCGCAATTCCAATTAAAATATTATAATTCATTTAATCACTATAAGCTCTCTAATTAAATTATTAAATTAGTATATAATCTCATCACAATTTATTTCCTTAACTCCTTAATTATTTATTCAACAAATAATTAACTAAACCACATCAACTCAATAAATATTTCATATTGCAAATAAATATTTAATATTTAATATTTAATTATTTATTCAACAAATAAATAACCATTAAATACTTATATAACTCAAATAAATATTTTAAATTAAATTAAAAGAATCTAGAATGTTACATCATTCCCCTCTTAAAAGGATTCTGTCCTCAGAATTACAATTCAAACAAATCATTCGTTGCATTATTCATTATTAAACAATAACTTCAAACTCATTGCACAATATGTTTCATAAAAAGGCTTATATTGATTTACTTCTTTGTAGTATAATACTACATCATTCATTCTTACACAGCCTTAGCTTATTACATTACTATCCCGTAATTGCTTTCCAAAAATTGGGATTTACAAAAGACTACCCTTTAATATACAAAAGAGGGTTTTACGTCACTACTAGATACATCATATTTACATATCTAACTCTACTCTAGCTACTAGCTAGATTACATCTGGCTTATGGCATTCTCATAATTCGCGTTGGCAATATCGGCTATAATATCTCGACTGATGGTATGCCAAGTATGCCCTGCGTCTATCGGATACCTAGACACTTGCTGCTGAAAATCCGCATGAGAACTCCTATGAATATAGGACATTCTACCAATCTTTTGCTTCTTGACCTTTAGCTCCTGCCTGAGCTCAAAGGTCTCCTGTTTCAGCTCGTGGACCTTGTCCTTTGCCAAAACTCTCTCGTCATGCTCCTCTTCTCACATCGATTCCATACTCTTCTTGTCCTCCAGGATTTCCTGGACCTCCTCCTTCAGCTCCCTCACTTCCTTCCCTTGCTAGATATTTCTATCCAAAATAGCCATAAATAACGCCTTCATTGACTCCCCCGGAGTCGTCTCTTCCTCAGGTGTTATGGTGTTAAATGACACCACCTCCATCTCCTCCTCCGACATGCCATCAAACAAAGACATGAGGTCTAAGTTTTCTGAGTCTCTAGACTTGACTATAACCACTTCTGGCTCTTCTGCTATAGGGGCCGGTAAGATCTCTACTTGATTTACTGACTCCTCGCTAACAACATGTATATCCCTATGCATCTCATTATTTCCTGACATCTACAATAAACTAATTTAGTTTGATTAGTACACGTTAGTAGAATAATAAAAATACATATCACATTGAATGCATTTTTAGGGTTAACTTCATCTTTTACTTCTTTAACTTTTCTTAAGGTTATGACTTAAGGTTCTTTTTCCCCCTTTAAGTTTTATAACCTACAGCTTTGACACCAACCTATGACGCACCCAAATTCGGGTATCTTCTAACCCGACAGATGGTGCTACACGGTGCTACAATTCACACATTCATTCAATAGAAATACCTCAAAAGAGTGAAAATGTCTTCTATATATTCCAAAATAATATTACCATACCCAGGTTCTTTATAACCATTACATGAGTACTTGTCATAATATTAAATAATTACAACACCTATACTATACTATTACAAAGGCAATCTATTAGTTTGCCTTAGCCTTCCCTTTATCTTTACCAGATCCTTCAGTCCATTCGGTTTATGTTGCATTCATATGGTTCAAGCAAGAGTGAGCATAACTAGCTCAGCAGGTACGCCAATTTCATTTAACAAGAGGCTTGAATCATATAAATCATATATCTTCAATAACTGAATCAATAGTTATGAAGTACTATCGATAATTCAAAATAGCACCTCTCTTTTCTTTAAAACGTTTCACAATGAACAACATTCATTTAAACATTAATATTGGTCCAAGACCTTGAGCATTTCATTTTTTCTTTGAAAAGGACAACACGGCACCAAGTCTGTAAGTCCGACATATCTTACGAGCACGTCTAGGTGATCAACGTATAGTACTCTATGTTGTACAACATTACTTTCTTTAAATGTATCTACGTTTAAGTTTTAGCAACCTCACGTGCCTGTCGTTTGACGACAAAACATTTGTTTATCATACTCAGTCTTTCTTTGAAATCAATACCAAAATAGTTTGGCAAAAGATAACAACATTTACTGTAACGCCCCGAAATACGATCTATTTTCACACCCGGATTCCGTATGTCACGGTCCCACTTCTTACCAAACATACGTCATTATATAGTTAAATATAACAACATATATTCTCAAATCCCAGGTTCTGGAAACCTTATAACCTCTTTCATTATAAATAGTGATAATTATATTATTCTTTACATCGTACAAGAGTGACTTTTATCCGCCACCAAGGATACATATCAGTTCATTAAACTAATCTATAGTTCAATTAAACTATTCTACATTACAAGTCTAGGCTTGCTCTTCACGCACATTCACATACTGAATGGCACTTCATCTGGATACCGATTAGCTTGATCTTTATGGGATCCTTAAGTTCTTTCTAACATTGTTCGCTGAAAATATTTTTCATTTAAAGCAAGTGTGAGCATTCAATTGCCCAGCAAGTCATAACAGTTGAATAAACAACTTCAAGAGTTTAAACATTCTTCAGAACTTTGATAACCGAACAAAGGTTATGAAGCAGCTTGAATAATAGGAATAGTCTCGATTCCTATCATCTTAAAACATCAGTCACATGCACTTTGAAATACTTTCATTCTTCTACCTTTTTCATACACATTCTGTCTGGCTAGAATCATTAGCACAGACTTAACAATAACGGTTCATGTATAAATAGAACATTCTCTTATTGAACAGTTTATTCACAGGACAGTTCATCTCATAGAAACATCGAAGTGTTCACATTATGGCACAAGACCTCATACGTTCTACCACATTGTACAAATACCGCACATTCGCACATAGAAAGAACTTCTCAAGTTCAACATCTGAGAAGTTTAAGAAACTAACATTCATGTAAAATGAATGAAGTTAGGAAACTTGCCTTACGCACAGCTACAGCTTATGCTGAACTGCTAATTCTAATCCCTAGATAATACATAAGGAAATAACACGTACACCAATTAGTTATATACTTGACTTACGCATTAGTTTAAACTTAACTTTACTTCTTAGGGTTCGCGTTCTGGTCATTTAAGTTTACGCGACTAACTTTCTTTACCGGTTTACGGCTTCATGACATACGGAGATGTCTTACTCATACGTTCATCATCTTGGATTATTTATATTCTTATCTTCTTCTTATAACTTCTCTAAGACTCAGCACACATCGCGTCTCTGCTAGTAGTCCATATGGTACTCTGAGTGGTTTCTCATAAACAACCAACAAACAAGTTCCCGTCTCATCTACACTGCCATCACAGTGAGTTAGATCGATTGCCAGTTTCGTATATACCTTCGGTCTCTGAAGGAATTGTTTAGCCCAACTCCTATATATCAACCATCAAAGGTTATAATTGTACCACAACCTACTTAACTTATCCGAACTATTAACTATAATATTCGTTAAGTCAATTTCTTATTCCTTACGGGTTTCTGGCAACTAAATGCCATACCTCAGGATTCATTCTTTATCGTCCAAGTCATACAATCTTTTGTATACTCAGAACTATCATTTCAGTTAATCATTAACTTGGCTTCGTTACGTTAACGTCCTTATCTTAATTTGGTTCTTTACCATTCATGGTTTAATCATTGATCTTCATTATCTTACGGTCAAACCATACACGGAGTGTAGGTTCTGCCCGTTTAATATTCGCGTACACTCAACCCTCACGTCAGCTAAAGTGTTTAACGCTTACTTTTCATTCTAACATTCTCTATCCGACTTACATTCGGCTTTCATTACTCTTATTACCATTCATAACGGCTTTCTTGATAAATCATATCTTACTTACTACCTTCGTTAACGTTTAAGTCATACAATCATTGTACACTTAGAATGTTCGTCCGACGCGAATACGATTCATGAGGATTGTTTACGTATTCAGCGTTCACGTCGCTCGTCTCTAAATCTCTCATTCAACCTTTACTCAAGGTTTCAATTGCATTCAATCGTTATCCAACCCATGAACCCCATGTTCATTATTCTTTCTTAATGTCGAAGCCATACTGTTCGTTGTATGCTAAGACCTATCGTTCATCGCAACTACATTGCGTTCACAGCGTCTATACGCTTTACACATAACTCTCATGATGACATCATAACATCGAAATGTTATTCATTGCCCTCGTCACTCAACGTCTAAGAAATCACAATCATAGTAATCTCCCACGTTCGTTTATCGTGACTACGGTCCCCGTATATCGGTTACATAACCCGTGTTTACATTTGTTGTCTTTTAATCTTGATTAATCTTTCCATTCAACCTTTATTAAAGGTTTAACTTGCTTACTTAAGTGTTATTTTAGGCGAACTATATGTTCATGCTTCTTTCTTGCACATCCCCCAATAATTGAACACTTAAAAGCTAATTACTGGGTCTTGCCTTGCACCGACGCTGCGGCGCTGGTTCCCTTCCTTCCTCTAGCGTTGCAGCGCAAGTCTTCAACAACTACCTCCCTGGCCTGGCGCTGCGGCACCAGTTAACAGTGCGTGGCATCCAGAGCTGACACTGCGGTGCCGCCTCCCAAGGCTCAGTTGGCGCTGCGGCACCGAGCAAGAAACCTAGAAAAATCTCTAAGTCTTTTACAAGCTTGAATCGCTTACTTCCCGATTTATAACTCAAAACGAGGTCGTTCCAATGCCATTTTCTTCCTTATCTTACCTACTTCAATACCCCTCAGACAAAACTTTATTCTGAATCTGTTAACGTGCCATTCGATTGGCTTGATCTTCACCCTTCATTCATTTTTACGCTTTTAATATTCTTCATTTTTTCGTCCGTAATTCGATCCTCCGAACTCGGAACTCGTTCGTTCTTAAGTTTATGACTCACATTTTCTACGTTCTATTACTTTCTTATGAAATCCTACACGTTCGGGTTCATTTACTAACTTTCAAATTTTTGCTCGTCTTTTACAAAATTTTTGCTATAACTTCGTTATAGCTTAGTTTTAATCCGTTCTTCATGAACGTTCCTATCGTTCCTAACCAAGCAATAAGAAACTAACTTATACGCGATGGTTTTAAACTTGTCCATCAACAACAATTAGACTACGATGATTTTAAATTTGTCCATCAACAACGTTCTTCGTGTTCTTCGTTCGTTCTTCATTTTTAATCGATATTTTGATTACAATTTTACTTTTTCTTGGAATTTGATTTATAGAACACCATTCCTTACTTATTTCATCTAATCATTCATATGATCCACTTGGATCGTTTTAATTCAGTACGAATCTTACACTCCCTTAAGAAATTTATAAACTAAATTTTTACTTTCTTATTTCTTCTTTTCTCATGATTTCAACCATATGAAATTATTTCTAACATCTTTTACTCCTTATTCTCATTAAGCTATGTTTTAACATAGAAAACTTAAAGAAAATTTATTTAGTAAGGACGTTGAGTGACGAGGATAAAGAATAACATTTCGATTGTGATGACCCAAAAATTCGGGTTGTCCAGAATTTAAGTTTAAAGAATTAGTTATTAATAAAATGAATTTTTATTAATATTATTCTGTGCTATGTATTTATTAATCGTTCTATAACCTAGGATGATTATAAGACGGGAGGATTCTAGCTACGAGCTAGATTGAACGAATAAGGATTTTCAGGATGAAAATAAAATTTTTCCGGAAACAAAAATATTTTCGGGGAAAAAGACGAAATATGCACTATTCATCCGTTTCTGTTCGGAGATTGAGTTTGAAATTCTGAGAAACGGGTAATGATAGAATTCTAATACGTAATGGAATATTTAATAATATTTCAGTTATTGTAAAAACGAAGTTTTCTCCTGTGGACTTAAAACCTAAGGGTTAGGAAAGTGAGTTCCGAGAATTTAATGATTTCGTATAATGATTAGGGTTATTATGCGTAAGAAATACGAGTGTAATACTAGTTATTATACGAGTATAGTACGAAGATTATTACGACGTATAATACGAATATCGTACGAACTATATAAGAATAAAATACGAGAATGAGATGCGTAGAATACGATTAGTCTTAATGGGTAAGTAAAGGATAAGTTAAGTAATGACTAAGTAAACTTAATAGCTAAGTAAAGTGCTTATAAGTGATGAGTAAGTAAACTTAAGGGCTAAGTAAACTAAAGAGCTAAGTAGACTTAATGTCTAAGTAAATGTGCAGGCCAAGTAAACTTAGTGCTTAAGACTTGAATAGTAAGGAGGTTTAGGGGGGTGAAATGACTAAAATACCCCTAGCCTTAAAAATCTATATATAAGAAGCTTATTTCTATTGTTTTGGAATTTTGAAAATCCTAAGAAACTTGAGAGAGAGAGAGAGAGTTCGGATGGGAGGAGAAGGAAGAGGAAAAGCTAGCCCGTGTACAAATTTATCCGACGGGAGAAGATTAAAGAAGGAAGGTAATTCGAAACCTAACCCTAAGTAATTTTTTTCTTTAAGTTTTCACGTTAAACGTATAATTTAATGGGAATAGGAAGTAAAAGAAGATTGGAATGATTTCATATGGTTGAAATCATAAGAAAATGAAGAAATAAAAATTAGAAGTTTATTTTATAAATTTCTTAAGGAAGTGTAAGATTCGTAATGAATTAGAATGATTCGAGTGTATTATATGAATGAGTAGGTGAAATAAGTAAGGAATGATGTTCTATAACATCAAATTCCAATAAAAAGTGAAATTGTAATCTAAAATATCGATTAAAATGATGAACGAACGAAGAACACGCGAAGAACACGAAGAACGTTGTTGATGGACAAATTTAAAACCATCATAGTGTAATTGTTGTTGATGTACAAGTTTAAAACCATCGCGTATAAGTTAGTTGCTTATTACTTGGTTAGGAACGGTAGAAACGTTCATGAAGAACGTATTAAAACTGAGCTATAACGAAGTTATGGCAAAAATTTTATAAAAGATGAATGAGAATTAGAAAGTTAGTAAATGGACCCAAACGTGTAGGGTTTCATAAGGAAGTAAGAGAATGTAGAAAATGTGAGTCGTGGAATCAAGAATGAACGAGTTCCGAGTTCGGATGACCGAATTACGGAAGAACGAACGAAGAACATTAAAAGCGTAAAGATTAAGCCAATTGAATGGCATGTTAATGGATTCAGAATGAAGTTCTATCTGAGGGGAATTGAAGTACGTAAGATAAAAAGGAGAATGGCTTTGGAACGACCTCGTTCTGAGTTATAACGAATATGTTATGAAATTTCAAAGTAAGCGATTCAAGCTTGTAAAAGACTTAGAGATTTTTATAGGTTTCTTACTCGGCGCCGCAGTGCCAGCTGAGCCTTTGGAGGTGGCGCCACAGCGCCAGCCCAGGATGCCATGCACTGTTAACAAGCACCGCAGCGCGAGAGTTAGTGAAGGACTCGGCGCCGCAGCGCCAGGCTAGGAAGGTAGTTGTTGAAGACTTGCGCCGCAGCGCGAGAGGAAGGAAGGGAACCGGCGCCGCAGCGCCAGTGCAGGGCAAGGCCTGGTAATGAGCTTTTAAGTGCTTAATTATTGGGGGATGTGCAAGAAAGAAGCATGAACATATCGTTCACCTAAAATAACACTTAAACAAGCGAGTTAAACCTTTAGTAAAGGTTGAACGGAAAGATTAATCAAGATTAAAGGACAAAGAATGTAAACACGGGTTACGGAACCGATGTCCGGGGACTGTAGTCGCGATAAATGAACATAAGGGACTGCTATAGTTGTGATTCCTTAGACGTTGAGCGACAAGGGTAATGAATAACATTTCGATGTTATGTCATGATAGTGAGAGATAAGTGTAAGCGTATAGACGTTGTGAACGTAACGTTGTTGCGATGAACGATCGTTCTTAGCATACAACGATCGGTAAGAACGAATAATGAAGTAGGGTTCATGTAATGGATAACAAAAGTATTAAGTAAGATACGAATGGTATCAAGAAAGCCGTAATAAACGGTAATGAGATTAATAAAAGTCGAATGTGAGTCGGATGAGAATGATAGAATGAAATGTAAGCGTTGAACACATTAACCGATATAAAGGTTGAGTATACACAAATATTAAATGGGTAGAACCTGCACCCCGTGTAGGGTTTGACTGTAAGATAATGAAGATCAATGATTAAACAATGAATGGTAAAGAACTGAATTAAAGACAATGACGTTAACGTAATGAAGTCGAGTTAATGATTAACTTGAATGATCGCTCTGAGTATACAAAAGACTGTATGACTTGAACGATAAAGAATAAATATTGAGGTATGGCATTTAGTTACCAGAAAGCCATAAGGAATAAGAAATTGACTTAACGAACATTATAGTTTAATAGTTTGGATAAGTTAAGATAAGTTAGGTTGTGGTACAATCTTAACCTTTGAGGTTAACATATGGGAGCTGGGCTAAATAATTCCTTCAGAGAGTGAAGGTATATATAAAACTGGCAACCGATCTAACTCACTGTGATGGCAATGTAGATGAGACGGGAACTTGTTTGTTAGTTTTTTGTGGGAAACCACTCAGAGTACCATATGGACTACTAGCAGAGAAGCTATGTGTGCTGAGTCCTAGAGAAGTTATAAGAAAAAGATAAGAATGCAAATCATCAAAGATGATGAACGTTTTGAGTAAGACATCTCTGTATGTCATGAAGCCGTATACTGGAAAAGGAAGTTGGTCGCGTAAACTTATATTGCAAGAATGCGAACCCTAAGAAGTAAAATTAAGTAAACCAATGCGTAAGTAAAGTATATGACTAATTGGTGTTTATGTTTTTCCTTATGTGTTATATAGGAATTGGAATGAGCAGTTCAGCGTAAGATGTAGCTGTGCGTAAGGCAAGTTTCCTAACTTCATTCATATTTTAAATGAATGCTAGTTTCTTAAACTTCTCAGATGTTGAACTTGAAAAGTTCTGTCTATTTGCGAATGTGTGATATTTGTACAAGGTGGTAGAACGTATGAGGTTTTGTGCCACAATTTGAACACTTCGGTGTTTCTATGAGATGAACTGTTCTGTGATTAAGCTGTTCAATACATATTTGTTCTGTTTATACATGAATCGTTATTATTAAGTCCGTGCTAATAATTATAGCCAGACAGGATGTGTATGAAAAAGGTAGAAGAATGAATGTATTTCAAAGTGAAAGTGAATATTATTTTAAAATGATAGGAATTGAGATTATTTCTATTATTCAAGCTGCTTCATAACCTTTGTTCGGTTATCGAAGTTCTAAAGGAATCTTTGAATTGTTGAAGTTATTTGTTCAACTGTTATGACTTGCTGGGTAATTGAATATTCACACTTGCTTTAAATGAAAAATATTTTCAGCGAACGATGTTAGAAGAACTTAAAGATCCCGTAAAGATCAAGTTGACGGTGTCCAGATGAAGTGCAATTCATATGTGAATGAGTGAGAAGATCAAGTAAAGACTTTTAATGTAGAAAGAAGAAATTGAACTATAGACTAGTTTAATGAACTGTTATGTATCCTTGGTGGCAGATAAAAGTCACTCTTATAAGATGAAATGAATAATGTATTTATCATTATTTGTAATGAAAGAAGTTATAAGGTTTCTAGAACTTGGGATTTGAGGATGCATATTATTATATTTCAATAAATAATGATGTATGTTTGGTAAGAAGTGGGACCGTGACGTACATAATTCGGGTGTAAAAATAGACCGAATTTCGGGGCGTTACAGAGTGGTATCAGAGCTGATATGTTATAAACCTTAGGTAAGAGTACCTAAGACTATAATCATAGAGAGAAGGATAAGAAGATCACCACGTGATCATAGTAACTCGTAGTAACAGATGAGCTGTTAAACGATGAATGATTTATAGATAATGCTATGAATGAATAGTACTACAAAGTAGTATGGGAAGAAGAACTCAGATTGAGTTGAAAAGGATAGCATATGAATTAAAGAAATTTAGAAGTTATAAATTTCGATTGAGGACTCATTTAATAGCTGAGTTGTATAAACCTTTGTTATGGGCAGAGGTTTGTGCTTGGTGTAACAACTGCTTAGCTTATTACAGTGATAATCATTGGGATTGGTCGCACTATCAAGATATATATGACGAGAAGGTGAATCTTTTCTCATGTATATATTTGATAGGTAAAGAACGATAAGGTAGGTGCGAGTTCTTGAAACTCATACTTATGGTAGGTTCATGACTCATAAATATATGGTATGTTTTTGAACTTCTCAGCGAATGGACGCCTATGGTTTGACTGGATAGTTCTTAAACTCATATTATTGTGGAAAGTTCCTGAACTCATAATGTGTGATAAGTTGATGGACTGTACTAAGATATAGGAATGTTTAGACTGAAAATGAGTTATTTTCAGTAGGCTTAGTATTGAAGGTACTAGAGAAGATTAAGTACTGTCACAAGTAAGACAATGAAGGAAGATGGAGAATAGGATATTCCAAGTCATCTAGCTACGCTAGATTTCAAACTTTATTGAAATCGTGCTTACGTGTGCGTTTATAAAAGGAAAGAATTGGTTCAACTTTTGGAATCAATAGATTTTTAAAAGAACTATTCTTGGTATGTCTATGCTAATTGTTTTGGCTAGACAAAAATTAATTTAAAATATCAAAATGAATTTTATATCATCATTGCAATTGATGCAAAGATGGTAAAAGGATGGAGTTATTAATGCAATTGAACCTGGTATTGGATGTGATCTTAGGATCAACAACCCGCTATGGTATGATGTATAATGACGAAGTCATAAATTGACGAAGTCCTCAACGTACTGTGAAAAGTACGGTATCATGACGTCATAAAACGTTTTGATGTATTGTAAACGAATTTCAAGAAGTAGTCGACGTCAATTGATTTGACTAGACGAATGTTTCACGTTGATATCCAATTTATTGGTATGGTCTAAGCTACTTGATTCGGCTAGACAAAGGGTATGCCATGTTTAAAAGAAAATCGAGCTTTCTTTGAAGAAGTTGTACCAAACCAAATTGTTTTGGTGCGAAATCTAATGATTAAGTCCGAGGTGAACATATTCCAAAATGGGGTATACAATGGGTAAGAGGTAGTTTGCTTTCTTTGTGATTGTAAACTGACCGTGGAAGAAAGGTTACGGCGTCATGCTGTTAAACCTAGTAAGAGTTCATGGTCGATTTGACCCCTCAGCAAAAGTATGAAACATTTTAAAAGGAAATTTTATATTCCTCGTTATTCCTTCTACTCCATGATTCTTGATAGGTTGTGGAGGTTAGGAATGAGGGAAAAATAAGAACTCCGTTGAAGGGAAGTTGAGAAGAAGGGTAGGCTAAAATTTTGAGGACGAAATTATGTGAAGAAGGGGTGAATGTGATGACCCGAGTGAGGGTGTGGTTTTAAGAAATTTCGAGGATGGAATTTTTATAAGGGTGGAAGAGTGTGACGACCCGGAAATTCAGGTTGTTCATAATTTAAGTTTAAAGAATTATTTATTAATAAAATAAATTTTTATTAATACTATTTTGTGCTATGTGTTTATTAATCGTTCTATAACCTAGGATGATTATAAGTCGGGAGGATTCTGACTACGAGCTAGATTGAACGAATAAGAATTTTCAGGATGAGAATAAAATTTTTTCAGGAACAAAAATATTTTCGGGGAAAAAGACGAAATAGGCACTATTCATCCGTTTATGTTCGGAGATTGAGTTTGAATTTCTGAGAAATGCGTAATGATAGAATTCTAAGACGTAATGGAATATTTAATAATATTTTAGTTATGGCAAAAATGAAGTTTTCGCCTGCGGACTTAAAACCTAAGTGTTAGGAACGTGACTTCCAAGAATTTAATGATTTTGTATAATGATTAGAGTTATTATGTGTAAGAAATATGAGTGTAATACTAGTTATTATACGAGTATAGTACGAAGATTATTACGACGTATAATACAACTATCGTACGACCTATATACGAAGAGAATACGAGAATGAGATGCGCAGAATATGATTAGTCTTAATGGCTAAGTAAGGATAAGTTAAGTAATGACTAAGTAAACTTAATAGCTAAGTAAAGTGCTTTTGCTTAATGGCTAAGTAAAGTGCTTATAAGTGATGAGTAAGTAAACTTAAGGGCTAAGTAAACTTAATGGCTAAGTAAATGTGGAGGCCAAGTAAACTTAGTGCTTAAGACTTGAATAGTAAGGAGGTTTAGGGGGGTGAAATGACTAAAATATCCCTAGCCTTGAAAATCTATAAATAGGAAGCTTATTTCAATTATTTTGGAATTTTGAAAATCCTAAGACACTTGAGAGAGAGAGAGATAGAGAGAGAGAGAGTTCAGATGGGAGGAGAAGGAAGAGGAAAAGCTAGCCCGTGTACAAAGTTTGTCTGACGGGTGAAGATTAAAGAAGGAAGGTAATCCGAAACCTAACCCTAAGTAATTTTTTTCTTTAAGTTTTCATGTTAAACGTATAATTTAATGGGAATAGGAAGTAAAAGAAGATTAAAATGATTTCATATGATTGAAATCATAAGAAAATGAAGAAATAAGAATTAGAAGTTTATTTTATAAATTTCTTAAGGAAGTATAAGATTTGTAATGAATTAGAATGATCCGAGTGGATAATATGAATGAGTAGGTGAAATAAGTAAGAAATGATGTTCTATAACATCAAATTCCAATAAAAAGTGAAATCGTAATCCAAAATATCGATTAAAATGAAGAGCGAACGAAGAACACGCGAAGAACACGAAGAACGTTGTTGATGGACAAATTTAAGACCATCGTAGTGTAATTGTTGTTGATGGATAAGTTTAAAACCATCGCGTATAAGTTAGTTGCTTATTGCTTGGTTAGGAATGGTAGAAACGTTCACGAAGAATGGATTAAAACTGAGCTATAACGAAGTTATGGTGAAAATTTTGTAAAAGACGAACAAGAATTAGAAAGTTAGTAAATGGATCCAAACGTGTAGGGTTTCATAAGGAAGTAAGAGAATGTAGAAAACGTGAGTCGTGGACTCAAGAATGAACGAGTTTCGAGTTTGGATGACCGAATTATGGACGAACGAACGAAGAGCGTTAAAAGCGTAAAAATAAACGAAGGGTGAAGATTAAGGCAATTGAATGGCATGTTAACGGATTCAGAACAAAGTTCTGTGTGAGGGGATTTGAATTATGTAAGATAAGGAGGAGAATGGCTTTGGAATGACCTCGTTTCGTGTTATAACGAATATGTTACAAAATTTCAAAGTAAGCGATTCAAGCTTGAAAAAGACTTAGAGATTTTTCTAGGTTTCTTGCTCGGTGCCACAGCGCCAGTTGAGCCTTGGGAGGTGGCGCCGTAGTGCCAGCCCGGGATGCCATGCACTGTTAACTGGCGCCACAACGCGAGAGTTAGTGAAGGACTCGGTGCTGCAGCGCTAGGC
Source organism: Panax notoginseng (assembly GCA_016801055.1). NCBI lineage: Eukaryota > Viridiplantae > Streptophyta > Magnoliopsida > Apiales > Araliaceae > Panax > Panax notoginseng. The sequence continues at coordinate 74,479,252 of CM029016.1, read as the reverse complement.
CAGGGAGGTAGTTGCTGAAGACTCGAGCCGCAGCGCAAGAGGAAGGAAGGGAATCGGCACCACAGCGCCGGTGCAGGGCAAGGCCCAGTAATGAGCTTTTAAGTGCTCAATTATTTGGGGATGTGCAATAAAGAAGCATGAACATATAGTTCACCTAAAATAACACTTAAACAAGCAAGTTAAACCTTTAGTAAAGGTTGGACGGAAAGATTAATCAAGATTAATGGACAAAGAATGTAAACGCAGGTTACGGAACCGATGTTCGGGGACCGTAGTCGTGATAAATGAACATGAGGGATTGCTATGGTTGTGATTCCTTAGACGTTGAGCAACGAGGGTAATGAATAACATTTCGATGTTATGTCATGATAGTGAGAAATTAGTGTAAGCGTATAGATGCTGTGAACGCAACATTGTTGCGATGAACGATTGGTGTTAGCATACAACGATTGGTATGGCTTCGACACTAAGAACTAATAATGAAGTGGGGTTCATGTAATGGATAACAAAAGTATTAAGTAAGATACGAATGGTATCAAGAAAGCCATAATGAATGGTAATGAGATTAATGAAAGCCGAATGTGAGTCGGATGAGAATAATAGAATGAAATGTAAGCATTGAACACTTTAACCGACGTAAAGGTTGAGTGTACGCAAATATTAAACGGGTAGAACATGCACCCCGTGTAGGGTTGGACCGTAAGATAATAAAGATCAATGATTAAACCATGAATGGTAAAGAACTGAATTAAAGAAAATGACGTTAACGCAATGAAGTCGAGTTAATGATTAACTTGAATGATCGCTCTGAGTATACAAAAGACTGTATGACTTGAACGATAAAGAATAAATATTGAGGTATGGCATTTAGTTGCCAGAAAGCCATAAGGAATAAGAAATTGACTTAACGAACATTAAAGTTTAATAGTTCGGATAAGTTAAGATAAGTTAGGTTATGGTACAATCGTAACCTTTGATGGTTGACATATGGAAGCTGGGCTAAACAATTCCTTTAGAGAGCAAAGGTATATACGAAACTGACAACCGATTTAACTCACTGTGATGGTAGTGTAGATGAGACGGGAACTTGTTTATTGGTTGTTTATGGGAAACCACTCAGAGTACCATATGGACTACTAGCAGAGAAGAGATGTGTGCTGAGTCCTAGAGAAATTATAAGAAGAAGATAAAAATGTAAATAATCAAAGATGATTAACGTTTTGAGTAAGACATCTTCGTATGTCATGAAGCCGTAAACTGGTAAAGGAAGTTGGTCGCATAAACTTATATTGCAAGAACACGAACCCTAAGAAGTAAAATTAAGTAAACCAATGCGTAAGTCAAGTATATGACTAATTGGTGTTTATATTTTTCCTTATGTGTTATATAGGAATTGGAATGAGCAATTTAGCGTAAACTGTAGCTGTGCATAAGGCATGTTTCCTAACTTAATTCATATTTTAAATGAATGCTAGTTTCTTAAACTTCTCAAATATTGAACTTGAGAAGTTCTGTCTATGTGCGAATGTGCGATATTTGTATAAGGTGGTAGAACGTATGAGGCTTTGTGCCACAATTTGAACACTTCGGTGTTTTTATGAGATGAACTGTTCTGTGATTGAGCTGTTCAATACAAGTATGTTCTGTTTATACATGAATCGTTATTGTTAAGTCTATGCTAATAATTCTAGCCAGACAGGATGTGTATGAAAAAGATAGAAGAATGAAAGTATTTCAAAGTGAAAGTGAATATTGTTTTAAAATGATAGGAATCGAGATTATTCCTATTATTCAAGCTGCTTCATAACCTTTGTTCGGTTATCGAAGTTCTAAAGGAATGTTTGAATTCTTGAAGTTGTTTTTTCAACTGTTATGACTTGCTGGGCAATTGAATGTTCACACTTGCTTTAAATGAAAAAAAATCAGCGAACGATGTTAGAAGAACTTATGGATCCCGTAAAGATCAAGCTGACGGTGTCCAGATGAAGTGCCATTCATATGTGAATGAGCGAGAAATCAAGTGAAGACTTGTAATGTAGAAAGATAAAACTGAACTATAGACTAGTTTAATGAACTGCTATGTATCCTTAGTGGCGAATAAAAGTCACTCTTTTAAGATGAAATGAATAATGTATTTATCATTATTTGTAACGAAAGAGATTATAAGGTTTCTAGAACCTGGGATTTGAGGATGTATGTTGTTATATTTCAATATATAATGATGTATGTTAGGTAAGAAGTGGGACCGTGACGTATGAAATTCGGGTGTAAAAATAGACCGGATTTCGGGGCGTTACATCGATGTTATGTTGTGGTAAGGAGAGATAAATGTTGTGACAACCCGAATTTTCATAAGTTATTAAAATAAGAATTTAATAATTAAAATTCTTATTATGAGGTGTATATATTTTGAATTATGTGATTTGGTGTAAAGAGAATTATATGTTCATATGTTGGAGAATGTGAGATTTAATAGTTAATTAAACTATTAAAGAAATTAAATAATATTAGTTAATTTAATTAAGTTGAAATTATGTTATGAGATAATATAATTTTAATTGTTATGCGTTGTGGACAATGAAGATTATTATGAGTTAAGTTTCATAAATAGTGTGAATAATTCACTTAATTAAAATAGTGAATTAATACAAGTATAATTGATTTAATAAAGTGAGAAGGTAATATATTGTATAAAAATATAAATGTTAGTATAATGCGAGTAAAATATTTATTAAGTACATTAAATATTTTAGTTGGAAACTTTATGGAATAAAATGAATATTTATGATATTAAATAAATATTTGATGAAAATTGTTATGGGATAGTTTATTTAAGTGTGATAAAATAGATGGGATTTATACGTATTTTATTACGTGAGTATAATGGTGATATTCTAATTTAATTAAATAATTAAATTAGAGGAGTGAGAATTTGGTAAATAATGTTATGATTATAATGGTTTAATAGAAATTATAATTTTACTGATAAGGTTAATTTTATTTCTTAAGGAATTAAAGGTACATAATCTAGTTTATATTTTTAGTTTATGTGTTCTTGAGTTTTTTTTAAAATTGGGGTTTTGGTTAATGAATTTGTGAGTTATGATGTTATATATGTTATTAGATTTTATAATTTCATAATGGTCATCTAAAAATGATTTTTCAGAAATCAAATCCATATATTTATGCTAAAGAAGATGAATTTGGGTTTTGATGGAAATGTGTTTTGGTGTACTTTGAGACTAAAATTGATGATGAATTCGTGATTGAAACTTTAAATTGATGTATGATTATTGTTCTCCTCTATAAAACGAAAACAACGCAACTTGAACGGATCGAATCGGTTAAGAAACGAAATCGTGATGAATGAATACACTTCACATGCTAAAAATATGAAAAATTAGTATAAACCAAGTCCCACATCGACTAAATTAAGAACTTTACCCCTTTGCTAAACTTATAAATAGAAGGGCTTGACCCTTTGTTTCATTCATCAACAATAAGGCCTCCAATTTTGAGAAAGGCTTTGTTGTGGGAGGACTTTTTATAAAGACCTCCTTAGTTAAATTTTGGCATGAAAATGCGTAGTCAGTTTGTGAAACTCGAATTTTCAGGTATGTTTCTTATTTAATTTTTGGTAATGTTATTATTTTAAATATTGTATTTAGTTTGTTAGTCAAAGTTTGAATTTTGGAAGTTTAGTTAGTTTTGTTAGTAAACTAGTTAGTTTACTATGTTTATTTTAGCTTGAAATTAATTATGTAAATGAGTTCTAATGATTATAATTAGAGATAGGGAGCTGAGACATTAGAAGAGTCTGACTATGTTAAATAAAACTTATTTGTAGAGAAATTTGGGTTGGAACGAGTCGAAGCGAGTTTTGAATGTCAAAACGAGAAGTCCAAAAAACTAGTGGACTGCTGATCCAAAAACAAAAATTCGGGGTTAGCTATATTGTTTAGAAAATTTTGGGCTTTTGGTATGTTATAGTACACTGAATAAGCTTTCCATAGACTCCGGAACGGACTAATTTCGACTTCGGAACAAAGAGTTATGACCATTCAAAGTAGTCGAGTCAAAACTGTCTAACCAACTCGGAGCAGTCACCTTGAACTAATTTTCTAGAACTCTATGTTTAGAATTTGGAAAATGTCAAAGAATAAAAGTTATAGTCTCGGAAGTTAGCTTCGCGTGAGCTCAAGAATCGCTCAAAAATGTTTTGAAACGGAAAAGTTATGACTATTTTACCGAGAGAGGGTAAAGCTGAGAAAGAATGAAAAATAGTTTTGAACGCCCCTTTTTAAACACTGTTTTGGACTGTCTATCTTATCAAAAATGGGTGTCCAATAACTTTTAAAAATAGGTTAATATGATGTTTAAAGCATATCCAAAGTTGGATGTCATCGGATGTGACACCCCCAAATCCGTGTAACATCGATTACAGGACTGGGTGCTCACGATACAACATACAACATCATCTATCTAAGTAAACTTTAACAATAATAATAATATTATATTACCCATTACATAAATAGTCGAAATAAAATCCCAAGTCTTTACAACCTTAAAACATACTGGAACTTAGTCTTAGCGTTTATCGCTACATTACACATATGCGAAAATAATTAACTTATTACATAACCATTAGCATCACTTCATCTTGGACTTTCCCTTGTCCTTGCCCGAACCCTCAGCCTTCTCACCCTTAACTGAAAGGTTTAATAAGAATGAGCACGAATTGCCCAGCAAGTATATACAGAAATCTGAAAACATACATCAGGAGTGAAAGCAGTTGAATAGTTAAACCTCAACGGTTGAAATGATTATCAAGTGTTAAATAGGAACATCAAGAATGGAAATTTAAGAATTTTCAATATCATACTAAGGGGTGTAAAATACCCTGAACATATTTTCTTTCATCAAAAATCATCAGACGGTTTTACAATCCAATAGACTGTAAACGGTCTCTGCAACTACGCCAGGTGATCAGCCTATTGTACCCTACATTGTAGACAAGTATTAAGTTTTAAGCTGCATAAGCGAAATGGGACTATTTGCCCGACATCTGTTTGCCCGTTTATTCGGGTTGTTCATCTTAGTAATCATGTGAGACCGCACCAAAGCAATTTGGATTGGTAAACATTTAATAGCTTCGAAAGATTTGTTTTAAATCACTTTTTCCATCAATAATAACTAGCCGGAAACAAAGGCCAGGAACATACTTAGAACAGTTTGATAATGAAATGAAATTTAAACATATGGCAGTTAAATTAATAACTGAATGATCAACGATAAGCTTGCAAGATAATTGAAGTTTGTATGACTTTTCAATGAAGAAACTTGCACGAATAAATAACTAACACAAGTCCCATACTTACCCTTACTACGATAATATTAGTAAGGATTTGATAAATACCCAAAAGAAATTAGGGTTAGGAAACTTGCCTGATAAGCCTGCTACAATTAACGCTAGCAATTAACCTTCACATAAACTAATCACATGTGTTTCGTTAATCACCATTCATACACAATCTAGTTTGAAGTATGTTGTGAGAATGCATATTATGATTTGATGTTTTAATGAATGTGTTCATGATTATTTGTAAGGTCCTTAAAGAATATATGTACAAGGACTTAGTGATAGATCAAAATTGTTAGATTGATCTAAGCTTTCAACGTGTATCATTCTGTTCCAGAATGTATAGATAGAAAGATCAAATCTGTTAGGTTGATCTTGAGATGTAATAGACTAGTCATGAAGAGATCGTAGTGCATCAATCTGATCAACATTGCAGAAGTCAAGGCAGAAATCGTAGAGCCTGAAGATCGTAGTGTGCCTGCCTTGAAGGGAACTCTTCGGAAATCGTAGAGTGGTCCCAACGTTCGCCGAGCCAACTTCACGATCGTAGTATGCTAAAGAAAACATGAAGTTTACAAGTCAACGATCGTAGTGTGCTCTCGGGAACGTAGAGTCAACTACACGAGTAAGAGAAGATCGTAGTGCATAAAGGTTTAAGAAAAATCGTAGTGCTCTCAAGTGATGTCATCATAGTGTGCAAGTCAAGACACTACGATCTAAATCGTAGAACACAGCGATCCAAATCGTAGAGCGTCATCTGTCTCATGTCAGAAAACGTCAAGCCTCATGAGTTGTTAATTCAAGATACGAGGAATGAATCTGAGAAGCTGCAGTGCCCATCAGTCCCAGATTATATGAAATATCCTTAGGACGCAACAAAGAAGCGTATTGAAGAAGCCAATGATAGTACTATGGAAAAGAGAGACAAAACACCTTTTCAGGTGGTAGGTGAGAAAGTAGTCTGCAGTGTCAGTGGTCCAGGATGCAGAATTCAGAAGATGTGCAGAATTGTCACCATCGCAGCACAGAAAGTTCAGACGCATTTAATGCCTCAACGGATGGATTCAAACGGATAGTTTTCTATATCACATATATACAGATCAGACAGATGAGAGGGAATTAAGCAAGCATTAAAACATTCAACGTGAATAATTCTCTAAGGCTCAACTCTACGATCTGAGATATTACAAAGCTTGCTCAGCTACTCAGTTCTTAGACGAACCAGTGCTTACACAGCAACTGAGTAGCAACCTTTAGAACGAGACGACAATCATCAATCAACTGAAGAAGAGTACCAAGTCTGCTGGACTTGAAGAGTTCGTAGTGAACTGTAAGATAGCTAAGTCTGCTGGACTTGAAGAGTTCAAGAGTGAACTAGAGAAGTTCCTAGGCTGCTGGTCTAGAAGGAATCCAGTGTGATTCAGAAGTTTGTAAGAGACATCCTTAGTGGATATCCTACTCGTTGAGTAGAAGAGTGGACTAGGAGCCTTGTGTGCTCTGAACCACATAAAAATAGCTGTGTCATTTACATTCCTGCCTTAACTGCTATATCTGCTATAACTGCCTTACTCGTCCATAACTTCATTGCTTGGTTAAGAAGATTAAAACAAACACTAATTCCGCTAAGTTTTAATCACTATCTAAGAACAAGTTTAAATCAGAAAAGATTTTCAAATATCTATTCAACCCCCCCTTCTAGATAACTTGTGCCTACTAAGAACTAACAATTGGTATCAGAGCAGGTTCTATTTTTACAGCTTACACGCTTTAGTAGATCCAAATGGCACTAGTACCAAGCGAATCCAGGACCGGTGGAGGCAGCAAACCACCAATGTGCAACAAGGATAAATTTGCCAACTGGAAAGTCAGGATGCAAGCTTGCATGGACTCAATAGACGAAGATCTATTTGAGACTGTTCAGAACGGGCCTTACATGCCAACAAAGCTTGCACCAACCACTGATGATCCAAACAGAGTTCAAATCAAAGTTAAAGAAGTATGGACAGACTCAGAGAAGAAAGCTGTCCAACTTGACAAAAAGGCCAAGAACATCCTATTCCAATCCTTAGAGGACGATCTGTTTGACAATGTTGTAAACTGCAAAACAGCCAAGGAAGTTTGGGAAGCTCTGCTTATCATGCACGAAGGAACTGAAGAAAGTTAGAGAGAACAAACAGTCTCTTCTAACACAGCAGTACGAGATGTTTGCTCATATGCAAGGAGATAACGTAACTGCCACTTATGAAAGATTCAACATACTGCTCAACTCTCTACGAGCTTATGGAAAGATCTACCCTAACAAAGATCTGACCATAAAGTTCATGAGAGCCCTGCCAAGCAAGTGGGATGCCAAGACCACTGTAATAAGAGAGTCAAAGAATCTTAACGAGATGACAGTTCAACAGCTGTATGGAAATCTCCTGACATATGAGTTAGAGCTGACTCAATATGCTGAAACCCTTTCAGAAGGAAAAAGAAAGGAAAAGGGTGTTGCTCTCAAAGCAACTGAAAATGTTTCTAAAGTCATCACTGATAATGAATCTGACGATGATGAAGACGATGATGACGATCTTGCCATGATGGTAAAAAAACTAAGAAGGTTCATGCGTCGAGGCAAAGCTGGCAAGCAAAAGAAGGTCAGCAACTACACCAGCCAGGAACAAGCAAATGATCTATGCTACAACTGCAAGAAGTCTGGTCACTTTATTGCCGACTGCAACAAACCTCTAAGAGAAGAATTAAAGAAGAAACAGCATGGAAAGAAAGAATACAAAGGAAGCAAGAGGCCTCAGAAAAGAGACAAAGGCCTAGTAGCTGGAGGGTCATGGAGTGATTCAGACAATGACTCAAATGCTGACTCTGGAGATGAAGAAGAACCACAAGTGGCCAATCTGTGCTTGATGGCCAAACATGCAAAGGACAAACAAAGCCTCAGCATTCACAATGTAGATCTTGATGAGGTATTTGATTTCAACTCACCTGATGTAGATATGAATGACTTAAGAACTGCACTTCATGGCATAACCAATGATCTACATCAATATATGAAGTGGTTCAGAGTGTTATCTAAGGACCATTCACTTCTTCAAGAGGAGAAGAAGAAAGTTCAAGAAGAGCTTGAAACAGCCCTTCTAAGTTCTAATATTCTCTCCAAGCTTGAAGCTGAGAATGAAACTTTAAAGCAGATAAACACACATCACACACAAAGAGAGTCTGAGCTAACCTCTAAAATTGAGGATCTAGAAAAGACTATCTCTGCATGGAACAAATCCTCATCATCTATGGACTGCCTGTTATCCAGTCAAAGAAGCACATTCGACAGAACAGGCTTAGGCTTTGGGGAATCCATCTCAGAGCCAAGTGTGGAAAAGAAAATGGAAACTAGCTCTAGTAATGTCTCAGGCTTTAGTAGAGGCATTACTTTTGTTAAATCCTCACAGGTGGAAGATCAAGTTCAACCTTGTTCTACTGATTCTAGCTATACTCTTAGAAGTAAAGGATCACATGCTGGTCTAGGCTTCATAAAGGAGAAGAGTAACCCAACCTCTACTTACCAACCTCAAAGAATCGTAGAGTTAAGAAAAATCAACTCTACGAATCAACTGGGAAGGTACAGTAGAAGTAAGGTACACTCATCACTATTTATGAAACCTAAGTACACGTGGAAGGAAGAGAATCAGTTTAACAGAAGGCTAGCTAAGAGACCACTCAAGTCTAACTGGAAGATGAATCACCACACACACACGAGCATGCATCATAATAGATGTTCTATATGTGATAAATATGGTCATAGAGCTACAAAATGTTATTATAACTCCATTCATATGAGACCCAAGACTAGACAAGTTTGGGTCCCCAAAGGAACTAACAAAGAAGGACCCATGCACATATGGGTACCAAAATGAAGTATCAAATATTTTGATAAGAAAAGAGCTCCACGATCTCAACATGGTATCTTGACAGTGGATGCTCAAGGCATATGACAGGGAACAAAGCTCTTCTATCCAACAATGTAGAAAAGGAGGGTCCCTCAGTCATCTTTGAAGACAACGGCTCGGGCAAGACAAAAGGATATGGTTCTGCTGGCAATGGTGCAATATCTTTCAGCAAAGTAGCCTATGTGGAAGGTCTTCAACACAACCTTCTAAGCATCAGCCAACTCTGCGACAAAGGTCATCAAGTAACATTTCTCAACAATCAATGTCAAGTCAGAGATCTGAAGACATCTGCCATAAAGCTAACCGAAACAAGAGAAGAAAATGTTTACACTATAGATCTTGGTCAACTAAGCTCAGATGAAACAATATGTTTTCTGGCAAAAACATCCGAAGAATTGAGCTGGCTATGGCATAGAAGGTTGTCCCACTTAAACTTCAAGAACATGTCCAAATTGGCATCAAAAGATCTTGTAGCTGGTCTACCCAAGTTCAACTTTGTGAAAGAAAGGCCATGCAACGCCTGCCAGATTGGAAAGCAAACCAAAAGCTCATTTAAAAGCAAGACTGCCAACTCTATTGACAAACCCCTACAGTTGCTTCACATGGATCTCTTTGGGCCAATCCCAACAACCAGTCTTGGAGGAAAAAGATACTCTCTAATTGTAGTCGACGACTACACTAGATTCACATGGGTATTCTTCCTAACTTCTAAGGATGAAACGAGCTCTGAGTTAATAAAAATGTTCAGACTGGTGATGAATGAAAAAGGGGAGAAAATCAAGGCCATAAGGAGTGATCATGGCAGAGAATTTGATTTCTCAGAAATGGATCAGTTCTGCTCAGACAATGGCATCAGTCATAACTTCTCAGCTCCACGAACTCCTCAACAAAATGGAGTTGCTGAACGAAAGAACAGAACCCTGATAGAAGCTGGAAGGACTCTACTAGCAGCAGCTCATCTGCATGAATACTTCTGGGCAGAAGCTGTCAACACTGCATGCTACACTCAGAACAGATCACTCATACACTCTACGATCAAAAAGACACCCTACGAACTGTGGAAAGGAAGAAACCCAAGTGTCAGCTACTTCCATGTCTTTGGTTGTGCATGCTATATTCTCAACAATGGAAAGCAGTATCTGACAAAATTCCAGCCCAAGTCAGATGAAGGAATCTTTCTTGGATATGCCACAAACAGCAAAGCTTACAGGGTGTTCAACAAGAAGACACTGAGTGTCAAAGTCTCAATACACATCATCTTTGATGAAACTGACTCAGACAAATCAGTGCCTCAAGACTCTACTACCGGCAGTACAGACACCACGAATGAAATCGTAGAGATCAACACTACGATAGTAGTGCCAGATAGTGAAATCGTAGAGCGTGATAATGAGATCGTAGAGAGGTCCATCCAAGACAGCGAGCCTCCACTCCCAGAAGAAGAGATAGACCTTGAAGATCTAAGACAGGAGGGAATCAGGACAGATGTTCCTACCGGGAGCAGATGGGCAAGAGATCACACTCAGGATCTAATCATTGGAGACCCAAGTGCAAGAGTCAGGACAAGAGCTGCTACTCAGAATGAGTGCTTCTATCTAAGCTTCCTGTCACAGATAGAGCCAAAGAAGATAGAGAACGCTATAGAAGACTCCAGTTGGATAGAAGCCATGTAGGAAGAACTCAACCAATTTGAACGAAGCAAAGTGTGGAAATTGGTACCCAGACCAAAGAGTCATCCTGTCATAGGAACCAAGTGGGTCTTCAGGAACAAAATGGATGAAGATGGGGTCATTACAAGAAACAAGGCAAGATTAGTGGCAAATGGTTATTCTCAAGAAGAAGGCATTGACTATGATGAGACATTTGCACCTGTTGTCAGACTAGAAGCTATCAGAATCTTTCTTGCCTTTGCTGCTCACATGAAGTTCAAAGTCTTTCAGATGGATGTCAAAAGTGCATTTCTAAACGGAGAGCTTCAAGAAGAAGTCTATGTAGAACAACCTCCAGGTTTCATCAATTCATCTCTTTCCAATTATGTCTATAGATTAGATAAAGCGTTATATGGTCTCAAACAAGCACCTAGAGCATGGAATGAAATACTGACTAATTTCTTAATAGAAAATGGGTTCACTAGAGGTAGAGTAGATACCACTTTATTTCTTAGAAAGCATAAGGATAAAGTCTTATTAGTTCAAATATATGTTGATGATATCATTTTTGGTTCTACTGATGAAAAGTTATGTAAGAGATTCTATAAGCTAATGCAGAGCAAGTTTGAAATGAGAATGATGGGTGAGCTGAATTTCTTCCTTGGACTGCAAGTGAAGCAAACTGATGAAGGAATATTCATCAACCAAGCCAAATACATCAAAGACTTATTAAAGAAGTATGGCATGGAATCAGCCTCTCCCATGAAAACACTAATTGCTCCTGCAACCAAACTTGACAAGGATGAAAATGGTAAATATATTGATATAACTCAATACAGAGGTATGATAGGTTCTCTTTTATACCTAACTGCCAGTAGACCAGATATAATGTTTACAACATGCATATATGCTAGATTTCAGGCTAACCCTAAAGAGTCACATTTGTCTGCTGTAAAGAGAATCTTCAGGTATCTTAAGGGTACACCCTACTTGGGGCTGTGGTATCCCAAGGAATCCTCTTTTGAACTAATAGGATACACAGATGCTGACTATGCAGGATGCAAAATAGACAGAAAGAGTACAAGTGGCACTTGTCAACTACTGGGGAACAGACTTGTATCTTGGCTCAGTAAAAAGCAAAATTTAGTGTCCACTTCAACTGCAGAAGCTGGATACATTGCTGCTGGCAGCTGCTGTGCTCAGATCCTTTGGATGAGAAATCAGCTAGCTGACTATGGGTTTGATTTCAAGTCTATACCTATACACTGTGATAACACAAGTGCCATAACAATTACTCATAATCCTGTTATGCATTCTAGAACAAAGCATATAGAAATAAGATATCACTTCATTAGGGATCATGCGCAAAATGGAACTATTTCTTTACAATATATCCCTACTGAAAATCAACTTGCTGATGTTTTTACTAAACCATTAGATGAATCCAGATTTAACAAGTTAATAAGTGAGCTAGGCATGCTAAATCTATCACCATGAGATATATGCTCTAGACTGTGCTAACAATGACAGATATAAAAAAAAAGGGAGACTGAACTCAAAATCGTAGACATGATCAAGAAAGGACCACGATCGTAGAGCTGAACAAAAATCTACCTCAACGATCGTAGCAAAGACTCAACTATCATGGTGCAGACTCGAAGATGACCAAAAGTCCTTTCAACAAGCAAAGTGAATCCTGTGATGACAAGCTTTATAACAAAGCAGTCTCTTCAAGAGGTGTCTCAGGGACAAACCTAACCCTTGAATCACACCAAGAGGTTGGCCCTTCCTGAGTTACCTTAAAAAGAATGCTTTGTCAAAACTCATCACTAGGATCCAGACAGACTCGAAGATCGCAAGACAGACTCTACGAATGCTGATCAGACTCAACGACCAGAAGACCAACTCTACGATCATAGTCATACTAAGGACACCTCAGCTCTGAAGACTCAAAGGACAAATCAGTATTTTCCCACGCAGACAAGATCGTAGAGCCAAGCAAAAGGAGACACATGTCTCACTAAGTTAAAAAGGGAGAGGGAAGCTATAAGTACAGTTGGAATCGTGATTTTGAAATAATGAAGTTCAAAAGCTTATCTCTCATTCTCTCTCTCTCAAAAGCAAAACCCTAACTCAGAAGAAAGCTCAGTTCCATCTCTCTTCTCAACTACAGAATCAATGGCTACTTCCAACGTGATTTCGGGCTACAGACTCTGTTTTGACGAGTTCAAAACCGCTCCTCCCAAGTTCCATAAGATCTTAGCCTTACTGAAGAAGGCTGGTCTCGAAGAGGCGCTCAACACTGATACGCTCATCTATCCTCAACTGGTGAAGGAGTTCTACAAGAATGGAGTGTATGAAAACAACACTGTCACCACACGAGTTAGAGGAGTTGAACTAAAGCTAAGGGAAGAAAATGTCAATCTGGCCCTAGGTTTCCAAAATGTAGGGCACCCATTTCTGGACAGCATAAGATTTCAAGAGGGTCTGAAGAAGATGCATCACAAGAAGAACCTCTCTGTGAAAGGCTACAAGAAAAAGGAGTTCCCTCAGAGGTATGAATTTCTAGCTGACATTGTTGGAAAATGCATATGCTGCAAAAGCTCAGGACATGACTCAGTTAATGAGGCTCAGCTCAAGCTCATGACTGCCATAGTATATGGTACTCAACTTAACTATGGGGTTGTGCTGCTTGAGTGGATCGAAAAATGGATAGTCAGCTCGAAGAAGTCAAAGAGCACCCCAAAGATGTTGTATGGGAGATTCATAAGCATCATTCTGTAATCTGCTTTGGGTAACAAAATTGGGGATGATGAAGGAGAAGCCATTAACCCAAACCGAAGAATGACACGGCAGTTGTTCAAAAACTGGGAAAGGAACCCTGTTGATTATGTAAGAATGATGACAGAATCCAGTGGGAGAACTGAGGAACTAAAGAAAGCAGGTGTTACAGGGGATATGTCTGTTGTCAGAGAAGTCGAAGAAGAAGGAGAAGAAGACAAGGGAGAACCATCTACTCTTGCAAGAAAAAGTAAGGGTAAAAGGAAGCTGAGATCAAGACAAGTTGAAGAGCCTCAAGGATCTGCAACCAACACTCCTGTAGAGCCCTCTGACATAGAGACTCTAAGGAGGCTGAGGAAGATACAACTTCAAGAAGAAGCAGAAGAAGATCAGGCCACCATCTCACAAATCTTAAAGAAGAACAAGATTGGCCATAAGTCCAAAAGACCAACAGTGTCTTCGATCGTAGAGACCCTACTGCTCTCTGAAGACAGGCCAAGTGTGGCAGAGATGGAGGAAGCTGCTTCAAGGTAAGTGGCTAATCAAGTGGTGACTAAAGCCAACAAACCAAAGAAAAGGCTGGTCAAGAAGTACATTCTTGAGAATACGAAAATACTGAAGAAGGAAGCCAAGAGCACGACAGAAATAGTAGAACTGTCCCAAACAACCGAAGAGGAAAAGGCTCAAGTTGAGGGGGAGAACCCTAAAATACTCATGATTGAGTATACACCAGCTGAGGGGGAGAAGTCCTCAGCTCAAGAAGATGGTCAAGCTGAAAAGGACTGTCTGAACTTAGAAGAGGATGTACAAGCTGAGGGGGAGTTTTTAAACCTCCAAGAAGATAATGAGGGGGAGCCTCAAGATGTACCAATGACAGAAGAAGAGGTTCCTGCCCAAGACAACGTTGCAACAAAGTCAAACATTCCAGAGGCCATTGAAATCATGGAATCCTCAAATGAAGAGATTGAAGAAGAAGAAGATGACAGTGATGATGAGCTTATGATCACAAGTGTAGGGAAAGATGGATACAGAAGCTATCTGTACAATCAGATGTTCTCCTACCTACCCATGATGGCATATCATCAAGCTCTGATCCAGAAATCATGGGATCACGTGTTCTGGAGCTTCAAGGAATATCCAGCAATTTCAGTGCTAGCTCATGGATATCCAAGGGAAGTCAACTTTGCCAAAAAGCTGATTACCAACCATGTCTCATCACATACTAAACCTGAGGTATTGACTATCCCTACAAACTTTAGAGCAAATCACTTGCCATCATCATTATTTAGTCAATTCTATGAATTCCCTAAATGGCTAGAAGTGATTCTGAATCCTGTAAACCAGTTTCCAGTTGTAGAATCCCAAAATTCTGTAACTGAAGAATCAGAAGAAATCACCATCACCCTGCTCCCTCAACTAACCAACTCTACGATTTCAGACTCAAGCCAAATCGTAGAGTCAACTATAGAAATCGAAGAGTCACCTATCCAACATGTCCAAACCCAAGCACCCCCAACTGATGTACCATCTTCCTCATCAAATGACTATTTTAGTCTTGATCTTGCTCTGTACAATCTGCAAGATCAACCAAGAACCCCTCCAGTAGACAATCCTCAACCAGATAATACCTTCCCTAGCCTGCCCACTTAAGACGATCTAAAAGAAACCTCTGAGCAAATGATCAAGTCCATTGAAGCAAGCCTGGAATCTCACTCTGATCTCCTCAACATACGCCTGAATCAAATGATACAAGCTGCTAACAAATTTCCTGGTACAATGAATACTGAGCTCACTACGAAGCTAAGGGAAATTATCAAAGAAATTCTAAAGAGCATATCAGACAGAGATGAGATCCACTTCTAGGTTGCTGCCAAATAAAAAGAAGCTATGCTTGAAATACAAAAAAATCAAGATCGTCAACATCAGATTATGCTGGACAATATTCTCAACTTAAAAGCTTCTGTGTACGACTTCCAGAAATCGTATACAAATCAGGAGAAGTATAATGATACGATTCTTACAGTCCTCCAGAAGAAAGAAGCTAGAGCTGACCAACAGATCAAAGAGAATAAGGAGGACATTGCTCAAACTCAAAGTCAACTCAACGAGTTTGTCCAAGGGGTTAACAGGCTATTTGCAGATATTCGAACCCTTGATGCTGACATAAAGGGGGAGAAAGCTAAAGGGAAAGGAGATCAAGAAGGGAAAGGAGACCAAGGGAAAGGAGGCAGAGGCAGAGGAGGTTATGCAATTCAAGACAGGGGAAGAATTCAATTCCATGGTCAATCATCAAGATGCCCTCCTGCAAGACCATCACTTACTCAGACTCAACGATCTGGTCAGCAGAAAATTGTAACAGCTATTCCTCTGAGCCATCAGCAGTCAACTCCTAGCTCGCAAGACGTGACTACTGTACACCTTCGAATGCCAACTGGAGATCCTGCATTCATGCGCAGACATGAGGAAAATCCAGTTCTAAGTCGAAGCGAGCTGGAGGAGTTGGCAAGAAATGAAGAAGCTCAAAGGAAGAGAAGAGCTGAAGAATATGCAAAGCCACCTCCATACAAGAGATCAAGAAAATAGAGATAAGTTAAAAGTTTAATGCTTTATTGATGTAATGCTATTGTAATATCCTCTAATCATCAATAAATTCATGCTTATTCTCTAGAAATTTCAGTTGCTCACTGAAATACTAAGTCATGTTTAAATTTCTGCAAATGCATCTAGTCACTAATAATCATGACAACAAATCTCCTTAGTTACGTCAACATCAAATAGGGGGAGATTATTGGGAGAATGCATATTATGATTTGATGTTTTAATGAATGTGTTCATGATTATTTGTAAGGTCCTTAAAGAATATATGTACAAGGACTTAGTGATAGATCAAAATTGTTAGGTTGATCTAAACTTTCAACGTGTATCATTCTGTTCCAGAATGTATAGATAGAAAGATCAAATCTGTTAGGTTGATCTTGAGATGTAATAGACTAGTCATGAAGAGATCGTAGTGCATCAATCTGATCAACATTGCAGAAGTCAAGGCAGAAATCGTAGAGCCTGAAGATCGTAGTGTGCCTGCCTTGAAGGGAACTCTTCGGAAATCGTAGAGTGGTCCCAACGTTCGCCGAGCCAACTTCACGATCGTAGTATGCTAAAGAAAACATGAAGTTTACAAGTCAACGATCGTAGTGTGCTCTCGGGAACGTAGAGTCAACTACACGAGTAAGAGAAGATCGTAGTGCATAAAGGTTTAAGAGAAATCGTAGTGCTCTCAAGTGATGTCATCATAGTGTGCAAGTCAAGACACTATGATCTAGATCGTAGAACACAGCGATCCAAATCGTAGAGCGTCATCTGTCTCATGTCAGAAAACGGCAAGCCTCATGAGTCGTTAATTCAAGATACGAGGAATGAATCTGAGAAGCTGCAGTGCCCATCAGTCCCAGATTATATGAAATATCCTTAGGACGCAACAAAGAAGCGTAATGAAGAAGCCAATGATAGTACTACGGAAAAGAGGGACAAAACACCTTTTCAGGTGGTAGGTGAGAAAGCAGTCTGCGGTGTCAGTGGTCCAGGATGCAGAATTCAAAAGATGTGCAGAAATGTCACCATCACAGCACAGAAAGTTCAGACGCATTTAATGCCTCAACGGATGGATTCAAACGGATAGTTTTCTGTATCACATATATACAGATCAGACAGATGAGAGGGAATTAAGGAAGCATTAAAACATTCAACGTGAATAATTCTCTAAGGCTCAACTCTACGATCTGAGATATTACAAAGCTTGCTCAGCTACTCAGTTCTTAGACGAACCAGTGCTTACACAGCAACTGAGTAGCAACCTTTAGAACGAGACGATAATCATCAATCAACTGAAGAAGAGTACCAAGTCTGCTGGACTTGAAGAGTTTGTAGTGAACTGTAAGATAGCCAAGTCTGCTGGACTTGAAGAGTTCAAGAGTGAACTAGAGAAGTTCCTAGGCTGCTGGTCTAGAAGGAATCCAGTGTGATTCAGAAGTTTGTAAGAGACATCCTTAGTGGATATCCTACTCATTGAGTAGAAGAGTGGACTAGGAGCCTTGTGTGCTCTGAACCACATAAAAATAGCTGTGTCATTTACATTCCTGCCTTAACTGCTATATCCGCTATAACTGCCTTACTCGTCCATAACTTCATTGCTTGGTTAAGAAGATTAAAACAAACACTAATTCCGCTATGTTTTAATCACTATGTAAGAACAAGTATAAATCAGAAAAGATTTTCAAATATCTATTCAACCCCCCTTCTAGATAACTTGTGCCTACTAAGAACTAACAAAGTATAAGGGTCTCCTATTAGATATGCTATAAAAATCATAAGAGAATATATTTAGAAAATATATGCATCCCATTTTAGACATCATAGGCAGCCCAAAATAGAACTTAAAAAAATGCCCAAACATAACAATTTTTTAATTTTTTTTTTACCATACCTCGTTAAAACAGTCATAACTCATTCGTTTTAAAACATTTTTGAGAAATTCTTGCGCCCACGCGAAGCTAACTTCTGGGGCTACAACTTTCGTTCATGGACCATCTTCAAATTCCTAGAACAAAATTCCAGAAAATCAGTGCAAGAGGACTGCTCCGAATTTGTTGGACAGATTTGACACAACTACTTTGAAAAGTCATAACTCCTTGCTCCGAAGTCAGAATTAGTCCGTTCCGGAGTCTATGAAAAGCTTATTCAGTGTACTATAATAACCCTAAAGTCCACAATTTTTTGGAAACCGTAGCTAGCCCTGAATTTTGTCCTTAGGGTCAGCAGTTCATAATTTTTTTTTTTGGTTTCTACATGCTTGCTTACGATTTTCATATCTCACTTAATATAGCTTCGATCCGAATGAAATTTTGACTGATTATACTTCATGCTACATACTATTTTACAAAATTACTACATGCACTAAACGGATTACCAAAGACATGATTTCAAGCGACCGAAAATTCTGAAAACTCACGCAAACTAGTTTAACCCAACTTTTGAGAAAATCGTGATTTTGATTCTAGCATGCATGGATTTGATTCCTACTGTCCAGTCCACATTTACTAACATATATACACATGTTACAACAATCAAACCCTCTAACTTTTCATGTTTTGATCAACTTAGCAACTAAGAGGCATTTTATCAAATAGTTAGCATGCATACATGAATTCTATGATTCTTTACGTAATAGTAACATGTTATATACCAGAATTTTCATTCTTATCATCCACATAGCAGTAATACACGAAATCATGGCACCACCAAGCCAAAACAAAACATTTATCATAGCTATACATGCATTTTTCACTATTTTTCCTCAAGAACATACAAGTGGGTCTCATAGCTTACCTTGGTTGCGAATTCTTCTTGATTGGAGCTTGATAACCACCTTCCTTGCTTGCAAGATTCTCTAGAATTCGTAGCCCGCCTTGAACCACTCTAAAACCCTCAATATTTTCTTCTCTTTTCTTTATTTTTGCTCTCTAGTTAGAGAGTTGTTGTGAAAGGAAGAAGAGGCTTAGATGGAATGTATATACCCCATGTATAGTGTAATGAAACTGAAATCTCCAGCCCATTACAACTCCCCCATGATCAGATATCATTACACTCGCAATTCATTAGGCTAATTATGGGTAGGAGTTAAGAAAATGAAAGGTTTTTTGTTTAATAACACAAGAGTAACCCCCTCTCCCTCAACAATCCTTATAGTACGCACACTCCCTCCCTTGTCCCATATAGATTGTCACAAGGGCTCCCAGCAACTGAACTTTATGTAAATAAAAACATTATTTTAATCCTTTAATCAATTAATAATCATTTTGACCATTTTGTTCCTCGTAGCAAAACGTGTTCGATACTTATATCGATTCCTACTAAAGTCGACGTCCTGGACGTCATGGAACTATCCGTTTCATCAAACTCAACTTCAAGATTCATAGTTGACTTTTTCCCCGAAAAAGTCAATCGGTTGACTTTGACCAAAAAGTCAACCGTGACGCATTTTCGTGGTTACAGTTTATCCTGACTAATTTCGACGTTACGGACTCAAATACGCTGTCCGCTTCACTAAATTCCGCTCCGAACTCAAAGTCATGTTTTAAAGTCATCCCACGAAATTAATTAGAATTAATTACATTCTTACCCATTTTAAATAGTTGAATTAAACGGAACCAACCATTCAAACACATCTCATCACATAACATCTAAGTAAACATAGATACATGTAGTAAATAATTATCACATAAGAATTTCACATAAGTTCGTTTATTGAAATTGTTAAATTACATGGAAAATCTCGGTTATTACATCGGACTTATGAGATATAGAGTAAAATTTACATTACAACTACTATGCGTTGCTATGTGACTAATAGTTGATGTGTATGATTATATAATTGTGTAGGGCACGTGAAGTGTAGATAACTGTAAGCTGTTAAACTGTTATTGGTAAATAACGATCAAGACAAGTCTTTCAATTCCTATTTGCTATGTGAATTTGATGATGAACTGTTTGAAATCTTTATTGCAAATAGCATGGTGTGTTATATTAATGTTGAAAGTATGAAATGTTAAAGTCAATTTATGACTACGTTGATTGAGTAATGAATGTTGATTGAGTAAGGAACTCAATCTTTATACTTGTTATATGAACTACAGCATGTATGTTATGTTAGTCCAATAATTATGAGATGTATATCGAGCATGTTATTATGTGCTATGTGATGCATGAAAACTGTTAGATTTTGCTGGGCTGTCGAGCTCAACCTTGCAAATAACCACTTTTGCAAGTTAAAGATTTAAGGTAAAGTTATGTGCTACTTGAAAGATATGAATCAGATGTGATACTTGAAGTTTTATATACTTTAGTTGAGTTATTAATATTTGAACAATGTTTAAGGTTCCGAATAATGTATTAATATCGAATTATAATTTTATTTTGCGATGTAAACTCTTGTAGTATTAAAATAATTCTAAGACAATTAGATGTAAAGGTTGAAAGTTTTGGGAACGAGAATAGTTTGTACTAGAAAATTTTAATTATTTCGCAAATTTCAATGGTTGTATTATCGTTTAATGATGTAAAATTAGTGGTTGAATGTATTGTTAACGACCTAAGTCGATAGTTGAATTGTATGAATTTTGGGGTCGTTACAAATGTAAAGCGTATAGACGCTGTGAATGCAACGCTATTGCGATGAACGATCGGTCTTAGCATACAACGAACGGTATGACTTCAACATTAAGAAAGAGTAATGAACATGGGGTTCATGGAATAAATAACGAAAGTATTAAGTAAGATACGAATGGTATCAAGAAAGTCGTAATGAACGGTAATAAGATTAATGAAAGCCGGTAGTGATTCAGATGGAGAATGTTAGAATGAAATGTAAGCGTTGAACACTTTAAACGACGTGAAGGTTGAGTGTACGTAAATACTAAACGGATAGAACCTACACCCCGTGTATGGGTTAACCGTAAAATATTGAAGATCAATAATTAAACCATGAATGGTAAAGAACTGAATTAAGATAATGACGTTAACGTAATGAAGCCGAGTTAATGATTAACTTGAATGATCGCTCTGAGTATATAAAAGATTGTATGACTTAGACGATAAAGAATGAATCTTGAGGTATGGCATTTAGTTGCCAGAAAGCCGTAAGGAATAAGAAATTGACTTAACGAACGTTCTAGTTAATGGTTCGGATAAGTTACGATAAGTTAGGTTGTGGTACAATCGTAACCTTTGATGGTTGACATATAGGAGCTAGGCTAAACAATTCCTTCAGAGAGCGAAGGTATATACGAAACTGGTAACCGATCTAACTCACTGTGATGGTAGTGTAGATGAGACGGGAACTTGTTTGTTGGTTGTTTGTGGGAAACCACTCAGAGTACCATATGGACTACTAACAGAGAAGCGATGTGTGCTAAGTCCTATAGGAATTTTAAGAAGAAGATAAGAATGTAAATCATCAAAGATAATGAACGTTTTGAGTAATACATCTCTGTATGTCATGAAGTCGTAAGCCGGTAATGAAAGTTGGTCGCGTAAACTTATATTGCAAGATCGCGAACTCTAAGAAGTAAAGTTAAGTAAACTAATGCGTAAGTCAAGAATATGACTAATTGATGTTTATGTTTCTCCTTATATGTTATATATGGATTGGAATGAGTAGTTCAGCGTAAGCTGTAGCTGTGCGTAAGGCAAGTTTCCTAACTTCAATTATATTCTAAATGAATGCTAGTTTCTTAAACTTCTCAGATGTTAAACTTGAGAAGTTCTGTCTATGTGTGAATGTGTGATATTTGTACAAGGTGGTAGAACGTATGAAGCCTTGTGCCACAAATTGAACACTTCGATGTTTCTATGATATGAACTGTTCTGTGATTTAGCTGTTCAATACAAGTATGTTCTGTTTATACATGAACCGTTATTGTTAAGTTTGTGCTAATGATTCTATCAAGACAGGATGTGTATGAAAAAGGTAGCGGAATGATAGTATTTCAAAGTGAAAGTGACTGTTGTTTTAAGATGATAGGAATCGAGACTATTCCTATTATTCAAGCTGTTTCATAACCTTTGTTCGGTTATCGAAGTTCTAAAGGAACTTTTAAACTCTTGAAGTTGTTTGTTCAACTGTTATGACTTGCTAGGCAATTGAATGCTCACACTTACTTTAAATGAAAAATATTTTCAGCGAACGATGTTAGAAGAACTTAAGGATCCCGTAAATATCAAGCTGACGGTATTCAGATGAAGTGCCATTCAGAATGTGAATGACCAGGAAGATCAAGTGAAGACTTGTAATGTAGAAAGATGAAATTGAACTATAGACTAGTTAATGAACTGTTATGTATCCTTGGTGGCGGATAAAAGTCACTCTTGTAAGATACCAATCTGGGACTCCCCCAAATCCGAGTTCTCAAACACCGGGTTTGGTGCTCACTATCCATCATCATCATAAGCATTTTATATACTATCACGGAATAATAAACATACATTGTTCATTATAATAATGTCTTATACAATATCTCAAGGTCTATTACCTTAACATAAACATACCTTACTTAAGTTACATAAAGTAACACAAAAGGTTTACATAAACATCAAACATAGTATCTCATGATACTTAAACATTTATATTAACTATTCTTGGACCTTTCCCTTGTCCTTGTCCTTTTTACTTGAACTCTCTGGCTTAGCTGAAATAATTGTCATGATATAGCAAGAGTAAGCAACAAATTTGTTTAGCAAGTTTAAGTTCGAAAAAAATATATCATGATTAGCAAGAAATTTATCGTTCAATGTTCAACAATAAAAATTAATTGTGAAAGAACATGAATTAAGTCTTGATAACTGAATATTCGAATAATTGAATAACAGATACTGAGTGGTCATAATGACCATGAACATATGCTAAGGTTATCAGTATTTAAATTGGTCCTTTTAATAAGTTTTGGTATTCAAGGGGATCAGCCTTTCATACCCGGTGTATTATGCATAAACACTTAATGTACGAGCAATAATTGTTTTTCAATCACTACAAGAAATCAGACAAAAAATGACGCTAAAATTTGTCACATAAAATTTATTTTTTGTCACTTAAACATTTGGTGACGATTATTAATCGTCACAGAGACCGTCACCGTATGAGCGTGGTATTAGGTATATTTGACACTATTTGATGTCGTCACTAAATGTTATAACTTATGGTGACGATCTACATCATAGTCACTATAATTAATTACTTTTATTGACGTTAATAGCGTCACTATTTGAATAAAACTTTCATCACTCTATATTATGTTTCGTCATCAAAACTTGGTGCATTAAATGACAAATTATTTTTCGTCATTAAATGATATTGTTTTAGTGAAGAAAATATGTTACTCTATTTAAATCATCTAATTTTAATGACGACAATATTGTCATATTTATGATTATTCTTTTGTCATGTTATTGTGTTAATCGTCACCAAAAATAAGAAAATAAATGACGACAGAACAATTCGTCACCTAATAATATATTTAACATGACAATTATATCGTTGTCATTTCATATTTTAAATACTATTACAAAGAAATTTGTCACCAAAGAGTTACTTTTTGGGACGCATTTTTTAATGTCACTAATTGAATGCTTATGGTGACGATACATCTCGTCACAGAAAGAGTTATTAATAGTGACAAAATTAGTTGTTGCGACTAAATAAAAAACTAAATATAAAATTATAGATCTAGAAATAAAAAAAAAGATTACACCAAGATGATGACCAATAAATTCCAACCATTTAAATAAAATCGTGTTATTACAACAACACTAGCAGAACTGAGCAACAAACTCAGCCTTACCAACAGAAGAAAGCAGTTAATTAATACTCAAATACATGACCATGTGCAAGAACTATTCACAATCAAGTGCTAAGTAATGAGCCAATGACCACCATGTGCATGAACTACTTTCATGTGAACTCCAGACGCACCAAAGTTTCTGATTTCATCCTTCAGCGCCTCTATTTTCTGCTTTACATCAGGCCGTCCCAAGATCTCTTCATATTTCTTCTGAATTTCTAGCTAAAAGGTCTCCTTATTCTTTGCGGATACATTCTTGGCTTTAACTGAAGTATATTATTCTTGTAAAAGAACCAAGGTGAATGTCCTCACATTCATTGAATCAATAATTGCAGCCTTTATCTGTTGTGAGGTCTAATAGGGATCTACATGTGCACCAACAAGTAGTAACTAGGAAGGATAATATTATAGTATTAAGTAGTCTACTTTACGTATATAAATATATATATGTAAATATACATATATATTGATAGTTTGATACAACAATCAAGATAAAATATTTGCTATTATAAGTTATTGATAATTTTAGAGATGCTTTATATCAAAACCACGACTTACCAAGCCAGCAAAATTAAAAGGCCATAGACCATCGTTGGTCCCCATACTAGGTTAAAACATAAAAATTCTAATGTTGTTTGCAGGGAGCAATGAAATAACTATCAAGCACCCCCCCTTTTGCCTGCAAAATAAAAGACATCCTTTCCCAAAAGGAAAAAATAGTAAAAAGAAATAAATGTAGGAGTTTTTACCTCTGGTTTTTGAAACCTTCCCATCAAACATGTGGATAAAGCAGCAGCTTGTGATGACTTATTTTCCATCTTTGGTCTCAATGAAACCTTCATTTGCCCTTCTACTAGGTTTCTTTTTAGTCCCCTGAACCTGAGGAACTTTGGCCTGTCACTTCAACATTGGCCTCGTAACTTTGGTTTCTGATGCAGTCCTCCCCTGGATTTAGGATATATAGTGTAAACCACAAGGAAAGATATGAAGAGAGGAGAAATTTTGATTGCCTATTTAGAAAAGTGTATACCTAAATCAGACCCATAAAAGAACTTACTGCATTCGAAGGAGATGGCCAGCAATGTAGCGCTGCACCAGCATGAACTGCATCAACTGAACCTGATGTGAAGGGAAGCCTGGAAACATCTGCCCTTACAAGAGCAAGATTACTGCATATTATCATTGAAACAAAATCGAGTTAACCATCACATACTGGTTGTTGGTACAAGAATCAAACCCCCAAGGAAAATCAGAAGAATATTGCAACTAGAAATTTAATTGCATAAGCTGACTATATAGCATTTAAGGGGAGAAAAGAAACTTACGAGTTTAAGATTGTATCATCTTTTTTAATGAAATCATAACACTGGCGAAGCATGTTTTCAGAAAAATCAAGTGCTATAACTCCTGAATAGGTCCTGGATTTGGAAAATTTCCGGGAAAAAAACCACTCCCACAACTAACATCTACAAGAACACCACCTTCTGTTGGTTTGAACAATTCCTGAGCCATCTTGAACTGCAAACTTTTAAATTCATAATTAAGTCAGGTAGCAATAAGCATTCATTTATGGAAACTGACCACTTCAGTAACTAGGCATACAGACATGATATGTGTTAAACAAATGTACTAAAACAGGTATATTATCATCTCGCAGAATCTGACCACTTCAGTAATATATTGTCTTCACTTCAAGTACTACCAAATTGACTCCACAAATTTTATCAGCTATAAGAATACATTAAGTCAAACCAGGTCCACCACCAAAGAAAAGCCGGCGATCATTGTAGATCTGTGTCAAACAAACCATTAAGTCAATATGTCCTCAAATGTACACAACAATAAATATTACCCCCAAAACATAAATTCATTCACCCAGTATTTTACCTTTTTGGGCTTTTGAAACTGAACCATACTCTATTTCAGATTATTTTGAGGTCCTTCCACTAAACACTCGTGCTCCTGACCAAACAAAGATACAAAATGAGAAGCAAGTTGGCAGGCAGCAAAAGTGATAAATAGAGCCTAGTGAAGCCTGGAAAAAATAAATCCCCTGTTTCCTTGGCCACTTTATAAGAGCTGGTTCTATGTCCATATCCATCTCCTCCTTAGGATCCTCTTCAACCACATTAGGAGGTTGCGGCAATAAAATGATTCCAGCTTCAGACACTGTATATTACATGTAACGAGAAATAGAAGAGTGAACATTATAGATAAAAGCCTGAATAGGATCTCAAAAATGAACCATACTTGCAAACACAAAGTTTGTAATGATGAACAATACCGGCATCGGGAACATCACAAACCTGAAAGCATAGCTGATATAGAAAGAATTTCATTTGAACAGTTGAATTCAGCGCTGACTACGAGCATCTTCCCCATAGAAATTGTCAATGGACTTCTTTTGTGTGCTACACTAGTGTACCAAAACTTGAACACTTTTTGCTGCAATGGAGAATCGATAAAGGTCAGAATTCATTCACTCCTAAGATCAATCCTAACTGCAAGACAAATGGTATACCATTCCCTCTTGAATCAGTTGAATATCATTCTCTTAAGATGAGAGATAGAAGCAGTAAAGTAAAAAGAAGACAGATGTTACATGTAGTGCCAAATGATACTGGCACTTCTTGCTGCTGTGAGATTATGTAGTAGTATTAGAAACTGACTGAAGGCAACACCACATTGCTTAAATCAGAAGACTCTTTATGAGATCCTATCCTGCATAATTTAAGAAGATAAAAATGTAAGTTGAAGAATATTAAAAATAATGTAATTAGGGAGATAAAATTGACAATAACAAGATGTTGTAAATTAGATGGAAATAACAAGATGACAATTACAGTGTAATTTCCTTATCTGTCTTTCTAAGTTGAGCCCAATTTCTTAGTAGCAGCGTAGAAATGGCATGTTTTCTCTCCAATGATAAAGTGGGATCACAAAATAAACATTCAAAAGATTTATATAATCACAATTATTTTGAAAGTATATTTAACTTTTGTTGCACTCCATTCTATTATTCGCATAAAATTAACAATTAGTCTATTTTCCATTTACATATTTTTCAAAATCCACTTAAAAAAACATATTGTTATGGTCATAGGATTTAGGGAGATAGGAGAATTGGAACTCTATCCTGAGACAATATATCTAATGGGAAAATGTCTTTAATGATTATGTTACTCAGGTTAAAAATTACTCCATACTAGACATTTTACTAAAAATGATACTACACTACAAGGCCTCAAGGACAATAACTTCTTTCTGTTTTCACTGTTTACTGAGTAATAGACAATAGATATAGAAGACCTGTAATGATAGTGAGAGGAGCATATGAAAAATCTGAACACAGAATCAAATGAACATGCCAGAGCCAGAAAGTTTGAAAATTCTTTGAAAGAGTCAAGACCAATGGAAGGAGAGAATAAGCAATCTTCAATCAAATCTCATAGGCTTGAACATTTGATACAATACAAAGCCAGTTTACAAATAAATTAAATAGAGAGGTAATACATATAGCTAACACAACCTTTTCTTTTCTTTCAATGGCAATAAGTATGATTAACCTTATTCTTCAACTCTGTATCTTATCTTTCACACTACAAAACCAGTAACTATGCGTCCTGAACTCAGCCCTAAATGCCCAATCAGACCCATAAACATGTGAACAACTATATGACACAACCATATCATCACTTATAGCCAGCAATTCCCAATATACTGTTAGAACACTTCAAAAGCATCATAACATCATAACATGTGTAACAAATACTTGTATAGCACTACAAATTCAAAAAATAAACAACCCAATTCAATAAGTTACATCATTACAATCACCAACTATATATTTTTCTGGCATCAATAAATCTACCACTATAAAATCACAAAAACCATAAAAATTGATAATAACCGCAAACCAGAGAAGCAAGTTCATGAAAATATATCTAAAATCAAAATTAAGTTATTCATACCCGGTCTTCAGGGTGAAAACATGGATGAATAATCGCGTTCATGAAAGTTATCGTAGTCGATGTTATTGGGATTAGGTTTGCTGGTATCCACGGGAATCGAAGTTCCCTCAATTTCTACTGCTCTTTCTTCGATCACATCCACCACCACCATCGAATACTTCTCCGCTAACCATCGGTAAAATGCCAGAATTCTCATCGTGAATCACTCAAACTTCTATACCTCCAGTAAAATCCTTAGCAAATTCAACAAACAATTGATAGATATAGAAAAGATATTCATGCTCAAACAATTACAAACGTAATATACAGATGTAAAATAAAAGTTGGAGGGACGATTACAAAATTTTTCATTCAGAATCTTAACTACCAATTATAAGTGAAGAATTAGCTAGGGCTTTGCCCACTTTGGCAATTTTTTTGGTGGAATTAAGAAATTGAGGGTAGATCACAATCACCTTTCTACAAATCGGCACTGAGATGGTAGATCTGCAGTGGCACAAAGAGGAGAGAGGACCGCCATTGTTGTGAAACGAGTGATTTTAGGACTTAGGTTGTGTTACATAAATCTGGCAATTAAGATCTGAATGATTATAATGTCTTAATAAATTAGATCATTTGAATGGTTATGAGGTCTGAATCTAAAAAATTATTTGATAACAAAAAAATAAGTTGTCTCTTAATGACACTATTTTACCATTTTAAAGGGTAAAATTTTATTTAATAATTTTAAATATTCAATTTAATAAAAATGAGTGCATAATATTATTGAATATATTTATATAAAAAAATTATCAAAAAAATTTCATTAAGAGGTACCTCTTAATTATTAAGATTTCATTTTCTGTCTTACCGATTAAGAGGCATTCAGAGGTAACAAAAAATAAAATAAACAACATCATGCCTCTTAGCGAATAAGAGGCAGTCTATTAAGAGGCAATCAGATGTAAACAAACAGCACCTTAGGCCTCGACTGAATGTATTTTGAGCAAGTGATAGGTCTCATCTGTTCCAAAAATAAAACTTAGATAATATTTTTTTAAAAAAACAACTCCTTTATAAGTAATATTGTAAATTACAATTATTATAAATAAATTTAATACGATTAAAAAATTAATATATTTATATTATAATTTATATTCACTACAATTAATTCTAAAAAAATATTTAGAACGAAACAACGATCGATTTTATCTCACGCAAAAAAATCTGAACAATAATATATAGTGAGTAATAATTCATTCACTAATATATTTTCCTCTTGCAAAATTTCATCATAAATTGGCGTCAAAAAGCCTTTTATCACTTCAATTTTGCGAGTAAAAAAAATATAAAGTGTGAAGGATATTTCTTTTGCTATTAACTATATTGTCATTATATTTTTTCCCTTCACTTTTTCTTCGCTAAAAAACTCCTTATGTGAAGGAATATATTTCTTCACAAAATTTCCTTTGTTGCGTCCGTAATTTCTTGTAGTGATTTTTTTTAAAAAAAATATTTAATTTTTAAAAAAAAGATTTTATTTTTAAACAAATATTTTTTTAAAAATAAAAACATCAATGACTACTGTTGGTAGTAAATGCTCTCACATCTAATTACTGAACACCATTTGAAATGGCATTATATTTTTAGATTTTTTTTGGTTAAAAATTAGAAAGGCAACCAATAATTTTTTTAAAAAATTTAAAAAATTATTTTTTTAAAAAAATAAATTTTTAAAAAAATTATCTTAATTTTTTTAAAACGATTTTATTTTTTTAAAGAATTTTAAAAAAAAAAATAAAAATGTGATCCAATGCCAAACTAACCAGCATTGTAACTTTTTTTAAATTTTTTTATAAATCAAATTTGTAAAAAAAAAAAGAGTAAGATGTAACATCATTTTAACTGACGTTGGAATCTTTTTTTTTTTTTTAATTTCTTTGATCTCTTGTAATTCTTTATAAACATCAATATTTTTTTATGTTTATTCCCAGTCATCGGCGTTGAAAATGAAAGAGTATATAAGACTTCAACTATAAAAAAATAAAAATAAAAATTCTAACGCCAATTAAAGTGACGTTACGTCTTACTCTTATTTTTTATAAATTTATTTTTTTAAAAAAAATTAAATAAAATAGGAATAAAATTGATATTATATTAATATGGGTCAAACTAACTTATTAGGAATGACTTATAAGTCATTTTTAAATAATTTTATCCTGTTTTAGTTCATAAAACATAATAATTTTTTCTTCATCTTTTATGTTTTCTCTTAGAACTGATAGTATTATAATTTAATTTTATAATATATTTAAAAAAAAAGGTAAAAAGAGAACTAGGAATAGCTAGTGGTATACCATTACTATTCTTCTTTTTATATTTTATTTTTAGTTGAAAAAATATGTTCATGATTTAAGTTACTCCTTCCGTCTAA
This sequence comes from Panax notoginseng, assembly GCA_016801055.1. Classification (NCBI taxonomy): domain Eukaryota; kingdom Viridiplantae; phylum Streptophyta; class Magnoliopsida; order Apiales; family Araliaceae; genus Panax; species Panax notoginseng. Next base: position 74,448,753 of record CM029016.1, on the reverse strand, counting down.
GAATAAAAGTTCTTATTATTTTATATAATCTCAAGTTAAATATTTACCTATATTAAATAATCTAATTTTTTTTACAATAATTTGTGCGTAATATCCTTAGTATTAAATGTCATATTTTTATTATTTATAAATATTTATATAATATCACTAATCATGTATAGAAAAATATACAATTAGATGAGAATTTATATATGAATAATTTTATTATTTGACATTTTTTTAAAATTCGCATAAAATCAATCATCACTTTTATTCTCGGTGTGAGGGAGTACTTGTAAGTATATTCTACTTCTATCTAAAAATAGGAAACATTGGAAAGCATTGATATGGATTTCCCCCTGTCGCTACAAGCTGTAGCGACATGAGAAATTACTCATTTGCTCATGTGCTACACTATCTACAAAAAAGAAAATAGGCGGTGTGTTTTTTTCCCGCCAACGATTTGGCAACGAATTTTTACAATGACTTATGAATTTTGTTACAGAAAATGAAAGCCTTTCATAAACTGCAACGAATGACAAATTTTGTTGCTAAACATGCATTTTTGGCAACGACTTTATAAGTCTTGCCCAAAAAATTATTGCCAAATGTCTATTTTTTTGTAGTGTTTGTTTGGAAATTTTTTTTCCTCCATTTAAAAATGTGACGTCATTGCATACTTTGTCACTAAATATAAGGATTTCTGACGAACTAGTGTTGTCACTTATCCACTCATCTAATTAGTGACGCACTATTATCTCGTCATATAAAATTGGTATTTATGACAATAAAAATAGTCATAATTTATTAATTTTTCGTCTTTACAAAATTTTCCTCCAAAAGTTTTAAAAAAAAATTTGTCTCCAAATCAAATTGTGATGATATTACGTACTTTGTCACTAAATATAACAATTTGTGATGAAACATTTTTGTCATTTATCCACGTAGCTAATTAGTGACGCACTATTATCTCGTCATATAAAATTGGTATTTATGACAATACAAATTGTCATAAATTAATATTTTTTCGCCTTTAAAAAATTTCCCTCCAAATTTTTTCAGAAAAATTTTGCCTCCAACAAAATTTGTGACGATATTACATACTTTGTCACTAAATATAAGAATTTATGACGAACGATTTTTGTCACTTATCCACGCATCTAATTAGTGACGCACTATTATCTCGTCATATAAAATTGGTATTTATGACAATACAAATTGTCATAAATTATTATTTTTTCGTCATTAAAAAATTTCCCTCCAAAATTTCCCTTCAAAATTTTGTCTCCAAATAAAATTGTGACGAATTTGTATTTGGCGTCACTAAATGTGAACATTAGTGACGAAAGCACATTGTCACTAAATTTTACGAATAATTAATGACAAAGTATTATGTTGTCTTTGAAAGAAATATTTTGTGACAATAAATATTGTCATCAATTATTACAAAATGTCACTAAAAAGTTTCCCTCCAAAATTTTGGTACAAAATTCTACCTCCAAAATAACTTGTGACGAAATTTTGTTAATTGTCATCAAATGTGTAAATTAGTGACGATATAAATGATTAATAGTAACAAAAGTAAAAGTCGTCACAAAAGCAAAAGTTTTAGTGACGGTTATAAATTTCGTAATTATTAATTAACAAATTGTGACAAAATTTTGTGCGTGATAAAAATTTTCGTCATAAAATGTGTGATTTCTTGTAGTGAATAATGCTTTAATCAAATTGTTCTTTTTCTCAGTCTTGAGTCCTTACCAAATCAATTGATGAAGAACAACTTTTAACCACATATTTGAGTTAACAAATTTAAACATACTTGATCTAGCTGATACAATGAGCATAGATCCATATCTTAAACAATTCATGAATAAAATAACTTTAACTAATTCACAGTTCAATAATAATAGAAAAGAAATTTAATTCCACCGAGTGCGAGTATCAATAATCAATATAGATGTGAATAATCAACAATAATTATTCACTAACATGCTTTGAAATTAATAACTCAAGTTTGAGTTAGAGAACTTGCCTTGACTGCGATCTACTGCTACACAATTTAATTTAATCTCTTTATTGTAAAGACCTATCATTGTTAAGATTGATCTTACAATCAGCATATCATACTTTATATTATAATACAATTACTCTATCAGCAATTTAGTTAACACTTAACCATAGAATCAATTACCTGAAAACATCTTTATTGTTATTATCATTCTTTGATAATATTTTAATTACTTTTTCATATACCTTATGATTTAATACCTAATCTTTCCTTTTATTAATTCTTCCTTATAATCTAGTAAGTCGAATACTAACATCATAGTCTAGATTATTCAAACATGCAATCTAGCCACCTGGATTGGCTAATCCAGCAAACTGGATTCAACAAACTTCCAATCCAGCAAGCCTGGATCCCACTATTTTTCAATTCAGCCAGCTGGATTCCATATCTCCTTTACCGAAAATACCAAATGAACTTATTATTTTTCTATCTTTTGGCCATACTTATATACATGTATTTCATACCCAAAAAATATTTTTCCGTAATTTTTCAATTTCTTTTAGTATTTTTTAAAAATTATTTTTAGTGCGTGGCTTAAGAAATTAGTCCCATCATGCTCAACTCTAGAAATTCCCATCTCTTTGCAATAACACGATATTTTCTATATAATTAAATCAGAAATTTTACGTATAATTTTTTTTAATGTTAAGGATGAGGATTTATACAAGATAAAGCATATGTAATTATTGTAATAAATAAAAATATATTTATTACATGAATGTTTGCAAATAATTTTATTTTAGAATTATTGATCATTATAAATTATATTCTTATAATAATTAATTTTATAGTAAAAATATTTTTATTAATTATTTTCCATGAGAACATGATTATTATATTATATAAATAATATATGAAAGAATTATAGAATTATTATTATAATAATTATTTTATTTTATTATATGAATTTATTTCAAATTAATTAAGTTATTTATTTTTAACTTAATTATTAATGTTATATATGACATTTAAAATTAGATATGGAATCCAAAACTCTAATTTTGAATTTTGATCAAGGAATGAGAATAATAATATTATATTATTATTTGTCAGTGTTATAATTAGGTATGCCATGTGTGTAAGGTTAATGTGAGGATCAGTTTTGATGGAACAATTTTAATGTTACTAATAAACCCTAGTTTGAAGTCAAATGAGACTTTAAAATATGTCTAGTAGTTATGTTATGTGATTAATGATATTTATTATAATATTAATTATATTTTGATTTTTCAGTGCTATAAATATGTATGTTATGTTTGTAAGGTTAATCTGGGGAGCAGTTTTCTTATGACCTGATAAAACCCTAATTTGAAAGTCATTTACGACTGTAAAATATGTTAAGTCATTGTGATATGTGGTATGCGATTTGTATTATAAGTATTATTGTTAATTATGTAAAACCCTATACAGTAATTAGCTATTCGCTAAGTGAAAACCCTAATTTGAAACTCAGTTATGAGTTCGAGACTGTGTAGTAACTGTGTTATGTGAATTATGTCGTGTATTGCGGAATTTAAAGTTAATTAGGAAATTAAAACCCTAATTATACTTAGAAAACCTAATTAATTAGAAACCCTAATTAATTGAGAATCCAAATTACTTAATTCGGTAATCTAACTTCTAAATTTAGAAACCTTAATTAGTAATTATAAACCCTAATTACTAATCGTAAGCCCTAAATGCGAAATTAGAAATCTTAATTTTATTTTTGAAACCCTAATTAATATTTATAAACCCTAATTTCAAAATTTTGAAACCCAAATCATTAAATTAAGAACCCTAATTTGCTAACTGTTGTCCTAATTGCTAAATTAGCTAGATTAATTATAATTAGAAAATTCTTCATCAAATTCTTCAAATTATATAAGTGGTAAACCTAATCTAATTAGTGAATTATAATTTATAATTTTAGAAGCTAAATTTTTGGTGCAAACCCTAATTAGCAATTCTATTTTATTTTATGCCAAACCCTAAGGGTCAAACCCTAAGGGTTGGGCAAGTTACAACTGTGTTATTATTTTTATAAACTAAATGACAAAAATGCCCCTCTTATGTAATTGAGGCTAAATTATAGGTTTTGACAATAGGGGAAGTTGGTGACCAAATCCAACAACCCCATGTGCTCTTTATTGACAGCCATCAACCATTTGACCAGCCATTCCATGCATCTAGCTTTGTATATATATAGATTAGAGAGAGAAAAGTGTATTATTTGCCTCATTTTCTCTCATACGCTCAACCAAGTCTCTACCTCTTCAAACCCACAAAAAGTTATAGCATTTCAGTCATTTATTACAGCCCCACGATCACCAATAACAAATCAGAAACATAGAATCAAGATTTGCTCATGTGAAGGTATAAAACTAATCTTACAATATGATCTTGTATGTTGTGTTAGATGTTAAAATTTTTGTGTTAAATATATTGTATGAAGTGTCTACAAGTGATCTGGGTTGCTAGATGTTAGATCCATAACATCAATAGGCTTGGATTTGAAGTTTTTCAAAATCTGGAAAAAAATTATTTTGTTGTCTGACAGTGAATGTCAAGCCTTGTAGATCCATGTATGTTATGTGTTTTTGTTGTTTAAATATTTGAAGTTGTAGTAGGTTATGATATCTTTAATCTGAAATTGGAATCAGGGTCAGGAGATGTGTAGATTTCATGTTATTCTGGGTCAAACTCAGTTGACCGAGCATGACCGGAAGATTTTTGGGTAACCCGGAAATCATGTTCCAATGTCTGGCAAGATTTTTAAGGCTCCAGATCTGTCAGTTTTTTGTGGTTTTGTTCTTGTTCTTGCCTTCATGTTGTAGTATGTTCGATGGACTCTAGATCCATGTCTTTAGACCCTTCATAACATAAATATATCGATTTGAGTGAGTGGTCAAAGTAGACCACTCGTCACTGATTAAGCGTTTCTGGAAAACCCAGAAACCGGATGCACACTTTTTCTGACAGCCATTGACCGATCAAGATCTTGCTAGTGTTTTGTTGTTACGGTTATGTGTTGTATTAGATCTGTAATATTACATGCTATCTACAATCTAGACGTCTTAAATCACATGAACATTACCAGTATTGCAAGTTATGGAGGTCTAAAGTAGGTACCTTGTACTGTTCTTCATTTCTGGAAAACCTAGAAATGAAGAACAGCGTCTGACAATGTTTTGAGAGATTAAATCTCTTTGTTGTTTAATGATTTGATCATGGACTCAGTTTGTAGTTATAGTAATACATGAGTACTACAATATCTAATCGATCTCTAACCCAGAAACACTTTGGATTTTATTTTATAAGTGGTCAAACTAGACACCCTACACACTGTCGATGAATTTCTGAGTTTGATGAAGAACACTCAAGAACACCTATAGCGACAGTTTCGTTGCTATAGGTTCCTTTAGCGACAGTTTATTTCCAAAATTCATTATTTTTATTAAATAAATAGAAAAATTAGTTTTTAATTATTAAAAATATAAAATAAATTATTTTAAAATCCAAAAATTAGTTTTTAATTATTTTGAATATATTTCATAAATATTTTATATTTTTGGAATATTAAAGGTATTTAATTTATTTAATTATAATATTAAATAAATTATTTAAAAATGATTTTAATACTTGAAAAATCATTTAAAATTATATTATGTTATAAGAAAATATTTTAAGTTAGTTTCTATAACTTTTAATATTTTGTGATGAAATTTCATTAATTAATTAATATTAATAATATTTAAGTTATTTAATAAATACATTAAATAAATGATGAAAAATAGAATTAATGATTTAAAAATTATATAAAACTTATATAAATGTTATAAAAATATTTTAAGTTATAAAATATAACTTTTGATATTTTTTCATGAAAAATATTAATAATTTAATATTAATGATATTAAGTTTATTTAATAATTGTGGTAAATAAATAGTTTAAAAATAGTTTTATTAATTTAAAAATTATTTAAAAAGGATATAAATGAATTAAAAATATTTTGAGTTATAATTAATGACTTTTTATATTTTGAATGATAATGCATTAATATTTTAATATTTTAATATTAATGGTAATTATTTAAAAATGATTTTAATTGTTTTAAAAATTATTTAAAGGTAATATTAGTACTTTAAAAATATTTGAGTTATTATAAATAACTTTATTATTTTGGCAATGGTTTCATTAATAAGTTTAATATTAATTAAATATTAATGATAACAGAATTATTTAATATTTAAATAATTTAATAATGATTCCGATGTTTGAAAATTCATGATAAATTATAATAAATATTTAAAAATTATTATAAGTCATTTAAAAATAATATGACTGATACTTACAGATGTTGAATTACAGGATAGAGTCTTAGACTCGATAATTACCCGATAAAGCCGTCGGTACACCGACATGTTTCAGAAATTGATTTGGACTTATATAATTTGTTTGTATTTGTGTTAGTTTGTGATCCAAATGCTGTGAAACATGTGTGACAATGTGATTAGGTTATGTGCTAACTGCAATAAGCAATATTATGTGTTACGATGTGGAATTCTAATCGATAAAATGATCTTATTAATGATAGGTTTTGATATAAAAGATAAAACTAAGTTGCGTACTGTAAGCAGCAGACCAGGCAAGTATCTTACCTTTGCATTTCCTTTATGCAATGGACATGAGTAAGAAGTTTCAGAATTATATTATTATTATGCTATATTATTAACCCTATTGTGATATATTCTATATCCGATCATTGTTTATCAACATGTTAGTATATGGTAACTCATATATATATTCTGTTCGTTAGTTTCTATATATGGTTATACAAGTGTCCCCACTTGGATAATCATTGTATTTAATTATATGTTGATATATATATATATATATATATATATATATATATATATATATATATATATATATATATATAGCTGTCTAAGCTATTTGACTAGCTAGACACAGATTTAGAAATATCGTTGAATATGATAAAACTTTTTTGTATCCAATTAAATTGTTTTGGTTCGGATTCCAGACTAGTATGAACATCCCAATCAAGGAAAAACTTTTATGCGCCCAAGGCGGACAGAGTGAACGGTCACATCGTTCTTGCAATGTAGTATTGATCAATACAGGATCCATGAGATGTACACCCTCGTGCCCGTAAGTTATGACGGTTTGCAGATGAAATTCTGTTAAACCTATTAGAAAATTTAAAATAATGTTCATAGTATGTCAACTAAACCCCATATATAGTCAATACGTAATTTCAAAAATTTGATATAGAATTGTAATGTTATGATTATCGGTTCAGTTTACTTCACAACTATAGATTTGTTGTAGAAGTGATGTACAAAGAAAATATTTAATTCTTTCAGCTAATTATATTTATAATTGTCCGAATTTTATGAAATAAAAGTATTCAATTTTTCTTATAATTACTATTCAGTAAATGGTTCAATTGATAAATGTTAAAGTTAAGGGTGATATATGAATTTTTTTTTTCAAAATACACAAGTGGTTATAAAATATTCATTGTTGTCGGGAAATATTCGTTTGGTCGTGGAATATTCTTTCTGTCGGGGAATATTCGTACGACGGCGCAACCATTTGTGGGCCCCATAACATAATAACTGTCGGGTGAAGAAAACGATAAATTTGAATTTTTACAAATAACGGCGTAGTTGTTACCGTTAACACTGTTGGAATACCCGGTGGTTAAAATACAGTAATACGCGTTATTGCACAGTAGCACACGGTATTGCATAGTATTTTTGAAATTATTGATTCTTACGTAAGAAGGCACTACTCAATAATTGTTACAGTAATTACTGTTCAATATTTTATTTTATTGATTCAATAATTGCTACGTTGAAATTTTATTTTATTGTTGTTCAATAATTGTCACTGCACAGTATTTCTCATTATCAGATCAATAATTCATATTATTTGAATAATATTATTAGATAACATTATTGGCAATTTCTAGAAAATTCTGTCTAAGGAGAGGTTTGGTCACCTAATTGCGCGCCAGTAAGGAAAAATTCTTATTGGAAAGCCCCCTCTTTCCTGGGAACGGCCTGGTTGTCATAAATGTGATTCTGTAATATTATTTGTGAATAATTAATTATTGATTCATATGATAAGGAAATATTTATTTTATGTGGATATAAATGAGGGATATATTTTTGTGGTTAAAAATGAAGGAGTTAATGTTGAGGTGTTTTATCTGTATTTTTGTCGGAACGGAGGTATTGAAAATCAAATTAGGGGTTTTAAGATATTTTGCAAAGATTATAATTTTTAATCCGACAGTTGGATCGTGGTAATATTTGGATATGTTATACATATATAAGTTGAGTATATGTCCATAAATTTTGAACCGTTAAAAATGAACGTATGATTTATTATGAATTTTACGAGATGACTGGTTCAGAAATTGTTGAATTTTCGGAGTTAATTATTTTGGTGGAAAATTCTAGAATTGGTGGGCCCCACTCTTGGTTGGTGAAGAAATATGCTGAGATTTTTATTCAAATGTGGTGGGTGAAAATAGTAGCAGGTAAAGCCACCAGGTTACAGGTTAAGTCTGATTCGGCGTGCTAACATTTTCCTATAAATAGAGGGCTAACTTAGAATTGAAAATCACACCAGAATTCATAAGTTTTCTCTCTTTCTCTCTCTAGATTATTGAGTGTATTTTATGAATATTTAGATACTCTGTTAGTTTTTATTCATCAGTGCAAGTTTCCTTCAGCATTATACCGATCAGAAGTACTGCTCTTTTGAGGTAAGGGATAGTAAGGGATTTTAAGGGTTGTTATGTTTTTCAGTTTCGTAATTTTTCTGACCTTCAAAAATTCTGGAAAAATTTGAAATGATATTTTGATGAGTTTTCTTGATTGTGTCCAAAAATGGTGATTTTTGGATTTATAGATTAAGAGTTATGAATTTTATGAGAAAAGACTATTTTAAAAGTAACCGCTTATAACTCCCTGTGGTTAACTCCAAAATTGATGAAATTTTTATTGGAAGTATATCTATATAATTTCAATGTACTCTGTTAATTTCGGAATTTTTGGATAAAAGTACAATTTATGATTAATGTCTAAATATTCACCAGTTTTGGCTATATGAAAAATAGTAAATGAGTTTTAAAAATTCTGAGAAAAATATATGTTCAATATGGGACTATATTCTGCTGAATTCTAGAAAAGAAATATTTTTGGAACTGATTTGGTATTCTTCATGAAAATAGACTAGTTATGAGTAAATGAATTAAATATGTTATGTGAAGTAAGAAAATTGGAAAATAGGATTTTATGGCTTGAGAATCTTATATGAGGTATATGCAGATTTTTGATGAGGGTTTTTGGTTATTGGTGATGAAATCTTATGAGTTTGACATTTTAGGATGATTAAATGCATTATTTAGTAAAATGTAAACAATTAAAATAAATTGTTTATAAGCTTAAGAAATATTATTCTTTCAATATTATTATACCGAAATATTGGTATGGATTTTATTGTGAAATTTCTACATTTTTTATGTCGAGTTACTATTCATGCATTACTATTCACGAGTTACTATTCACGAGTTACTATTCATAGGTACTATTCACGATAAAAATTAGTTTCTTTTTCTAACCAAATTATAGTTGATTTATGAATACGACTCTGGAGATTAAAACTATATATTGATTATATTATTTTTATTATCATATATAACATTTTTATAACCCTAATGATGATATTCTCTTTCACTTGAGTGTAAAGATGGGTAGATTATTGATATGATCATGACTAGGGTTCTCTTTGGCCAGTAGTGGAAAAGTTGAATTGTGACTGGTATGATCATGACCATTGAATTTATAATTGAATATCTTTAGCTTAAGTGCAAAGGTGAATTGATCAACATGGTTATAATTATTGTTTATATAAGTTCTAAAATGATTATATATTTCTTTGATATATGAATATATTTGGCCTGTAGTACAAATATGAACTGTTGAGGAATATCTTTGGCCTGTAGTGCAAAGATGAATTATTGAAGAATATCTTTGGCCCGTAGTGTAAAGATGACATGTTGTTGAATATCTTTGGCCTGTAGTGCAAAGATGGTCTGTTGATGAATATCTTTGGCCCGTAGTGTAAAGATAAAATTGTTAGTATGATTATAAACAGGAACTGTGATTTGGTATAACCATGATCTTTGATATTTCAGGTAAAAACATGTCATAAAAATTATCTTCGTCCTGGGTACGAAGAGGAATTTAGAACTACAATTATGATTATGAGTTATTCATATAATTGTGGACCAGAATTGTTGATTGATGTTACAGGGATAAAACATTGTTGGTGGATTTTTAACGTGGAGAAGATAATTGACTTTGTAGTCTATTTGACTCTTCTAATGGATTGCTCGTTCCGCTGCAACTATGGTTGAAATTTTTATCATTTACCATATGTTCTAAATCTCTGATTTATTATTGATGAAGGCTATTGATAATTTAATTATCTTTAGTCATGATATTCTTTACTAAGCTAGTTGTGCTCACCCTTTTGCTTCACAATTCCTTTCAGGTAATAAGAGTGTAGCTGGGTCGAGCGAGGGTAACGGAGAAATAGAACGGTGGTCTCTAGCTGTGGATGTTCTCCCGAAGCAGTATAGAAAAGTTCATTTAGTAGTTTTATTTGGTGAATCCAATAGGGTAAGGTGTACCCAACGTTAGAAGGGTGTTTTGCCACTATCATACAAGATGTCTAACGACATACAACCTCGTGTCATCATAAGACAGGGATGTGCTCATCCACTTGCTGAGTATATATACGAGCACTACCTATATAATCTTGGTGTTTGTTTGAAGTATAATTCTCAATTAGAGACAGTAGAGATAATGATATGTCAAGAGAAGACTCACCATTGGGAAGAATATGATAGTACTCTTCTCATTTTTTTTGGGGTCTATTGGGTCAACCAAGGATAATTCTGTGGCCATATGATATCTATCATAACCTAGACGCATGGCCTCCCATGTACGAAGGTTTCCTTGAGCACTTCCTAAAGATTCTAATTTTTAAAACAGTTTTTGACTATACCTTTATGTAAGGTGTCATTGTGAGGTGATGTCCACGGTTGGAACAAGAGTTACATTTGGTATATATTTGTATCCAAACTCACAGCATATGTGTTGTTATATTTTGCACGACAATTGTTGTAATAAAGTTGTAGTTGTTTTCTGTACCATGTATTTGGCGACTCAGAATAGGTTGGATGGAATGGACCTATTTTAGGGTTGTCACATTTGGTATCAGAGCCATAAGTAAAGAGCCCCGAGCCTCTCGCTGGTGACTTCCTGTTGATGGGGGATGCACCGAAGCCAGACTCTCCGTAGGGGACGCCGTTCTGCAGTGGCAAACTGATAGGTATCAATGTAAGGTGCTGACACAAGTTGGTGTCCAGAGTCATATTTGGTATCAGAGCTTAGGGATATGATCTCTGGCGGAGATCGGGGAATACAACTAGGAGGGGAGAGATGAGTAAATCCTTCGCTAGTGTGTCCTACCTAAGCTTATTTATTGGTCAGTCATAATATCGGGATATTATGTGATATGTTAATTTGTTTAATTAACCCTTGTTTTATGACAGTATTTGAGAATGGCAGCTGAGAATGCTAACAATGGAGTGAATGAGACTGTGGGGATACCTCTAATCACTAACCGTGATAATGTGATGTCAGACGAAGAAGGAATTAGAGATATCCATGTGGTGAGTGAAGAATTGATAGTTGCACCCGAGATAGTGGCAGAAGTAACAGCTGAGACTGAGGAAGAAGAGGAAGAAGAAGTACCTGAGGAGAGTTTATTAGAGGTATTATATGATCAAAATGTAGAATTTCAAAATTGTATTCATGAGTTAGAAGAGCAGGCAGAAGAACGACAGGCGGTCGTGGAACAAAATGATGCAACAATTCAAGCTTGTGTTACCCGATATGTTATGCTTGAACAGAAGCATTCTTTGGCAGAGTATAAGATGATAAAAATGGAATCTGAGCTGAAAGAAGAAAAAACTGAACGAGTGAGAATAAGTGATGCATGGGCGAAAGCCGTGCGACACGTGGATATTGTGGAAAGAGATGTTCGATCTAAGAAGGCTAAAATAGATGATATGAATTTCTCTTTTTGAAAAGCAATTGGGAGAACCCAACATCGAGTTTTGAATTACCCTATACATAGCGGTCAACCTGAATCCGATATGGATCGAAGATTGATGATTCAGATCATAAATGAGGAGTACGAAGAGGCAGTTGAGGGAGGAATATGTCCTATAGAAAAGTATATTCCAACGGTAATGATGACGCCAAATGCTGCTCCAGACAAGTCAAAGCCGAGTAGTTCGAGGGATGGCGGTTGTCATGACTTCCCAACAAATGAGGAACCCAAATAAAGTTATCATAGGAGATGAGCAATGGAGAAATCATGATGATCTGAGAGATAGAATCTGAAATGGAAGCAAGGTATTCTCAACTCTTCGAAATACCAGGTACGTAAATTTCGGGGACGAAATTTCATAAGGAGGGGAGATTGTAAGACCCCGAATTTTATGAAATAAAAGTATTCAATTTTTCTTATAATTACTATTCAGTAAATGGTTAAATTGATAAATGTTAAAGTTAAGGGTGATATATGAATTTTTTTTCAAAATACACAAGTGGTTATAAAATATTCATTGTTGTCGGGGAATATTTGTTTGGTCGTGGAATATTCTTTCTGTCGGGGAATATTCGTACGACGGCATAGCCATTTGTGGGCCCCATAACAGAATAACTGTCGGGTGAAGAAAATGATAAATTTGAGTTTTTACAAATAACGGCGTAGTTGTTACCGTTAACACTGTTGAAATACCCGGTGGTTAAAATACAGTAATACGCGTTATTGCACAGTAGCACACGGTATTGCATAGTATTTTTGAAATTATTGATTCTTACGTAAGAAGGCACTACTCAATAATTGTTACAGTAATTACTGTTCAATATTTTATTTTATTGATTTAATAATTGCTACGTTGAAATTTTATATTATTGTTGTTCAATAATTGTCACTGCACAGTATTTCCCATTATCAGATCAATAATTCATATTATTTGAATAATATTATTAGATAACATTATTGGCAATGTCTAGAAAGTTCTGTCTAAGGAGAGGTTTGGTCACTTAATTACGCGCTAGTAAGGAGAAATTCTTATTGGAAAGCCCCCTCTTTCCTAGGAACGGCTTGGTTGTCATAAATGTGATTCTGTAATATTATTTGTGAATAATTTACAGAATGAGGATATAAATGAGGAATATATATTTGTGGTTAAAAATGAAGGAGTTAATGTGAAACCCCAGATTTTATGAATAAAGATTTAATTTTTTCGAAATATTTTTTTAAATATTATGGTGTGAATTTGAGATAATGTTATAGTTGTGGGTAGTATTTATAAATTTTACAAAGTATGCAAGTTGTTGTATTATATTCGATTGGTCGGAAAATATTATTTTTGTCGGGAAATATTCGTACGACGGCACAATTATTGGTGGACCCCACAACGGAATTATTGTCGGATTGAGAAAACGACAAAAATATTTTATTAAAAATAACGGCGGAAGTTTTACCGTTAATACTGTTGAACTACTCGGTAGTAAAAGTACAATAATACGTGTGGTTGTATAGTAGCACACGATATTGATTATTAATGCTTATGTGAGAAGTCACTCAGTTTGATTCAATTATTGTCAATTAATAATATGAATTATTTAGCGATAATGAAGTTTTATTTTATTCGTATTATTAACGTAATAAAAACAGAAATATCTTTTTATATAAAACAGAATACTTTATTAAAGTTATTCTATAAATAGAATATATTATATTTTATTTAAAAGATTTTTCTTTAAATATGGACCGTCAGATTAAAGTAAATCAATCTGGACCGTTCATGGATTAGTTACTATGCATTCTATTTTCCTATAAATAGAAGCACATTCCTTCATTATTTTCTTACGAATTTACTGAAACTCTAGAGAGAGAAACTATAGACAGAGTTCTTCTTCTATAATCTTGAGCGTATTTATTTAGAGTTTAAGAAAGCTTTGAGCGTAGTGCAAGTTTTCTTCGAGTATATTCTCGCCCTACCAGTCGGAATACTCTACTTTAAAACGGTAAGAGATATTATTTGTTGTGCCCGTAAGGGATATTATTTCTTTTGTATTCATGAAGAGAACTTCTGTTATTCCATTCTTTATTATTCTGTTGGAATAACCTGTATACGCGGACTACCCTATACTTGGTGAAAATTTTCTATTATTCCATTATTTATTATTATGTTGGAATAACCTGTTTATGCGAAGTACCGCACACATGATGAAATTCTTCTATTATTCCATTATTTATTATTCTGTCGAAATATCCTGTCTGTGCGTTTTACGCCGGACCTGGTTCCATTATTTATTATTCTGTTAGAATATCCTGTCTGTGCGTTTTACGCCGGACCTGGTTCCATTTTTTATTATTCTGTTGGAATATCTTGCTTGTGCGTTTTACGCCAGACCTGATTCCGTTATTTATTATTCTATTGGAATAACCTGCCTCTGCGGTCTATCGCATGCATTGTGATTTCTTTTGTTATTTCATTATTTATTATACTCAGTTGGTTAAAACTTTGACTTCTATACTCCATAAAATTAGTGGAATATCCTTGATATTTGCGCTTCATCTAGTATCTTTTCATGTAAATATTCTTCTGAGCATTCTTGAATTTTACTCTACAAAGCAGTATCATGTTGACAATTTGGACGTTATCAGTTCCTAGATAAATTAATTCTTGAACTTGGTTTATTGAATTCTTATATCATTGTCATCATCCTCATACTTATATTATGTTAAAAGTCATATGTGGCATGTAGTGCATAGATGGACTTGGTATGATTATGACCAGGGATTATTCGGTATAATCATAACCGTAATGGTACAAATGATGTGAAAAAAGTTCTCATTGGCCCGTAGTGCATTGATGGACAGTTTTTGATATGATTATGGCTATGGATTCTCTTTGGCCGTAGTGCAGAGATGAATTATTTTATGGCATGATCAGGACCGTTGATGAAAACATGATTATCTTTAGCCGTAGTGCATGGATAATTCATGGTCGTGATACTAAAGAATATCCTTGGCCGTAGTGCAAGGGTGATTCGATGATGTGGATTATTTATTAAGCTGAGTCCCAGCGATAAAAGTCATGAAAAACCTTTTAAATCATAAAAAATAGTAGATTTTATTCTCTACTTGACTCTTTTAATGGATTTTTGGTTCTGCTGCAGTTAAACTTGATGTCTATTGTATTTTATCAGTTTAACATTGTTGAAGACTAATGATAATTTATTCTGCATTATCTTAGTCATAATATTTCTTACTGGGCTAGTTGAGCTCACCCTTTCTTTCACTGTTCTCTTCAGGAAATGAGAACGTAGCTGGGACTAGTCGGGGAACAGAGTGATGGTCCTAGATGATATTCTGTGTAATTGTGTGATAATAATTATAATGAGGACTCCTTTTGAGTATGGATACTCTCTAGAAGACAATATTTGTATTCAAACTCACAGTTTATATTCTGTCGTATTGTACACGACAGTTGTATTATTAAGTTGTATTTGAATTCTGTACCATGTATCTGGCGACTCAAGATGGGTGATGTATACCTAATTTTGGGGGCGTCACGGTTAATATTGAGGTGTTTTATCTGTATTTTTGTAGGAACGGAGGTATTGAAAATTAAATTAGGGTTTTTAAGATATTTTGCGAGGGTTATAATTTTTAATCCGACCGTTGGATCGTGGTAATATTTGGATATGTTATACATATATAAGTTGAGTATATGTCTATAAATTTTGAACCGTTAAAAATGAACGTATGATTTGTTATGAATTTTACGAGATGACTGGTTCAGAAATTATTGAATTTTTGGAGTTAATCATTTTGGTGGAAAATTCTAGAATTGGTGGGCCCCACTCTTGGTTGGTGAAGAAATATGCTGACATTTTTATTCAAATGTGGTGGGTGGGAATGGTAGCAGGTAAAGCCATCAGGTTACAGGTTAAGTCTGATTTGGCGTGCTAACATTTTCTTATAAATAGAGGGCTAACTTAGAATTAAAAATCACACCAGAATTCATAAGTTTTCTCTCTTTCTCTCTCTAGATTATTGAGTGTATTTTGTGAGTATTTAGATACTCTGTTAGTTTCTATTCATCAGTGCAAGTTTCCTTCAGCCTTATACCGATCAGAAGTACTGCTCTTTTGAGGTAAGGGATAGTAAAAGATTTTAAGGGTTGTTATGTTTTTCAGTTTTTCATAATTTTTTTGACCTTCAAAAATTTTGAAAAAATTTGAAATGATATTTTGATGAGTTTTCTTGATTGTGTCCAAAAATGGTGATTTTTGGATGTATAGATTAAGAGTTATGAATTTTATGAGAAAAGACTATTTTAAAAGTAACCGCTTATAACTCCTTGTGGTTAACTCCAAAATTGATGAAATTTTTATTGGAAGTATATCTATATAAAATCAGTGTACTCTGTGAATTTTGGAATTTTTGGATAACAGTACAATTTATGATAAATGTCTAAATATTCGCCGGATTTGGATATATGAAAAATAGTAAACGAGTTTTAAAAATTCTGAAAAAAATATATGTTCAATATGGGACTATATTCTGCTAAATTTTAGAAAAGAAATATTTTTGGAACTGATTTGATATTCTTCATGAAAATAGAATTGTTATGAGTAAATGAATTAAATATGTTATGTGAAGTAAAAAAATTGGAAAATATAATTTTATGGCTTGAGAATCCTATATAAGGTATATGCAGATTTTTGATGAGGGTTTTTGGTTATTGGTGATGAAATCTTATGAGTTTGGCATTTTAGGATGATTAAATACATTATTTAGTAAAATGTAAACAATTAAAATAAATTTTTTATAAGCTTAAGAAATATTATTCTTTCAATATCATTATACCGAAATATTGGTATAGATTTTATTGTGGAATTTTTACCTTTTTCATGTCGAGTTACTATTCACGAATTACTATTCACGAGTTACTATTCATGAGTTACTATTTACGAGTTACTATTCACGGGTACTATTCACGATAAAAATTAGTTTCTTTTTCTAACCAAATTATAATTGATTTATGAATATGACTCTGGAGATTAAAACTATATATTGATTATATTGTTTTTATTATCATATATAATATTTTTATAACCCTAATGATGATATTCTCTTTCACTTGAGTGTAAAGATGGGTAGATTATTGGTATGATCATGACTAGGGTTCTCTTTGGCCAGTAGTGGAAAAGTTAAATTGTGACTGGTATGATCATGACCATTGAATTTATAATTGAATATCTTTAACTTAAGTGCAAAGGTGAATTGATCAACATGGTTATAATTATTGTTTATATAAGTTCTAAAATGATTATATATTTCTTTAAGTTATGAATATATTTGGCCTGTAGTACAAATATGAACTGTTGAGGAATATCTTTGGCCTGTAGTGCAAAGATGAATTATTGATGAATATCTTTGGCCCGTAGTGCAAAGATGTCCTGTTGTTGAATATCTTTGGCCTGTAGTGCAAAGATGGTCTGTTGATGAATATCTTTGGCCCGTGGTGTAAAGATGAAATTGTTAGTATGATTATAAACAAGAACTGTGATTTGGTATAACCATGATCTTTGATGTTTCAGGTAAAGACATGTGATGAAAATTTTCTTCGTCCTGGGTACGACGAGGAATTTAGAACTACAATTATGATTATGAGTTATTCATATGATTGTGGCCCAGAATTGTTGATTGATGTTACAGGGATAAAACATTATTGGTGGATTTTTAACATGGAGAAGATAATTGACTTTATAGTCTATTTGACTCTTCTAATGGATTGCTCGTTCCGCTGCAACTATGGTTGAAATTTTTATCATTTACCATATGTTCTAAATCTCTGATTTATTATTGATGAAGGCTATTGATAATTTAATTATCTTTAGTCATGATATTCTTTACTAAGCTAGTTGTGCTCACCCTTTTACTTCACAATTCCTTTCAGGTAATAAGAGTGTAGCTGGGTCGAGCGAGGGTAACGAAAAAATAGAACGGTGGTCTCTAGCTGTGGATGTTCTCCCGAAGCAGTATAGAAAAGTTCATTTAGTAGTTTTATTTGGTGAATCCAATAGGGTAAGGTGTACCCAACGTTGGAAGGGTGTTTTGCCACTATCATACAAGATGTCTAACGACATACAACCTCGTGTCATCATAAGATAAGGATGTGCTCATCCACTTGCTGAGTATATATACGAGCACTACCTATATAATCTTGGTATTTGTTTGAAGTATAATTCTCAATTAGAGACAGTAGAGATAATGATATGTCAAGAGAAGACTCACCATTGGGAAGAATATGATAGTAATCTTCTCATTTTTCTTTAGGGTCTATTGGGTCAACCAAGGATAATTCTGTGGCCATATGATATCTATCATAACCTAGACGCATGGCCTCCCATGTACGAAGGTTTCCTTGAGCACTTCCTAAAGATTCTAATTTCTAAAACAGTTTTTGACTATACCTTTATGTAAGGTGTCATTGTGAGGTGATGTCCACGGTTGGAACAAGAGTTACATTTGGTATATATTTGTATCCAAACTCACAGCATATGTGTTGTTGTATATTGCACGACAATTGTTGTAATAAAGTTGTAGTTGTTTTCTGTACCATGTATTTGGCGACTCAGAATAGGTTGGATGGAATCGACCTATTTTGGGGTTGTCACATGTTGGGCACCCAAATGCTCACCCTTGTTTAATTTAAATATTTTTCAGCTAAGTGTAAAAAGCAAGAAGGTTCGGCCAAGAACAAGTGAAAAGGAAAGCAAACAGAATATGTTTAATGGTATCTTTTGTAATAGTTAAACTGTTACCTGACCCCCGAGTTTGGTGTTCACGATCCATAATATAATACCAATTAACTACCCATTCATATATAAATAGGATTACATAAGTCATTAACATATATTGTTAATATATAAGTCCCAGGTCCACTAACCTTAACATTACAAAAATACCCCCTTAGATATACAAAAAGGGATTACACTACAATACAACATAATAATATTGTTCATCATAACTAATTTATAACTATGCCTTTTCCCTTGTTCTTCTTCGCAGCACCTTCTGCAACTTCGTCCCTAGCTGAAAAGTTTTATTTATATCAAGGGTGAGCAACAAGTTTGCCCCTCAAGTTAAGACATACAATAAATGTATACGAATCAGTAACAACAGACTATCTAGTTTGATAGAATGAAACCAAAGTTCGGTGAACTTTGAAATAGCTGAACAAATCGTTATTCAATAACAAGTCTTCTCGTATTCTAGGTAACGCAATAATCTGATAATGAAAGAGTACAACGCTTTCAAAGTTTCTACGATATTCTATTGAATAATCAAGAATTAATTCTACGCAATAGCAAAGTGGAATGTTTTCCAGAGTTATGTTGAGTGATCACACTAGATCTAGAACTTCTCTTCTCGAGTAACTATCAAAGATTGAACTTTGATATACCCAGGTGTATCAGATAACCAAAAAGATTAAATCATACCCCTCTTCAAGTACTTAGAGTCGGCCAACTCCTTGTACCCTATATTATGCATAATACTTAACAGCGCGCAATGGTTGAATATACGACCCAAAATGTTCCCTTTATATAAAAGGTTGTTCTTCTCAGTCTCAGAATCAAGATTTTTGATTTAACAATAAAATACTGTGATTTCAAATTCTATCTACTTATTGATCTAGTCAAAACAATTGGCATCGATCAATAACAATTGATATCTCTTCTCGTATTTATCAAGTTATAACAAATGTTCGTCTAGCTAGAATAATTAGCTAAGACATTTCTCAATATAATTTGACAATAAACAGGAATTATCTGTACTGCCAATATTAGTTTCTACAGATATAAATATCCAACAACAGTAATTCTACGAATATATATTTTTCGAATCAGTAATTCAATTTGAATTTTAATCATGCACTAACTGCGAATAATCAATAATAAATTTCCTGGACATGGTATAATTATCAATAATTAACTATTAAAATAATTGAATGAATATAACTCAAGGTTGAGTTAAGAAACTTGCCTTTCGCGTTGATTACAGCTACACAATATAATTAACTGCGTTCGTAAGACCTATAATCAACAATATCGGTCTCACAATTAGCACAATCATTTATAACACGTAACACTGTATTCTACAGTCAAACTTCTCCTAGGCACATTACCACATAGCCACATTAGTGTTTATAACCTATATAAACACTTATCCAGTCTAACTATTTCGGTCTGATTGGACCTCGGTCCATTTTTGGTGTTCTGATCATCCTATCCGATAATTAACACATTGATTGTCAATTAAACTTGGTCTCTAAGCTTCAATATTATTTTAGATAAGTCAAATATCATTTATAATATTTTTCGGAAGCTTTTAATAATTTATAAACAATTATTATAATTTATAACAATTTTTCAAACACTTAAATCATTTTTAAATGATTTAATTATCAAATAATCTTATTATCATTAATATTTAATAATATAAAAATATTAATGTTATATTTGTCAAAATATTAAAGTTATTGTTAATAACTTAAAATATTTTTAAATCCTCAATATTCTTCTTAAATGAATTTTAAAGTATTTAAAATTATTTTTAAATCATCACCATTAATATTTAAATATTAATGTAATTATTATCAAAATATTAAAAGTCATTAATTATAACTTAAAATACTTTTAAATCATTTTTCTCATTTTTAAATGATTTTTAAATCAATAAAATCATTTTTAATTCATTTATTTAATATCATAATTAAATAAACCTAATATCATTAATATTAATTTATTAATGAGAATTCTCCAAAAATATTAAAAATTATATTTTATAATTTAAAATATTTTCTAACACTTTATTCTTATTTAAAATGATTTTTAAATCCATAAAATCATTTTTAACTTATTTATTTAATTTAGTAATTAAATAAATCTAATATCATTAATATTAAATTATTAATGAAAATTCTCCAAAAATATTAAAAGTTACATTTTATAACTCAAAATATTTTTGAAATACATTATTCTTATTTAAAATGATTTTTCATAATATTAAATCATTTTTCTCTAATTTATTTAATACACTAAGTAAATAAATTAAATACTTTTAATATTTAAATAATTATAAATATTAAAGAAAAATATTCTAATTGGTCAAAAATTATTTTTCATAATTTAAAATAATTTTTAAAATAATTTTAAATAATTTTTATAATTTATTTTCTATGTTTAATTAATTTTCAGAATTTCAGAAATTAAAATAATTAAAACCGTCGTTGTAGGTCTTTAGCGACAGAAAGCGTCGCTGTTGGTGTTCTTGAGCCTCAAGACACTGACAGCCGGTGCTCAATGGGTCAAGTTTGACCGCCCTTGATTCTCAGCTTATCATGTTTCTGGGCTTGATAGAACATGGATCTTGTAGCTGAAATATAACATTACAATAACCAGTCATCATCTAGGTAATAACACGACATAAAATGACGATATGGGCTTTCAAAATACATGTCAGACCATGCCTGGGTTTTCTGGGTAACCCAGAAACCCAAGGCAGTTCGAGTGCCTTATTTCAAGCTCAATTCTATAAGTGTTCTGGTCATTATCTTGATGATTTATTGGTTCATTCTCGTAGTATACATGACAAGGAATAAGTATATAACAACAACTCAGTCTACAAACAACAGAATCACGATCTATAAGTCCGTCAACGGCTGTCAGAAAGCATGTTCTTACTTTTTCTGGGTTTTTCAGAAACGTCAAAAACAGACCGAGTGGTCTGCTTTGACCACATATTAATTCGATCCTATTTGTGATATAAAGGATCTAAAAACATGGATCTATAGTCCATATAACAGGCTACACAAGTATTACAACAACATCAAAAACAAACACAAAACCTGTCAGATATCTGTTTTAGAAAATCTTGCCAGAGACTGAAAAATACTTTCTGGGTTACCCAGAATTAGTCTGGTCATGCCCGGTCAACGGGTTTTGACCGTCAATATCTTACAATCTGGACATTGAATGGCTGTTATACCACTTCCAGATCCAAGACCTCATGTCAGACTATAGATCCAAAACATAAAACAAGAAAAATCAAAAACAGAAAAGGATCTACGGCTACTGACATTTACTTGTCAGGCGACATTTGCGTTCTTGGACAGATTTTGTAAAACTCCTTGTTAAAGCATTTTGATGCTATAGATCTATGTTAGATCAACATAGATCATCATAAAACATTTTCTAGCATGAATCTAAACACATAAACACTAACTCTATCTTAGCATACAAGATCAAAAATTTAATTTAGGGTTATACCTTCTTGCTCAAATCTTGATCTTGATCTTCTTAATCTGAACATGATGTTTCTAGAGGTGATGTAGTGATTGATCTATCTTAGAATTTCGGAGCTTTGGATGAGAGAGAGAGTTGGTGAGAGCAACTTGTCTAAAGGAACAATTTTTGCAATTTTTGTACACTTTCTCTCTCCCAAATCTAATATATATTGCTTGATAAGTTGCCAAGGCTGATATTTTCAGCTGATTGCTGCAGATTTGTGCTCACAAAGTCAACAAAGTGGTTGAACAACTAAAGTAGCTAACAATTATACAAGTTACCAATTAAAGAAAATGCAAAAGGGTATTTTGGTCATTTGTAAATTAATTTTAATGGCATTCTTGATAAATGCACAAATCCTTAGGGTTTAGAGTTTGGGTTAGGGTTTGGACCCTTTAGGATTTAGGGTTTATACCCTTTAGGTTTGCAAATTAATTTCCAAAATTTTCAAATTTCGGTTTCCAAAATAGAAAATTAATAATTCCAAATTACAATTAGGATTCGATAATTATATTAATATTTCCTAATCATAAAATTCAATCTTGCTAATTAAGATTAATATTCCTAATTAAAATTGCTTAATTTAGCAATTAGGGTCAAAATGATCATTAGGGTTTATAACCCACGAATTAGAGTTTTAATAAGAAAAATAAATTTTCTAAATTACAATTAAGGTTTGTAAAATAGAAATTAATATAACAAAAATATAATTAGGATTTTCTAATCATATTTAAGTTTAATACACACAATAGGCTTGCCAATTAGGATTAGACTTTCCTAATTTAGGGTTTAGAATTCCCAAATATAAAATTAGGGTTTCTCGACTTTCGATTAGGGCTTTGAACGGTACGTTAGAGGTTCTGATCCTGAGATTAGGGTTTCTAATCTCTTATTAGGTTTTATTAATTTCAAACCTTATCCGATCAATCATTGATCAATAAATTTCTTTGGTACAAACACAAACTCATTAATATAATTATTTTAATTATATTTTCTATTGAATCCCTTTCCAGCAATTAGGATTAGGGTTTCTAAAGCTGTTAAGCACAACTCTACTCTAATTTTATTAGTCAATACCCAAATTGACTTTCTCGAGACTCGTATCACAGATACTTGTCACAAAATTGATAATTAATATTAATGTTAATAAAAAAAAAATTTATTCGTAAATTTTTGATTATTCGAAATCTCGGGTTATCACATTCACCCCTCCTTAAAAGGATTCCGTCCTCGGAATCACCGCTTTCTTATTCTCTACAATCTTTTAAAGTTGTATCATCAATTCATTTTTATCAACACAATATCAAATTGTGTTTCTAATTCTAACCTGTGACTTAAATCTATAAAAGAAAACAGTTCACAGTAATATCTGACTTATAGTTCTCGCGTAATTTAATTTCTAAACGAAATCATTACCTGTTGCGACCTCCTGAGTAGCCACTGCATCCTGCGCCGTCATGTTGAATGTACGGGCAGTTGGTCTTCCTAGCTGTGTAGGTCCTCGAATTGCCAAGGTTCCACCACTGGGTCCCTTGCTGACACTTTCTTTCTCCGTATTTCTCTTCGGACAGTTTCGAACCAGATGATCAGTTGATCCACAGGCATAACAACCTTGTATCTTCTTCGGACTGGGACAATTGGGTGACATGTGCCCCTCTTGCTCACAATTATAGCAAACACCTTTCTTCTTTAGACAAATGCCTGGATGATTCTTCCCACAGCTCGCACAAGGCTCTCCTCCTTTCTTATTCCCTTCAGTCTTATTACCCGACTGGGTATTCTCATTCCATTTTCTTTTGTTAGGGTTACTTCCACCACTGCTTCCACCATCATTTGTCTTCTTCTTCTCCTGATGAAATCGAGACGCAGCCTCGCTCCCTCCTTCCGCTATTAACGCTTTTTCCATCAAGGCCGCGAACGTGTTGATCTGCAATACTGCTACCTTGTTGTATATTCTCGGCTTCAATCCATTCTCGAATCTTCTCGCCTTTCTCGCGTCTGTGTCCACCTGATGAGGTGCAAATCTTGCCAGCTCGTTGAATTTAGCAGTGTATTCAGAAACAAACATATTCTCCTGCTTTAGTTCTAGAAACTTGACTTCCATTCTGGATTGCATACTCGGCGAGAAATAGTTCTCAAAGAACAGTTCCTTAAACCTTGTCCACAACACCACTTCTGTACCAGCTCTCGCTTGGTTCGTCTCCCACCAGTAATTAGCTTCTCCCTTCATCAGATAAGTTGTAAAAGCCGTCTTCTGTTCTTCTGCCACTCGCGCAATGACGAATGCTTTCTCCATCTCCTTCACCCAAGTTTGGGCTTCAATAGGATCTGTGGTCCCTTTGAACTCAGGCGGTCCTACCGCTTTAAAATCCTTGAAATTAGCCAATCTTTCAGCTGGCTGATTTCTTGCTCTTCCTCTTGCAGCTGGAGCTCTATTCTCTATAGCCTGGGCTATCATATCTGCAAAGTTTTGCATTGGGTCAGCTTGACCTCATTTGTTATTCACTGACTGTTCTTCTTATTGGTTTCGATTCTGTCGTCTAGGCGGCATGATCTGATTTAAATAAAAATCTTATATTAATTCTTTTTCTCTACACAAATTCTTAACACAATAAGAATTCAAAAAAATTAATTCTCATATAATTGCATATATATTCAAATAGAACATAGTACTTAACACATATTACTATCCCTTTTTAAATCATATCAGGATTAACAACACAACTTTACACAAAAAGTTGCAATTCTTCATTCACACACAGTTATTACCAGTTCGTCAAACTTACCACACTTATGAGTTCAGGAACTTGCCATAATTATATTAGTGTATGAACTTATCCTAGTCAGACCTTTGGCGTCCATTCGCTGAGGGGTTCAAAACATTTCATATAATTATGAGTCATTAACTTACCATAAGTATGAGTTTTAAGAACAAACAAATTAATCTTAATCTTATATTCATATAGAAAATAAGGATTTCATTCATAAAACATATATATATATATATTTACATATGCTTAAACATCGTTCTCGATATTACTACACTTAATATCATAAACTTCTACCCAAAAGATACTATTACATATATCTAAGTTATCTACCGACCACTCCCTTCACCAGTCTTCTTCTTGATGGGACACTTGCTGAATCCGTGACCCGTCTGCCCACATGAAAAACACTTTCTCAAATTTGGCTTAGGACAATGCAGAGAAATATGTCCTTCCTGCTTGCAGTTGAAGCACATGTTCTTTCACATCATGCATTCTCCCGCGTGAGTCTTTCCACACTTGCTACATGCTTGCTTCTTTTTAGGGCTTGACTTTTCAGAATTAGGGCTGTCTTTTTCCCTCTCTCTCTTCTTCTTGTCCTTCTTGCTGGTTCCTTCAGATGATCCACCACCTTCAGCCTTCATTTTGTCCACCTGCGCCTTGAGCTCGTTCCTTTCTTCAGTCATTTTGCGTAATGCTCGCTCCGTCTTCCACAATTCCTCCAAGAGAAACACTTTGCTCCGGAGTTCCTGAACTTCTGCAGATTCGTGATCTCGTTCTCCAACTTTAGCCTTATTCTTTAACTCCACCTTAGCTGGCTCAGACTCTGCCTCCTCATCACCACTCAGATTCATCTCGGGATAATCGTCATGATCGCTCCCCAGATTGACCATAGGTTCATCTTCTCCTACCTTCTCAACTGATTCGCTTTGTGCCGGCACCTCAGCTTCTGGCACCGGTGCAATAGCCGCTAGCATCTCCGCACTCTTTTCACCTTCTCCAGACATCCTATAATCAATTTAAATAACTTGATTAGTACCTCACCAATACAACTCCTCACACTATGTGTCCACTTATCTCACTATTGATACACTTTGGCAATCCCTCACTTAGAACTCTACATGAGTTTTCTCTATCTCGCGTATGATTATAATCCTAGGGTTTTCCCCCACCCCACTTAAAGTTTATAACCTACAACTCTTCTACTAACTGGTGACACCTTGGTCACTACAGCTCTGATACCAACCTGTGACACCCCCAAATCTGGGTTACCTGACCCCCGAGTTTGGTGTTCACGATCCATAATATAATACCAATTAACTACCCATCCATATATAAATAGGATTACATAAGTCATTAACATATATTATTAATACATAAGTCCCACGTCCACTAACCTTAACATTACAAAAATACCCCCTTAGATATACAAAAAGGGATTACACTACAATACAACATAATAATATTGTTCATCATAACTAATTTATAACTATGCCTTTTCCCTTGTTCTTCTTCGCAGCACCTTCTGCAACTTCGTCCCTAGCTGAAAAGTTTTATTTATATCAAGGGTGAGCAACAAGTTTGCCCCTCAAGTTAAGACATACAATAAATGTATACGAATCAGTAACAACAGACTATCTAGTTTGATAGAATGAAACCAAAGTTCGGTGAACTTTGAAATAGCTGAACAAATCGTTATTCAATAACAAGTCTTCTCGTATTCTAGGCAACGCAATAATCTGATAATGAAAGAGTACAACGCTTTCAAAGTTTCTACGATATTCTATTGAATAATCAAGAATTAATTCTACGCAATAGCAAAGTGGAATGTTTTTCAAAGTTATGCTGAGTGATCACACTAGATCTAGAACTTCTCTTCTCGAGTAACTATCAAAGATTGGACTTTGATATACCCAGGTGTATCAGATAACCATAAAGATTAAATCATACCCCTCTGCAAGTACTTAGAGTCGGCCAACTCCTTGTACCCTATATTATGCATAATACTTAACAGCGCGCAATGGTTGAATATACGACCCAAAATGTTCCCTTTATATAAAAGGTTGTTCTTCTCAGTCTCAGAATCAAGATTTTTGATTTAACAATGAAATACTATGATTTCAAATTCTATCTACTTATTGATCTAGTCAAAACAATTGGCATCGATCAATAACAATTGATTTCTCTTCTCGTATTTATCAAGTTCTAACAAATGTTCGTCTAGCCAGAATAATTAGCTAAGACATTTATCAATATAATTTGATAATAAACAGGAATTATTTGTACTACCAATATTAGTTTCTACAGATATAAATATCCAACAACAGTAATTCTACGAATATATATTTTCCGAATCAGTAATTCAATTTGAATTTTAATCATGCACTAACTGCGAATAATCAACAATAAATTTCCTGGACATGGTATAATTATCAATAATTAACCATTAAAATAATTGAATGAATATAACTCAAGGTTGAGTTAGGAAACTTGCCTTTCGCGTTGATTATAGCTACACAATATAATTAACTGCGTTCGTAAGACCTATAATCAATAATGTCGGTCTCACAATTAGCACAATCATTTATAACACGTAACACTGTATTCTACAGTCAAACTTCTACTAGGCACATTACCACATAGCCACATTAGTGTTTATAACCTATATAAACACTTATCTAGTCTAACTATTTTGGTCTGGTTGGACCTCGGTCCATTTTCGGTGTTCTGGTCTCCCTATCCGACAATTAACACATTGATTGTCAATTAAACTTGGTCTCTAAGCTTCAATATTATTTTAGATAAGTTAAATATCATTTATAATATTTTCCGGAAGCTTTTAATAATTTATAAACAATTATTATAATATATAATAATTTTTTAAACACTTAAATCATTTTTAAATGATTTAATTATCAAATAATCTTATTATCATTAATATTTAATAATATAAAAATATTAATGTTATATTTGTCAAAATATTAAAGTTATTGTTAATAACTTAAAATATTTTTAAATCCTCAATATTCTTCTTAAATGAATTTTAAAGTATTTAAAATCATTTTTAAATCATCACCATTAATATTTAAATATTAATGTAATTATTATCAAAATATTAAAAGTCATTAATTATAACTTAAAATACTTTTAAATTATTTTTCTCATTTTTAAATGATTTTTAAATCAATAAAATTATTTTTAATTTATTTATTTAATATCATAATTAAATAAACCTAATATCATTAATATTAATTTATTAATGAGAATTTCCCAAAAATATTGAAAATTATATTTTATAATTTAAAATATTTTCTAACACTTTATTCTTATTTAAAATGATTTTTAAATCCATAAAATCATTTTTAACTTATTTATTTAATTTAGTAATTAAATAAATCTAATATCATTAATATTAAATTATTAATGAAAAATCTCCAAAAATATTAAAAGTTACATTTTATAACTCAAAATATTTTTTAAATATATTATTCTTATTTAAAATGATTTTTCATAATATTAAATGATTTTTCTCTAATTTATTTAATACACTAAGTAAATAAATTAAATACCTTTAATATTTAAATAATTATAAATATTAAAGAAAAATATTCTAATTGGTCAAAAATTATTTTTCATAATTTAAAATAATTTTTAAAACAATTTTTATAATTTATTTTCTATTTTTAGTTAATTTTCAGAATTTCAGAAATTAAAATAATTAAAACCGTCGCTGTAGGTCTTTAGCGACAGAAAGCGTCGCTGTTGGTGTTCTTGAGCCTCAAGACACTGACAGCCGGTGCTCAAGGGGTCAAGTTTGACCGCCCTTGATTCTCAGCTTATCATGTTTCTGGGCTTGATAGAACATGTATCTTGTAGCTGAAATGTAACATTACAATAACCAGTCATCATCTAGGTAATAACACGACATAAAATGACGATCTGGGCTTTCAAAATACATGTCAGACCATGTCTGAGTTTTCTGGGTAACCCAGAAACCCAAGGCAGTTCTAGTGCCTTATTTCAAGCTCAATTCTATAAGTGTTCTGGTCACTATCTTGATGATTTATTGGTTCATTCTCGTAGTATACATGACAAGGAATAAGTATATAACAACAACTCAGTCTACAAACAACAGAATCACGATCTATAAGTCGGTCAACGGCTGTCAGAAAGCATGTTCTTACTTTTTCTGGGTTTTTCAGAAACGTCAAAAACAGACCAAGTGGTCTGCTTTGACCACATATTAATTCGATCCTAGTTGTGATATAAAGGATCTAAAAACATGGATCTATAGTCCATACAACAGGCTACACAAGTATTACAACAACATCAAAAACAAACACAAAACCTGTCAGATATCTGTTTTAGAAAATCTTGCTAGAGACTGAAAAATACTTTCTGGGTTACCCAGAATTAGTCTGGTCATGCCCGGTCAACGGGTTTTGACCGTCAATATCTCACAATCTGAACATTGAATGGCTGTTATACCACTTCCAGATCCAAGACCTCATGTCAGACTATAGATCCAAAACATAAAACACGAAAAATCAAAAACAGAAAAGGATCTACAGCTACTGACATTTACTTGTCAGGCGACATTTGCGTTCTTGGACAGATTTTGTAAAACTCCTTGTTAAAGCATTTTGATGCTATAGATCTATGTTAGATCAACATAGATCATCATAAAACATTTTCTAGCATGAATCTAAACACATAAACACTAACTCTATCTTAGCATACAAGATCAAAAATTTAATTTAGGGTTATACCTTCTTGCTCAAATCTTGATCTTGATCTTCCTAATCTGAACTTGATGTTTCTAGAGGTGATGTAGTGATTGATCTACCTTAGAATTTCGGAGCTTTGGATGAGAGAGAGAGAGTTGGTGAGAGCAACTTGTCTAAAGGAGCAATTTTTGCAATTTTTGTACACTTTCTATCTCCCAAATCTAATATATATTGCTTGATAAGTTGCCAAGGCTGATATTTTCAGCTGATTGCTGCAGATTTGTGCTCACAAAGTCAACAAAGTGATTGAACAACTAAAGTAGCTAACAATTATACAAGTTGCCAATTAAAGAAAATGCAAAAGGGTATTTTGGTCATTTGTAAATTAATTTTAATGGCATTCTTGATAAATGCACAAATCCTTAGGGTTTAGAGTTTGGGTTAGGGGTTGGACCCTTTAGGGTTTAGGGTTTAAACCCTTTTGGTTTGCAAATTAATTTTTAAAATTTTCAAATTTCGGTTTCCAAAATAGAAAATTAATAATTCCAAATTACAATTAGGATTCGATAATTATATTAATATTTCCTAATCATAAAATTCAATCTTGCTAATTAAGATTAATATTCCTAATTAAAATTGCTTAATTTAGCAATTAGGGTCAAAATGATTATTAGGGTTTATAACCCACGAATTAGAGTTTTAATAAGAAAAATAAATTTTCTAAATTACAATTAAGGTTTGTAAAATAGAAATTAATATAACAAAAATATAATTAGGGTATTCTAATCATATTTAAGTTTAATATACACAATAGGCTTGCCAATTAGGATTAGGCTTTCCTAATTTAGGGTTTAGAATTTCTGAATATAAAATTAGGGTTTCCCGACTTTCGATTAGGGCTTCGAACGGTACGTTAGAGGTTTTGATCCTGAGATTAGGGTTTCTAATCTCTTATTAGGTTTTATTAATTTCAAACTTTATCCGATCAATCATTGATCAATAAATTTCTTTGGTACAAACACAAACTCTTTAATATAATTATTTTAATTATATTTTCTATCGAATCCCTTTCCAGCAATTAGGATTAGGGTTTCTAAAGCTATTAAGTACTACTCTACTCTAATTTTATTAGTCAATATCCAAATTGACATTCTCGAGACTCGTATCACAGATACTTGTCACAAAATTGATAATTAATATTAATATTAATAAAAAAAAATTTATTTTCAAATTTTTGATTATTCGAAATCTTGGGTTATCACATATTATCTATCATGTAAGGAATTATAGTAATTGTTGCGTACTTGAGATTAGACTCTGATAAATGTAAATTAAGTTTGATATTCATATTATTGTTATTATTATTAGTATTATTCCGCTCATAGAAATGGTATCGTAAAGCACCGAGTTCGGATTTCAAGTACCTGAGTTTGGGGACGTTATACTCTTGGCATAATCTTATATATGTTAACGTGACCCTCCAGTTTAAATTTCGTGGCCATCGGAGTTATAGAACTCCGGTTATAGCGATTTTCGTCCGAAAAACCTAAATATTAAAATGGTCATAACTTGGTCATTTTAAGTCAGAATGAGCTCATTTTTGGACAGGAGCTACTTTATACCATATATTTTCATTTCCCAAAAGGCCGGAATTTATTCCATAATTTAAGTGGCCAAAACTGACCTTGCAAAATTTTGGGCAGTTTGTTTTCAAGATTTTCGACTTTTACCTACTTTGCTAAAATCAGTCCATACGGAAATCTACAACTCCTTTTTCGGTGATTCCACTTGGGTTTGAAAGATAACTCATCATATTATCATCCCAAATTTTTTTAGAATTTTTAAATGTCAGAAAAATGATGAAAATGCCCCTAGTATTGACTGTCCAAAAATAGTTTGTTTTTCTTTCTAAAGACAAAACTGTTTTTACTAAAATAGTTGCTACAACTTGTGTATTCAACATTTTTGAGTGTTACCACTTGGGTTTAGTAGTTAACTTACATATCTAACACCTCTCTTTTACGGATCACAAAAAGAAGGTGTAGATCAAAAATGGTAGTCGATCAAAGGAAGTGAAAAAACTAGAGTTTTCTAACAAAACAAAACTAGTTTCTTTTCTATCCTTTTGATTTACTTTCTAACAGTCAAATATGTTAGAACCATTTATGAAACCATATAAAACATGTAGATAGAGGGTTTTAGACCTCAAGATCATAAACTTTAAATCTCCAAAATCAAACAAAATAATAAGGAAATCCACAAGTTTAAGATTTATACATTGGTCTTTGAGCACTTCTTCTTAATCTTCCAAAGTAGGAGGTAAACTTTGGATGCATCAATGGTGTAACTCCTTCCTCTCTCTCCTCTTCCTCTCCACCGAATTTCTCTCCCTCTCTCTATTTCTCTTATATTTTTGCTTGGTTAGCTAAAGAGAAAGTAAGATGAAATAAAATAAAAGATGAAAGAGAATATGGTTTAATGTGTTGGACAAAAAAATCTATAGATACATTAGTATATCTATACATTTTCTACTAGCCTATCTCCTCTCTCTCTCTCTCTCAATAACTTGGAATCTTGGCAAAATAAGGTGGCTAAATCATGGAGTGACACCTAGGGGAGTTAGTGACCAAATGAAAGAAAAAGAAAACATAAGTCACATGCCCCTTTTCTCTCTACATGGCCGGATCCCTCCCCCCATAAATTCCTCATTTTTACTATTTTTTTTAAAATGCAATATTTGCTAAATTAAATGACTATAATGCCTCTCTTTAATTGGGCTAGGATTGGGCCAATCCTTTAATTCTTTTGGGCTTGAAATTAACTAGTTTGACTTACTAATTAAAATGAACTTGGGCCTCCACAATTGAATAATTGTGCTACTAGCATACTTACCCATTAAATTTAATATTGGGCTAGCTTATCAATCAAATTATCTACAAGTCCAATGCTTAAATAAATTATTGGGCTTGTTAAAATTACTTGTCATCCTTAGTAATATTAACCTTATTATCACATGAACTATTACTCATTATTATTGATATTTACACATTCTCATCAATCAATAATAATAATTAACTTACATAACCCAATTAGACTTGTCTTATTCAAGTTTATTGACTATTTAATTAGCACTACTACAAAATAATAAATAGACAACGCGAAAAAAACGTTATGATTTCATTTAGAAACGCGTCGTGGTTAAGGGTGTCATCTATTTGACACCCTTACACAACGTTTTTAAAACGTTGTAGTTAAGCACATTATACAACGTTTTTTAAGAAAAAAATGTTATAGATTTGTTTTCCATAAATTAGCAGATGCTTAAAAACGTTGTAGAAGGTATGATTCCACAATGTTTTCTGGATAAAAATATTGTAGTTTAATATATCAGACAACGTTTAGGCAGATTTACACAACGTTTTTAAAATGTTGTAGATTAAAAAAAAAGAAGAAAAAAAAGGATATCGAGTCATATCCTTCCAAGCTGCATCCAGACACTCATTCTATAAGAAGTAAGAAACATGAGCCTATAACCTAAGAAGATTAATTACTTGGAGTAGGCATATCAAACCTTGTCAATGTTAGGATGGTAAATTTTGGTGAGGAACTGAACCTGTTACAACATATAAATGAAGGATGAGTATGTTGATCTAGCGCCTAAAACATATCACAAACTAGTTATCATGCCATTTAAATCAACATTCATGTCCTTGGAGGTAATGCAAATGCACATGATCAATATACTTTGCAATCATTCAAAGTTATGAATCATAGAAACTCCAAACATTAAAGGAAAAATAAGACAAAAGGATGTTTTTGTCTCCAATACATCAAGCAAAAAATACACCTCATGTTTTTTCCAGTCTCTGACACCGTAACACACTTTAAAGCAGAAACAGCCCAGAATTATTTTTGAATATTTTTGTAAAGGGGTGTCATTTATGAATTGAGCATTAGAAATGAAGACTTTACATAACTGGAAGAGTCCCTCAACTGATTAAATCAAAATGAATTGGGGAAGGGATCTAGAAATAGGAGAAGAGGAAGATCGAGTGACTTACTTTGATAATTCTTCGAGGTAAATTGCTATTCGCCATTGAAGAAGCTTCGATTACAAAGTATGCTAACAAGGATTTTCAGAGAGAGAGAAAGTGCGGTGCCTTCCTTTTGGGATACGTGACGCGGTTCACCTCCTCGGCTCCAAACGCTTCCTTGTAGAATAGTACGGCGTCGCTTTCTTTTGGAGCGTCCACGAACAGCTGAGGCTTCAACGCCGAGAATGTCACCACCTTGGAGTTTCTATTTCGCGACTCGCCGTTATTAACAACCTCCTGCAGCATCGTAAACTGTTTGAAGAGAGAGAATAACCCTAGGAAAGAGAATGTACTGGTGAATGAGATGAGATGTGTTGCACCACTACGCCGCCACTATTTCTAGGGTTAGAGGGAGTCGAGAGGGAGGAGAATGAGATGTGTTGGTGAAATGAGAGAGACAGAATTGGGCAGAGACGGGGAAGTACTGGAAGGAAAATAAAATAGATCTAATACAAAAGTACTGGAAGTCCTTTTAATTTCAAATTTTAAGTTCCGTGTTTTTTTTTTCCGTGTTTTTGACATAGATAACGTTTTTTTAAAATGTTATCTATTTAAAACAAAAAATTACCTTTATAAATTGATAACATTTTTTATATGTATCTACAACATTTTGTTAAAAAACGTTGTGAAAAAAAATACCACAACCTTTTTTATAAAAACGTTGTTGTTTAAGTATTGTCTATTTACTATTTTGTACCAGTGTAGGGTTTAACACCTTAAATCTATTTTTTAGATTATTAAAATACTTAGGTTAGTTCACTAACTTATTTATCTTATTAATGAGATTTTCTTTAAACATTATAGCATATTATTCACATAATCACTTAATCATCCATAATGTATTATAGATTATTTAATATATTTATTTATAATGTACCACAGAAATTCTTGGTTATTACAAAATGAATAATGTATTTATCATTATTTGTAATGAAATAGGTTATAGGGTTTTTAGAACATGGGATTTGAGAATGTATATTGTTATATTTCAGTATATAATGATGTATATTGAAGGAATGATGTACTCGTGACGTACGGAATCCGGGTGTGAAGATAGACCGGATTTCGGGGCATTACATCTTATGTCGGTGGTTGTAGGATGATAGACTTGGGAGGACCCAATAGAGTGATAGAGGAGGAGCCGCGTGACATACACGTGGTGTATGCGGCACCATTGATAGCTGAGCCCATTTCGGCAGTGCCACCTATCGATGATGATGATGATGATGATGAGGAGGGGATGGATCCCGATTCTGTAGAGTCTGATCCAGAGGACTAGCCTATAGAGGACGAGCCTATGGAGGATGAGCCCATAGAAAATCTCAATGAGACTACATTTGAGGTTCATATGCTAGGTGAGTATGAGGAGCATATTTTGGCGTTAGGATGTAGAGTCGAGGAGTTAGAGGCTAAGGCTCTTGAGAGGCAACTGAAGATGCAGGAGTTGGAAGTAAAACTTGCATACCGTAAGGAGGCAGGAGTACATATGGGCACTCTTTTTCACCGCTCGATAGCTAGGAATGTGGAGTTGGCAGGTAAGCTATAGGAGTTTGAACAGAGGGAGCTTAGTGAGAAAGCTGAGAAGGAGGCTCTCCGTACACAGCTAGAGATGGAAGTGATGGAGAGGATTCACTTTGAGGAAAAATGGGAGGAACCCAATGATAGGGCTAATGATCTAGAAGATGAGGTGAGATGAAAGAGGAGGAAGATGAACAAGATGGGCTATGCGGTGCGCACGACCATGGAAAGATTGATTGATTGGGTATATCATTACCCAGCGGAGCAAGGACAGACCCGGCACACCATAAGCCGAGATTTGGTGGTGCACATAACTCAAAAGGAGTAGCAGAGCGCTGTGGAGCATGTGATGATAGATTCAGGTCTAGGTGTTAGTAGTATAGTAGTAGTAGTTGGTAGTCATTTATGATCTGTTGAGGTAATCCCAATCTTTTGTGTAAAATATGGGATGGTTGTAAACCCCAAACTTTTGAAAAATGTTAGAGGGGTAATATATTAGTGGTTATGACATTTATAAAAGTATGCTAGGGATAATCATACTGATGTAATGATTTGACATATGAATATAAATGATCTTATTTTAGAAACGTGTTATAAAATCCTATTCCTTTTTCTTTGAGAAATGTTTAAGTAATATAATTTGATAATAAAAATAAAAATTTTATGATGCAGAAAAATGCTGCCCAGACGTAGACTAACCACACTAGAAGAGTCGGTCAATGATGAGAGAGGACAATTAGACCCTATACAAAGGCTAGTAGATTTGTTAGGGGAGGCTCTTAGGGGAAGAAACGAACCAATACCACCAAATCCCTAGGCGGTACCAGTCACAAACTTTAAGGAATTTAGGAGTGTAGGACCTCTAGAATTCATGGGTACTACCGATCCGATTATGGCGCAGACATGGATTAAGGAAATAGAAAATACCTTCACCATCGCTCGTGTGGGTGAAGACTAGAAGACGGTATTTGCAACGTACATGATGAGAGGCGAGGCGAACTACTGGCGGGAGGCGAATTAGCAAAGAGCAGGAGAAGGGATAATAACATGGGAGAGATTCAAGACTCTATTTTTCGAGAATTACTTCCCAAAAAGCATGAAGAATATGATGGAGGTGAAGTTCTTAGAACTTAAGCAAGGAGATATGACGGTGGCGCAATACGTGGCTAAGTTCAATGAGCCAGCCCGATTTGCAGAACACCAGGTAGGAGATGAAGAGAGGAAAGCTAGACGATTTGATCAAGGGCTGAAACCTTGGTTATTCAACAAAGTGTCAGTTCTTCAAATCGATTTATTTGTGATGTTGCTAGAGAAGGCCATTATTGCAGAAGGAGGAAGTGAAGCCTTGAGTTTGTATAACAAGGAAAAGAAGGGAAAGAACACGGGATGAGAAAGCCATGGAGGAAGCAACAGCGGAGGAAGTAATCCAGGAAAGAGGAAGTGGGAGAACAACAACAACAAAAATCACAACAATCAAGTGAAGAAGTTTCGTGGAGAGTTTAAGAAGAGGGCAGAGGGATGCCCGAAGTGTGGAAAGAATCACCAGGGCGAGTGCTGGAAAAGGCGTAGTACTTGCTACAACTACAGCCAAGTAGGTCATATTTCACCCAACCGCCCGAAGCCTAAAAAGATCAAAGGTTGTTACGCCTGTGGCTCGACAGACCACCTGATTAAAGATTGCCCAAAGAAAGGGAGCGGCGGAGGAAGCGGCCAGCAAGGGGGAGGCAGCAAACTGATGATTGGCGGACTGCCACAATCCAACCGCCCAACCGCTAGAACTTTTAACATGACTGCCCAGGACGCAGTAGCTGCGAAGGACGTGGTGTCAGGTATTATCCCAATCAATGATATAAATGTATATG
Source organism: Panax notoginseng (assembly GCA_016801055.1). Taxonomy (NCBI): domain Eukaryota; kingdom Viridiplantae; phylum Streptophyta; class Magnoliopsida; order Apiales; family Araliaceae; genus Panax; species Panax notoginseng. The sequence continues at coordinate 74,411,205 of CM029016.1, read as the reverse complement.
TATTATTTGATTCGGGTGCCACCTGTTCTTTTGTATCTGAAGAATTTGCTTGTCGGCTAAACATACCCCAAGAACGGTTAGAAAATCCGTTGAACATAGAGGTTGCGAATAAGGAAATAATTCCCGTAGAATATGTTTACCGAAATTATCGTGCAAACATTCTAGATTATGAACTAAGCGTAAACTTGATCCCAATAATATTAGGAGAGTTTGACATAATATTGGGAATGGATTGGTTATATAACAATATTGCAATAATGGATTGCCAGAATAAAAGTGAAAACCTTCATACTCCGAATAAGTCTAAGGTGGTGTTTTATGGTAGCTCATCGCTTAAGCAATCGTGTCGCCTTACGATGATGCAGGCCAAGAACTTGTTAAGGAAATGATGTGTAGGTTATTCAGCTTACATTGTTGATACTCAGAAAAAAGGAGTAAAAATCAAGGATATATCCATAGTGAGAGAATTCCAAGATGTATTTTTGGACGATCTGCCTGGTCTTCCCCCAGATAGAGAAATTAAATTCGTAATAGAGTTAGCACCGGGAACGACACCAATTTTGAAAACTCCATATCGTATGGCGCCAGTAGAAATGAAGGAATTACTGATACAATTACAAGAGTTACTAGATAAGGGTTACATACGACCGAGTGTGTCTCCTTGGGGAGCACCAGTGTTGTTTGTTAGAAAGAAGGACGGAACGATGAGGCTCTGTATCGATTATCAAGAATTGAACAGAGTAACGATTAAGAATAGATATCCGTTACCAAGGATAGATTACCTTTTTGATCAACTGAAGGGGGCGAAGTGTTTCTCGAAGATAGATCTACGAACGGGTTATCACCAGTAGAAAGTACGGGAGGAAGATATATCAAAGATAGCATTCTGAACTCGTTACATTCCAAATTTCTGGTGATGTCATTCGGGTTGACAAATGCTCCGACACCATTTATGGACTTGATGAACCTAGTCTTCAAGCCATTCTTGGATAAATTCGTAGTAGTTTTCATCGACGATATCTTAATCTACTAAAAGACAGAAGAAGAACATGCCGAACATTTGAAGATGGTTTTGGAGGAGCTAAGAAAGGAGAAATTGTATGAAAAGTTTTCTAAGTGTGAAATTTGGATGAAGAAGGTTCAATTCTTAGGACACGTGGTGAATAAGGATGGAATTTCAGTAGATCCTGCAAAGGTTGAAGCAGTGAGTAATTGGGAGCAGCCAAAGACGCCAACTGAAGTTAGAAGTTTCTTAGGGTTAGTTGGGTACTATCGAAGATTTATCCAGGATTATTCTAAGATAGCAACCCCGTTGACCAATCTAACGAGGAAGACGGTGAAGTTCATGTGTACGGACAAATGCGAAGAAAGTTTTTAGGAGTTAAAGAAGAGACTAAGCGAGGCACATGTATTATCATTACCAGATGATACGGGAGGATTTATGGTGTATAGTGATGCATCGTACAAGGGACTTGGCCGTGCGCTCATGCAACATGGCAAAGTCATTGCGTATGCATCGCGACAACTGACCCTACTCATGACTTAGAGTTAGCGGCAGTAGCATTTGCGTTAAAGATTTGGAGACATTATTTGTACGGAGAGAAATATGAGATATACACAGATCACAAGAGTCTGAAATATATCTTCACATAGAAGGAGTTGAACATGCGTCAGAGGAGGTGGTTAGAATTAATCAAGGATTATGACTGCGCTATTCTTTATCATCCAGGAAAGGCAAACGTAGTAGCCGACGCACTAAGTAGGAAAGGATGGGAGAAGTTATTTCAACTGACAACTCAGGAGGAGTTAATAAGGGAAATGGAGAAATTGGAAATAGAGGTAAAGGGACCGGGGAGGTCTGAAGAAAAATTATTTGCAGTGGTAGCTCGTCCAACCTTGTTGGACAGAGTAAAGGAATCACAAAAGAAGGATGAAGAGTGCGAGAAAATCAGGAAGAGGATTGCAAAAAATGAGGAAGAGAGATTCAAAATGGATAAGACAGTATTTTGAGATTTAAAGGGAGAGTGTGGGTACCAGCGATAATCGAGTTGAGGGAAGAAATTTTGCACGAGGCACACAATACGACATATTCTGTTCATCCAGAAAGCACAAAGATGTACTGAGATTTGAGGCAACATTTTTGGTGGCCCAATCTGAAATGAGAAATCACGGAGTGCGTTAGTAGATGTCTTACTTGTCAATGGGTCAAAGCAGAGCACCAGAGACCGAGTGGTCTACTTCAACCATTGGAAATACCAGAGTGGAAATGGGAGCACATTACGATGGACTTCGTGGTGGGACTTCCAGTCACACAGAAATGTTTTAATGCCATTTGGGTTATCGTAGATCGACTAACGAAGACGACTCATTTTCTACCGATCAAGATCCGATATAGTTTGCATCAGTTAGCGAGTCTGTATGTAAAGGAAATTGTTTCATGACTTGGAGTGCCAGTATCAATTGTCTTTGATCGAGATCCGCGCTTCACGTCTAAATTCTGGAAAAGCTTACAAGAGAGGATGGGAACACAACTGAGATTGAGTACTGCTTATCATCCGCAGACAGATGGACAAAGTGAGCGAACAATACAAACGCTGGAGGACATGCTTAGAACTTGCGTGATGGACTTCAAGGGAAATTGGAAAGATCACCTACCCCTAGTGGAATTTGCGTATAAATAATCCTCGTGAATCGTATTCGCGTCAGGTGAACATTCTAAATATACATTGGTTGTATGACTTAAACGTTAACGAAGGTAGTAAGTAAGATATTGAATTCTCAAGAAAGCCGTAAGGAACGGTATCGAGATTAATGAAACTTCGAATGTGAGTTGGATAGAGAATGTTAGAGTGAAAGTAAGCGTTAAACACTTTAGCCGATGTAAGGGTTGAGTGTACGCGAATATTAAAAGGGAAGAACCTACACGCCGTGTATGGTTTGACCGTAAGGTAATGAAGACTAATGATTAAGCCGGTGAATGGTGAAGAAACTGAATTAAAGATAATGACGTATAACGTTAAGAAACCGAGTTAGTAATAATAACTTGGACAACGTTCCGAGTCGAATGAATCGGACGTTCTAAGATATGAATAAGGTAACGTAAAATGCTTAACGCTATGAATGCATAATATTAACATTGAATAATCGTGACTGTATGACTTAGATTATAAAGAATGAATACTGAGGTATTTCATTTAGTTACCAGAAAGTCATAAGGAATGAGAAATCAACTTAACGAATATTATAATTTTAATGGTTCGGATAAGTTAAGATAAAGTTTAGGTTTTGGTGCAATCGTAATCTTTAATGGTTGACATATGGGAGCTGGGCTAAACAATTCATTTAGAGAGCGGAGGTATATACGAAACTGGCAACCGATCTAACTCACTGTGAAAGACAATGTAGACGAGACTGGAAACTAGTTTGTTGGTTGTTTGTGGGAAACAACTCAGAGTACCATATGGAATACTAGTAGAGACGCAATATGTGCTGAGTCCTATAAGAGTTATAAGAAGAAGTTAAGAATGTAAATCATCAAAGATGATGATCGTATGAGTAAGACATCCTCGTATGTCGTAACGTTGTAAAACGGTAAAGAAAGTTGGTCGTGTAAACTTAGATTGCAAGAACGCGAACCCTAAGAAGTAAAGTTAAGTTTAAACCAATGCGTAAGTTAAAAATATGACTAATTGGTGCATGTTATTCCTTATGTTATATATAGGGATTGTAATGAACAGTTTAGCGTAAACTTTAAGCTGTAGCTATGCGTAAGGCAAGTTTCTTAACTTCATTCATGTTTTAAATGAATGCTAGTTTCTTAAACTTTCTCAGATGTTGAACTTGAGAAGTTTTGTCTATGTGCAAATGTGTGATATTTGTACAAGGTGGTAGAATGTATGAGGCCTTGTGCCACAATTTTAACACTCCAGTGTTTCTATAAGATGAACTGTTCTGTGATTGAACTATTCATTATAAAAATGTTCTGTTTATACATGAACCGTTATTGATAAGTATGTGCTAATGATTCTAGCCAGACGGAATGTGTATGAAAAAGGTAGAAGAATGAAAGTATTTCGAAGTGAATGTGACTAATGTTTTAAAATGGTAAGAATCAGAATTATTGAAGTCTTAAAAGAATGTTTAAATTCTTGAAGTTGTTTATTCAACTGCCATGACTTGCTGAGCAATTGAATGCTCACACTTACTTTAAATGAAAAATATTTTCAGTGTACGAGTAGAAGAACTTAAGGATCCCGTAAAGATCAAGCTGACTAGTATCCAGATGAAGTGTCATTCAGTAGATGAATGAGCGTGACGAACAAGCCAAGACTTATAATGAAGAATATTTAATGAACTGTTATGTATCCTTGGTGGAGTATAAAAGTCACTCTTGTAAGATGTAAAGAATAATGTAATTATCATTATTTGTAATGAATGAGGTTATAAGGTTTTAGAACCTGAGATTTGAGAATGTATGCTGTTATATTTAACTATATAATGATGTATGTTTGGAAGAAGATGGAACCGTGATGAAAGAAATCTGGGTGTGAAGATAGACCGAATTTCGGGGAGTTACAAAGTGGTATCAGAGTTGATAGGTTATAAACCTTAGGCATGAGTACCTAAGACTATAATCATGGAGAGAAGGATAAGAAAATCGTTGAGTTAAATGATTAAGAAAGAAGATCACCACGTGATCATATTGAATTGTAATAACAGATGTTCTGTTAAACGATGGATGATTTATAGCTAATGCTATAAATGAATGGGACTATGAACTAGTACGGGAAGAATAACTCAGAAGAGTTGTAGAAGATAAAATACGAATTAAAGAAAATTTGTATTAAGTAAGAATGGTAATGTCGCGCTATCAATATATATATGACGAGAAGGTGAATCTTTTTTCATGTATATACTTGATAGGTTGAGAATGATAAGATATGTGCGAGTTCTTAAAACTCATACTTATGAAAAGTTTATAACTCATAGTTTTATGCTATGTTTCTGAGCCCTGAGCGTATGGATAGTCCTTAATTTGTTCTTAGATTATATATTACGAAGATAATTTCTTAAACACATATGATTGTGGAAAGTTCCTAAACACATAAAGTGTGGTAAGTTGATGGACTATACTAAGGTATAGGAATATTTAGACAGAAAATAAGTATTTTCAGTAAGCTTAGTATTGAAGGTGCTAGAGAAGATTAAGTATTGTCGCAAGTAAGAGAATGAAGGAAGATGGAGAAAAAGGATATTCCAAGTCATCTAGCTATGCTAGATTTCAAAGTTTATTAAAATCGTGCTTATATGTGCGTTTTAAGAAAAGGAAAGAATTGGTTCAACTTTTGGAACCAAGGGATTTTAAAAGAACTATTCTTGGTATGTCTATGCTAATTGTTTCGACTAGACGAAAATTGATTTGAAATATCAAAATGAATTTTATATCATCAGTGCATTTGATGCAAAGATGGTAAAAGGATGGAGTTATTAATGCAATTGAACCTGGTGTTGGATGTGATCTTATGATCAACAATCCGCTATGGTATGATGTATAATGATGAAGTCATAAACTGACGAAGTCCTCAACATGCTCTGAAATAGTACAGTATCATGACGTCATAAAATGTTTTGATGTATTGTGAAAGAATTTAAAGAAGTAGTCAATGTCAATTGATTTGACTAGATGAATATTTTAGGATGATGTCCAATTTATTGGTATGGTCTAAGCTATTTGATTTGGCTAAGACAAATGGTATGTCATGTGTAAAAAAAATCGAGCTATCTTTGAAGAAGTTATGCCAAGCTAAATTATTTTGGTGCGGAATCTGATGAATAAGTCTGAGGTGAACATATCCCGAAATGGGGTTATACGATAGGTTGATGGCCTACGTATGAAAGAGGTAGTTTACTTTCTTGGTGATTGTAAATTGACCGTGAGAGAAAGGTTTACGGTGAAATGCTGTTAAACCTAGTAAGAGTTCATGGTTTGGTTGACCCCTCAGAAAAAGTGTGAAATGTTTTAAAGGAATTCTTATGTTTCTCGTTATTCATTCTACTTCATGATTCTTGATAAGTTATGAAGGTTAGGGAAAGTTTGAAAGATAAGAACTTCTTTGAAGAGAAGTTGAGAAGAAGGGTATGTTAAAATTTTGAGGACGAAATTCTGTTAAGAAGGGGTGAATGTGATGACCCGAATGATTGAAAGTATAGTTAGACGTGACGTTTAACTAATGACGATTATGTTAACAAATGATCCTTGTGAGAAGGACAAATTGAGATTAAACCTTTGCTAAAGGTTGTAGGAATAAAGTATCCAGGTATGGGTGTGGTTTTAAGAAATTCCGTGGACGGAATTTTTGTAAGGGGGGAAGAATGTGACAACCCGAAAAATCTAATTGTCCAGAATTTAAGTTTAAAGAATTAGCTATTAATAAAATGAATTTTTATTAATAATATTTTTGTGCTATGTGTTTATTAATCGTTCTAGAACCTAGGATGATTATAATACGGGAGGATTCTAGCTACGAGCTAGACTGAACGAGTAAAAATTTTCAAGACGAAAATAAAATTTTTTTGGGAACAAAAGTATTTCCGAGAAAAAAGACGAAATATGCACTATTCACCCAACGAAACCCTAAGGGTTAGGATTTGAATAACCTAAGCCTTTCTGAGAGTTCGGTATGTCGAAATGACATTCTTTCGAAATATTTGATGAAAATATATCGTGAAAAGTTAAGTAAGCCGATAAAAGTTTTTCTCAAAAAATGTGCAAAAATCAGACGAATTAAAAATGACGAAAAGAACTGTTATATACTTTTCATTCGTTTAACTACGTTAGGGGAAAACGTGAAGAAAAACGCTTATCATCCAAAAGTGTTTTTCAATTTTTTGAAGTTCTGAAGAATGCGTTAAAGTAAATCTGTAAAGGAAAGACGAAATATCCAAAAATATTTGGATTCCGAGAATCGTAGTTTTTAAAACTGTTGATCGAATTTCGCAAGACAGAAGCACGAAGCTTCCAAAAGAAGCTTCGTGAATAGTAAGGAGGTTTAGTAAGGAGGTGGGAATAGTAACTTTGGGGGAAAATGACTATTTTGCCCCTAGCCTTGAAAATCTATAAAAGAGAAGTGTTAGTTGATTTCTTTGAAATCAACCAACACCTTGAGAGAGAGAAAGATTGAGAGCTTAGAGAAGAAGAAGAAGGAAGAGAAAGAGCACGGATGCTCGGATCGGAGATAATCGTGAAATAGAAAAGCTAGTAAATCGCCGGCTTTGTCTAGAAGAAGAAGAATAGAGAAGAAATGTATTGAAAACCTAAGTTATAAGTTATTTTTCTTTAAGTTTCATATGTTAAAAACATAGCTTAATGAAAAGGGAAGTAACAGATGTTAAGAATAATTTTCATATGGTTGAAATCATGAGAAAACGAAGAAATAAGAATTAGAAGTTTAGTTTATAAATTTCTTAAGGAAGTATGAATTTCGTAATGAATTTGAATGATCCGAATGAATCATATGAATGATTCGATGAAATAAGTAAGGAATGGTGTCTTATAACACCAAATTCCAAAAAAAAGTAAAATCGTAATCAAAGTATCGACTAAAAATGAAGAACGAACGAAGAGCGCGAAGAACACGAAGAACGTTGTTGATGGACAAATTTAAATTCATCGTAATTAGAACTTGTTGTTGATGGATAAGTTTAAAACCATCGCGTATAAGCTAGTTACTTATTGCTTGGTTAGGAACGATAGAAATGATCATGAAGAACGGATTGAACTTAGCTAAAACGAAGTTATGGTAAAATTTCGTAAAAGACGAACAAAAAGTAGAAAGTATGTAAAGGAACCTGAAGGTGTAGTGTTTCATATGATGCAAGAAAACGTGTAAAATGTGAGTTGTGGACTTAAGAACGAACGAATTTCGAGTTCGAATGACCGAATTATGGACGAACGAACGAATAACGTTAATAACATGAAACGAATGAAGGAAGAAATTTAAGCCAATTGAATGGCATGTTAATGGATATAGAATGAATTTCTATCTGAGGAAAGTTGAAGTACGTAATGAGAGTAAGAAAATAGCTTTGGAACGACCTCTTTTCGAGTTATAACGAAGAAGTTATAAGATTGTGAAGTAAGCGTCTCAAACATGTTCAACACTTAAAATTATTTTTTGAGTTTTAGAACTGGCGCCGCAGTGCCAGCCCGAGGAGAAAGCTACTGATGAGTGGTGCTGTAGCCCCAGAAATAACAAAGGAACCAGCGCCGCAGTGCCAGTGCGGGGCAAGACCCAGATAAGAGCTTTTAGTTGCTTAACTCCTAGGGGAAGTGTAAGGAAATATAATGAACATATAGTTCACATAATGTAACACTTAAGAAAGTGAATTAAACCTTTAGTGAAGGTTGAACGGAAAGATTATACGGGATTAAAAGACAAAGAATGTAAACACAACGCAATTGCGATGAATGGCCGGTCTGACGTCGGCTACGACAAAACCCTGAAAAGAAACCCTGAAAACAAAACCCTGAAAAGACAAAGAATACTTTATAATTTTAGACAAAACCCTGAAAAGAAATACTTTATAATTTTAGAAACCGTAATATTTAAATTATAAACCCTAATTTGCTAATTGTGAGCCCTAATTGCTAAATTAGCAATCTTAATTATAATTAGTAAAACCTAAACCTAATTATCATATTTTATGTAATTAGAAACTCTAATCTAATTATGAAAACTTAATTTGTAATTTTAGAAACTAAATTTCATTTTAAACCCTAAATTAAAATCTTACAAATTTTGTGCTAAACCTTAGGGTTAAACCCTAAGGGTTTGCCAAATTTACCAATGTGCCATTAAAATTGTAATTCAAATGACCAAAAAGCCCTTGCAATTCTTTATTATGTTGCTTGCAAATCTTAACAAAATATTGAGTTGGTAACCAACCCTTGACTTCTCACACGCATCAAATCTCCAGCTACTGTAACGCCCCGAAATCCGGTCTATCTTCACACCCGGATTCCGTACATCACGGTCCCACTTCTTACCAAACATACATCATTATATACCGAAATATAATAATATACACTCTCAAATCTCAGGTTCTGGAAACCTTATAACCTCTTTTAGTACAAATAATGATAATTACATTATTCATTTCATCTTACAAGAGCGACTTTTATCTGCCACCAATGATACATAACAGTTCATTAAGCTAGTCTCTAATTCAATTTCATCTTTCTACATTACAAATCTTCACTTGATCTGCTCGCTCATTCACATTCTGAATGACACTTCATGTGTATACCGTCATCTTGATATTTACGGAATCCTTAAGTTCTTCTAACATCATTCGCTGAAAAGGTTTTTCATTTAAAGAAAGTGTGAGCATTCAATTGCCCAATAAGTCATAACAGTTGAACACATAACTTCAAGAGTTTAAAACATTCCTTTAGAACTTTGATAACCGAACAAAGGTTATGAAGCAGCTTGAATAATAGGAATAGTCTCGATTCCTATCATCTTAAAACATCAGTCACTTTCACTTTGAAATACTTTCATTCTTCTACATTTTTCATACACATCCTGTCTAGCTAGAATCATTAGCACAGACTTAACAATAACGGCTCATGTATAAACAGAACATACTTGTATTGAATAGCTCAATCACAGAACAGTTCATATTATAGAAACACCAAAGTGTTCAAATTGTGGCACAAGGCCTCATATATACTACCACCCTGTTCATACATCGCACATATGCACATAGACAAGACTTCTCAAGTTTAACATCTGAGAAGTTTAAGAAACTAGCATTCATTTAGAGTATGAATGAAGTTAGAAAACTTGCCTTACGCATAGCTACAACTTATGCTGAACTGCTCATTCCCATTTCCTATATAACACATAAGGAGAAAATATAAACACCAATTAGTCATATATTGAACTTACGCATTGGTTTACTTAACTTTACTTCTTAGGGGTCGCATTCTTGTAATATAAGTTTACGCGACTAACTTCCTTTACCAGTTTACGGCTTCATGACATACGGAGATGTCTTACTCAGAACGTTCATCATCTTGGATGATTTATATTCTTATCTTTTTCTTATAACTTCTCTAGGACTCAACACATATCTCTTCTCTTCTAGTAGTCCATATAGTACTCTGAGTGATTTTCCACAAATAACCAACAAACAAGTTCCCATCTCATCTACACTGCCATCACAGTGAGTTAGATCGGTTGCCAGTTTCGTATATACCTTCACTCTCTGAAGGGATTGTTTAGCCCAACTCCCATATGTCAACCATCAAAGGTTACGATTGTGCCACAACCTAAATTCATCTAACTTATCCGAACTATTAAACTATAACGTTCGTTAAGTCAATTTCTTATTCTTTATGGCTTTCTGGCAACTAAATGTCATACCTCAGGATTCATTCCTTATCCCACTCACATTCAGCTTTCATTAATCTTATTACTGTTCACTACGACTTTCTTGATAATTCATATCTTATTTAATACTTTCGTTATCCCTTACATGAACCCCATGTTCATTACTCGTTCTTAGTGTCAAAGCCATACCGCTCATTGTATGTTAAGACCGATCATCCATCGCAACAATCATTGTGTTCACAGCGTCTATACGCTTCACACTTATATCTTATTATCATGACATAACCTTGAAATGTTATTCATTACCCTCATCACTCAACGTCTCAGGAATCATAATCATAGCAATCCCTCATGTTCATTCATCGCGACTACGGTCCCCGGATATCGGTTCCGTAACCCGTACCTAAAATATTTGTCTCTAAATCTTGTTTAATATTTATGTTCAACCTTTACTACATGTTTAATTCACTTGATTAAGTGTTACATTAATTGGACATTATGTTCTTTATCGTCCCTTACGTTTCCCCCAAGAGCTGAGCAGTTAAAAGCTCATCTCTGGCTTTTTCTCTACACTGGCACTGCGGCGCCACTCTCTCCTTTAACTCTCATTTCACGGCGTGAGTTAGCAGTACCTGGCTCCCCAGTCTGGCGCTACAGCACCACATAACAAGGCATGGCTGGCGCCGCGGCGCCAAGCCTTAACCCTAGTGTTAAATCCAATTTGAGACGCTTACTTCCCGATCTCATAACTTCTTCGTTATAACTCAAAACGAGGTTATTCCAAAGCCATTCTCTTCCTTATCTTATGTACTTCAATACCCCTTGGACAAAACTTCATTCTAAATCCGTTAATGTGCCATTAGATTGGCTTGATCTTCACCCTTTGTTCATTTTTACGCTTTTAATGTTCTTCGCTCGTTCGTCCGTAATTCGGTCATCCGAACTCAGAACTCGTTTGTTCTTGAGTCCACAACTCACGTTTTCTGTGTTCTCTTACTTCCTTATGAAACCCTACATGTTCGGGTTCATTTACTAACTTTCTAATTCTTGTTTATCTTTTATAAAATTTTCATCTTAACTTCGTTATAGCTAAGTTTTAATCCGTTCTTCATGAACGTTTCTACCGTTCCTAACCAAGGAATAAGCAACTAACTTATACACAATAGTTTTAAACTTGTCCATCAACAACAATTATCATACGATAGTTTTAAATTTGTCCATCAACAACGTTCTTTGTGTTCTTCGCGTGTTCTTTATGTTCTTCGTTCGTTCTTCATTTTAATCGATATTTTGGATTACGATTTCACTTTTTATTGGAATTTGATGTTATAAAACACCATTTCTTACTTATTTCACCTACTTATTCATATAATCCACTCGGATCGCTCTAATTCATTACGAATCTTATACTTCCTTAAGAAATTTACAAACTAAACTTCAAATTCTTATTTTTTCTTTTCTGAATGATTTCAACCATATGAAATCATTCCTAACATTATTTACTTCTTATTCTCATTAAGTTATGTTTTAACATAGAAAACTTAAAGAAAATTTATTAGAAACTAGGTTTTCAGATTACCTCTCTTTTATAATCTTCCTCCATTGGACAAAGCGTGCACTCGGGCAAGCTCTTCCTCTTCCTCTTCCTCTTCCTTCTCCCATCCGAACTCTCTCTCTCTCTCTTAAAGTGTAGGATTTTCAAAATCCTAAAATAATGAAATAAGCTTCCTATTTATAGAAAACCAAGGTTAGGGGTATTTTAGTCATTTTTCCCCTAACTTCCTTACTATTCAAGTCTTAAGCCCTAAGTTAACTTGGTCTCCACATTAACTTAGTCATTAAGTCTTCTTAGCCCTTAAGTTTGCTTAGCCCTTAAGTTTGCTTAGCCCTTAAGTTTACTTAACCATTACTTATAAGCACTTTACTTAGCCCTTAAGTATAAGCACTTTATTTAGCTATTAAGTTTACTATTTCCACCTCCTTTAGTTAACCTCCTTACTATTCACGAAACTTAGCCTGTAAGTTTCGTGGTTCCGTCTTTCGGGTTTCGTCCAACAGTTTTAAAACTGCGATTCTCGGAATCTAAATATTTTTAAATATTTCATCTTTCCTTTACCGATTAACTTTTACGTATTCTTAAGATTTCCAAAAAATTGAAAAACACTTTTCGACGTTAAGCGTTTTTCTTCACATTTTACCCTAACGTAGCTAAACGAGTGAAAAGTACATAGCAGTACTTTTCGTCGTTTTTATTTTGTTTGATTTCTGCACGTTTTTCGAGAAAAACTTTTATCGGCTTACTTAACTTTTCACGACATATTATCTTCAAATCTTTCGACGGAATGTCATTTCGACATAACGAACTCTCGAAAAGGCTTAGGTTATTCAAACCCTAACCCTTAGGATTTTGTCGATTGAATAGTGCCTATTTCCTCTTTTTCCCCGAAAATATTTTTGTTCCCGGAAAATTTTTATTTTTGTCTTGAAAATTCTTATTCGTTCAATCTAGCTCATAGCCAGAATACTCCCGACTTATAATCATCCTAGCTTCTAGAACAATTAATGAACACATAGCATATAATAGTATTAATAAAAAATTAGTTTTATAACTAATTCTTTAAACCTAAATTCTAGACGATCTGAATTTCCGGGTTGTCACAGCTACCAGCCATATATCTTAGCTACAAGCATTGTATTATAACATATATAGATTAAAAGAGAGAAAAGTTCTTTAATTGCTCATTTGTGCACCAAGCACTCAACCATCTCTCTCTCTCTAAAAACCTCCAAATTTCATTGCTAAGATCAGTCACAAACCAAGCCCCACTATCACATTTAGCAAAATCAGAAGCCAGAGTCAAGGATTTGTTCATAAAGGTATAAACCCTAACCAAGAAACTTGAGCTTTGATTCCATGTTAGATCTTAGGTTTTAATGTTTAAATATGTTGTATGGAGTCTATTTAAGTGATTTGGGTGGGTATCTGGTAGATCCATAACATCTAAATGCTCAAAATTGATGATTTTCAAAATCTGGAAAAAAGTTTAAAAAGTGGTCTGACAACGAATGTCAGACCCTTTAAATCTCATTCTGTTATGTGTTTTTGTTGTTTAAATGTTTGAAGTTGTAGTATGTCATGCGTTCCTTGATATGAAACTTGAATCAAGTCCATATCTGTTATAGATTAAAAGTTATAAGTGGTCAAACAGGGTTGATTGGTCACGAAAATAAAATTCTGGGTAACCCAATTTTTTTTTTTAGATTTCCAGAATTTCTGACAGCCACTTTTAAAGCCTTTGATCTTGCTTATCTTTGATAGTTAGTCCATGATGTTGTTTTGATGTTGTAATATGACATAAGAACGATACATTCATACCTTTATATTACCTAGAACATGAACATGATCGAAGTTAACCCTGGTCAAAGTACGTTGACCGTTTTGCTTTATGAAGGTTTCTAGGAAACCTAGAACCTTCATGAGCGATTTTTATGGTATGGTTTGACCGGCATGTATCTATCGATTCTGTTGATGTTATATGTGTTTTATGTATTAGATCTCTTCTTTTGCATGTCGTTTACACACTGAAAGTACATATATCAGACCTGTAGGGAGAGATATAATGATCGAAAGTAGGCGGTATGAACTGTTCTTCATTTCATGAAAAACCCAAAAATGAAGAACCAGCTCTGACAAGAGATTTGAGAGCTTATAACTCTCTGATATGTTGTGTTATGGCCATGATATCAATTGTTATTAGTAGTATTATATTTATACTACAACCTAAACACTTTAAGCTGACCAGAATACATTAAGATCTTGAGGAAAATGTTGGTCAAACTAGCTGACTCGGCAACTGGCATGGGTTTCTGGGTTTAGCCAAGAATAGCTCAAGAACACCTATAGCGACAGTTTCGTCGCTATAGGGCCCTTTAGCGACAAATATTTTTGGAAATTAATTAGTTTAATTAAATAAATAGAAAAAAAATAGTTTTAAATTATTAAAAATACATAATAAATTATTAAAAATTATTTTAAAGTCCAAAAATTAGTTTTTAATTATTTTTAGTACATTTCATAAATATTTAATATTTTTGAAATATTAATGGTATTTAATTTATTTATTTATAATATTTAATAAATTAGTTAAAAATGATTTTAATACTTGAAAAATTATTTACAATTATATTATGGTATAAGAAAATATTTTAAGTTATTTTTAATGACTTTTAATATTTTGTGATAAATTTTATTAATAAATAAATATTAATGATAATTAAATTATTTAATATATGTATTAAATAAATTATAAAAAATAGAATTAATGATTTAAAAATCATATAAAAATGATTTAAATGTTATAAAAATATTTTAAGTTATAAAAATATAACTTTTGATATTTTGTCGCGAAAAATATTAATATTTTAATATTAATGATATTAGAATTATTTAATGATTATATTAAATAAATTAATTTAAAAATGATTTTAATATTATAAAAATCATTTTTAATTGAAAATAAAGTTTTTAAAAATATTTTTAGTTATAAAATATAACTTTTAATATTTCAAGGATAATTTCATTAATAATTCAATATTAATGATAATAATTTAATATTAATGATAGTAGTTTTATTTATTAAATAAATAATTTAAAAATGATTTTATTTATTTAAAAATCATTTAAAAAGGATATAAATGAATTAAAATCATTTTGATTTATAATTAATAACTTTTAATATTTTGGTGAATAGTACATTAATATTTAAATATTAATGGTAATTATTTAAAAATAATTTTAAATATTTTAAAAATCATTTAAGGATAAAAATTAATACATTAAAAATATTTTAAGTTATTATAAATAGATTTAATATTTTGGCTATGGTTTCATTAATAGTTTAATATTAATTGAAAATTAATTATAATAGAATTGTTTTATTATTTAAATTATTTAATAATGATTCTGGTGTTTAAAAATTTATGATAAATTATAATAAATGTTTAAAAATTATTATAAGTCATTTAAAAGTAATAGGACTGATACTTACAGACGTTGAACTACAGGATTGAGTTTTAAACTCGATAATTACCCGATAAAGCCGTCAGTACACCGACATATTCCAGAAATTGATCTGGACTTAAATATTTTGACTGTATTAATGTTTGGTTGTGATTCAATGACTGTTGAATATATGTGACAATGTGATTAAGTTATGTGTTGACTGCAATAAGCAATATTTTGTGTTACGATATATTATTCTAATCAGAAAAATGATCTTGTTACTGATAGGTTGTTATACAAAAGATAAAAACTAAGTTACGTATTGTAAGTAGCAGTCCAGGCAAGTATTCTACCTTTGTATTTTTTTATGCAATGGACATGAGTAAGAAAATTTTAGAATTATATTATTATTATGCCAGATTATTAACCCTATTGTTATATATATTATATCCGATCATTGTTTATCAACATGATATTATATTATATAATTCAGATACATATTCTGTTCGTTAATTTTTAAAAATGGTTATACAAGTGACCTCACTTGGATAATTATTGTATTTAAACACATGTTGATATATATATATATATATATATATATATATATATATATATATATATATGTGTGTGTGTGTGTGTGTGTGTGTGTGTGTGTGTGTGTGTGTGTGTGTGTGACAACCCCAAAACAGGTCCATTCCATCCAACCTATTCTGAGTCGCCAAATACATGGTACAAAAAATAACTACAACTTTATTACAATAATTGTCGTGCAAAATACAACAACACATATGCTGTGAGTTTGGATACAAATATATACCAAATGTGACTCATGTCCCAACTGTGGACAACACCTCACAATGACATCTTACATAAAGGTATAGTCAAAAACTGTTTTAGAAATTAGAATCTTTGGGAAGTGCTCAAGGAAACATTTGTACATGGGAGGCCATGCTTCTAGGTTGTGATAGATATCATATGGTCACAGAATTATCCTTGGTTGACCCAATATACCCAAAAAAAAAGAAGAGAAGATTACTATCATAACCTTCCCAATGGTGAGTCTTCTCTTGACTTATCATTATCTCCACTGTCTCTAATTGAGAATTATACTTCAAACAAAGACCAAGATTATATAGGTAGTGCTCGTAAATATACTTAACAAGTGGATGAGAACAATCCTGTCTTATGATGACACGAGATTGTATGTCATTAGACATCTTGTGTGATAGTGGCAAAACACCCTTCCAACGTTGGGTTCGCCTCACCCTAGATGATTCACCAAATATAACTACTAAATGATGACCACCGTTCTATTCCCCTGTTACCCCCGCTCGACCCAGCTACACTCTTATTACCTGAAAGAAATTGTGAAACAGAAGGGTGAGAACAACTAGCCCAGTAAAGAATATCATGAATAAAGATAAATAAATTATCAATAGCCTTCAACAGAATTAAATCAGAGATTTAGAACATATGGTAGATGATAAAAAATTTTCAACCATAGTTGCAGCGGAACGAGCAATCCATTAGAAGAGTAAAATAGACCATAAAGTCTATTATCTTCTCCATGTTAAAAATCCACCAACAATGTTTTATCCCTGTAACATAAATCAACAGTTCCTGTCCACATTCATGTGAATAACTCATAATCATATTTATGGTTCTAAATTCCTCTTCTCATCTAGGACAAAGATAATTTTCATCACTTGTCTTTACCTGAAACATCAAAGATCATGGTTATACCAAATCATAGTTTTTGTTTATAATCATACTAACAATTTTATCTTTGCACTACGACCAAAGATATTCATCAACAGACCATCTTTGCACTACAGGCCAAAGATATTCAACAACAGGTCATCTTTGCACTACGGGCCAAAGATATTCATCAACAATTCATCTTTGCACTACAGGCCAAAGATATTCCTCAACAGTTCATATTTGCATTACAGACCAAATATATTCATCAACAGTTCATATTTGTACTACAGACCAAATATATTCATCAACAGTTTATATTTACACTACAGGCCAAATATATTCATCAACAGTTCATATTTGCACTACAGGCCAAATATATTAATATCTCAAAGAAATATATAATCATTTCAGAATTTATATAAACAATAATTATAACCATGTTGATCATTTCACCTTTGCACTTAAGCTAAAGATATTCAATTATAAATTCAATGGTCATGATCATACCAGTCAACAATTCAACTTTGCACTACTGGCCAAAGAGAACCCATAGTCATGATCATACCAAAAATCTACCCATCTTTACACTCAAGTCAAAGAGAAATAAAATCATTAAGATTATAAAAATGTTATATATGATAATAAAAATAATATAATTAACATATAGTTTTAATCTCAAGAGTAATATTCATAAATCAACTATAATTTGATCAGAAAAAGAAACCAATTTTTCTGTGAATAGTAACTCGTGAATAGTAACTCATGAATAGGAAACCCGACACAAAAAGGTAGAAATTTTACAATAAAATATATACCAATATTTCGGTATAATGATATTGAAAAAATAATATTTCTTAAGCTTATAAACAATTTACACTTTACTAAATAATGCATTTAATCATCTTAAAATGCCAAACTCATAAGATTTTATTACCAATAACCAAAACCCTCATCAAAAATCTGTATATACCTCATATAGGATTCTCAAGCCATAAAATTCTATTTTCCAATTTTCTTACTTCACATAACATATTTAATTCATTTACTCATAACTAGTCTATTTTCATGAAAAATATCAAATCAGTACCAAAAATATTTCTTTTCTTGGATTTAGTAGTATATAGTCCCATATTGAACATATATTTTTCTCAGAATTTTTAAAACTTATTTACTATTTTTCATATGGCCAAAACAGCCGAATATTTAGACATTTATCATAAATTGTAATTTTATCCAAAAATTTCGAAATTCACAGAGTACACTTAGATTATATAGATATACTTTCAATAAAAATTTCATCAATTTTGGAGTTAACCACAAGGAGTTATAAGCGGTTACTTTTAAAATAGTCTTTTCCCGTAAAATTCATTAATCTTAATCTATACATCCAAAAATCACCATTTTTGGACACAATCAATAAAACTCATCAAAATATCATTTTAAATTTTTCCAGAATTTTCTGAAGGTCAGAAGAATTACGAACTGAAAAACATAATAACCCTTAAAATCCCTTACTATCCCTTACCTCAAAAGAGCAACACTTCTGGCTGGATATCAGATATGACGCTGAAGGAAACTTGCACAGATGAATAGCAACTCACCAAGTATCTAAATACTCACAAAATACACTCGATAATCTAGAGAGAAAAAGAGAGAAAACTTATGAATTCTGGTGTGTTTTTCAATTCTAACTTAGCCCTCTATTTATAGGAAAATGTTAGCACACCGAAGCAGACTTAACCTGCAACTTGATGGCTTTACTTGCTACTATTCCCACCCATCACATTTGAATAAAAATCTCAGCATATTTTTTCACCAACCAAGAGTGGGCCCCACCAATTCTAGAATTTTCTACCAAAATGATTAACTCCGAAAATTTAACAATTTTTGAACCAATCATCTCGTAAAATTCATAACAAATCATACGTTCATTTTTAACGGTTCAAAATTTGTGGACATATACTCAACTTATATATGTATAACATATCTAAATATTACCACGATCCAACGGTCGGATTAAAAATTATAACCCTCGCAAAATATCTCAAAAACCCTAATTTGATTTTCAATACCTCCGTTCCGACAAAAATACAGATAAAACACCTCAACATTAACTCCTTCATTTTTAACCACAAAAATATATCCCTCATTTATATCCACATAAAATAAATATTTTATTATCATATGAATCAATAATTAATTATTCATAAATAATATTACAGAATCACATTTATGACAACCAGGCCGTTCCCAGGAAAGAAGGGGCTTTCCAATAAGAATTTCTCCTTACTGGCGCGCAATTAGGTGACCAAACCTCTCCTTAGACAGAACTTTCTAGACATTGCCAATAATGTTATCTAATAATATTATTCAAATAATATGAATTATTGATCTGATAATGGGAAATACTGTGCAGTGATAATTATTGAACAACAATAATATAAAATTTTAACGTAGCAATTATTGAATCAATAAAATAAAATATTAAACAGTAATTACTGTAACAATTATTGAGTAGTACCTTCTTACGTAAGAATCAATAATTTCAAAAATATTGTGCAATACCGTGTGCTACTGTGCAATAACGCGTATTACTGTATTTTAACCTCTGGGTATTCCAACAGTGTTAATGGTAACAACTACGCCGTAATTTGTAAAAACTCAAATTTGTCGTTTTCTTCATCCGACAGTAATTCTGTTATGGGGCCCACAAATGGCTGCGCCGTCGTAAGAATATTCCCCGACAGAAAGAATATTCCACGACCAAACGAATATTCTCTGACAAAAATGAATATTTTATAACCACTTGTGTATTTTGAAAAAAAAATTCATATATCACCCTTAACTTTAACATTTATTAATTTAACTATTTACTGAATAGTAATTATAAGAAAAATTGAATACTTTTATTTCATAAAATTTGGGGTCTTACAATATATATATATATATATATATATATATATATATATATATATATATATATATATATATATATATATATATATATATACCTATTGATCCCCCGTATGTATACTGTAATACCCAAGAATTTTCACGTCTTATTAAATAAATATATTAATGAAAATGAATATTTATTTGGATATAAATGATTTTGTGTTACGAGATGAGTTAACCCAATTATATTAAATAATTGAATAATCGGAAGTGTATGGAGTTGCGATGAACTCGTTGAAAGCCTTGTGTGGCACGGTGATGGGAAATATTAATGAATATATTAATTAACGAAAGAATTGTTAAGCAAACAATTAATCTATATTAATTGTTATTTGTTATTAAAGAATTTCGGTTAGATATTAATAGTAATATTAATCGATGGAGGAATTATCAAGTAAACGATTAATTAATATTATTTGTTAATTTATATTGTAGAATATCAATAGTGATTAATTAATGATATGTGATTAACAATTGTTCTTGTGAGTTGCATAATTAGAATGGTATTATTCGCTTGTATTATGTGTGCAAGACATGTGATGTTATATAGTTCTGCAGACTTGGAAAGTGACTTCTGTGATTTTTGAAGTGTGTAGCATGCTAGTGTAACTTCATTATGTTTATTTCTTTTCATGATACACTGATAAAGGTAGCTTTGCATGTTAGCACCTATCTTAGTTTGAATTGACAAAGTGTTTTAAAATGATGAAGTCTAACGATAGATCCGAGCTACGTAATAACATACGTATAAGGTTTCTTGATTGAGTCATGTGTGTATACTTAGAATATATTTATCAAGATTGTTTATCGAATATGTTTAACTAATGAATATCCGATACGCGTATCACATTATGTTAGGATTTGAAAGAATATTGTTAAGCGATACTTTGGTAAACTGCGCTTGAGGCAAGTATCCGAACCCTACTCTTATTGTGCAAGTATAATTGCATTCTTTATTCGACGAATACCGTAAGCTTATCTCTTTGAATGCAAGCTATATTACTTTTTCATTCAAATGAGCTAATATGCTTAAACCCTTGTGAAAGATATTATTTGTGTTGAACTTAGTAATGTTCTTGAATATTGTGAAAGAGTCGATGCCATTTGATTTGGCTAGACTATATGCATGCTTATAAAAGCTGTCCAAACCAATTGATTGGTGCAAAAATCTTAAAAACTGATTTGGACAAACCTTTTGGTAAGGGGAGTATTTATCGTTGGAAACCCCAACACATGAATAAATATTATTGTGGTGTTATGCATAACGTAAAGTATTGTAGACTGATCATCTATACTACTTGATATTTTTGGGGTTATCAATTTATTATTGGTAACTCTAGTGGAAGTTCAATAGTCCTTAGTGACTACTCAGTATAAATTATTTATTCACTGGGATACATTGATAGTCGTTGAATTCATATATCTCTATTGATTTATATTGAATTATCGCTCTTATTACAAGAATGATTGATATTCATTACTCATGATATTATCCTGAAACTTTGAACTATCCTAGAAAGGACACTTCGATATTTTAAACCTTGTGATATTATATCCTACACCCTTGTTGCATAGTACTTGCTGGGCAATTTGTGCTCATCCTTGCTTATTTAAAACCTTTCAGTTAAGGAAGAACATGGAGGTTTCTCGGGAATAGACAAGGGCAAGGGCAAGGCTACTAACTAGCTTGTCCCTTTTATGTTTAAGATTATCATGTTGTATTATGACTATGTTCGAACTTAAGTAGGATTATGTAATAGGTCTTTATTCGATACTATTATGTAATCTATTATGTACTGTAGGTTGCGAGACTTGGGAGAATAATTATAATAAATCATTGTATATTATTCTAATTATTGTGGTAATACTTTGAGCACGTGATGAACCGAATTTGAGTGACCAAGTAGAGGTCAGAATTTGGGGGCGTCACAGGTTGGTATCAGAGCTATAGTTATAAACCTTAGGAACGAGAGTCCTTAGATTATAACTTAAGAAAACTTAGAAGTTAGGAAGGGGATAAAACTCATGTAGAGTTTTCCTTGAGAGACTTAGTCTGTTATGAAATGTAACTTCATTCTATACAATGAACTTATGTTATTTAACATTTTGATGGAGCTGTTGTTTGTCTTGTCTTATGTTGGTGATTGTAGGATGACTGACATGGGAGGACCTGACCGAGTAGTAGAGGAAGAGCCGCGTGATATCCACGTAGTTTGTGAGGCACCCTTGATAGCAGAGCCTATATCGATAGTTACCCCTATTGACGATGATGATGATGAGGAGGAGATAGAGCCTCTACCTGAGGAATCTGATCCAGAGGAGGAGCTTATGGAGGAGGAGCCCGTGGAGGAGGAACCCGAGCCCGTGGAGGACTCCGACGGGACTCCTTTCGAGGATCAGATGTTAGGAGAATATGAAGAACAGATTTTAGAATTAGGATGTAGAGTCGAGGAGCTAGAGACTGAGACCCTTTAGAGGAAACTAGTGATGCAGGAGATAGAGGTGGAAATTGCTCACCGTAAGGAGGCAGGGATCCAGATGGGGGCCTTGTTTCACCGATCGGTGGCGAGGAACGTTGAGTTGGCAGGAAAGCTAGAAGAAATGGAATAGAGGGTTTTGAGTGAGAGGACAGAGAATGAGGCTCTCCAAACTCAGTTAAAGATGGAGGTGATGGATAGGATTCACTTCGAGGAGAAGTGGGAGGATTCCAATGATAGGGTGAATGATCTAGATGATGAGGTACAGTGCAAGAGGAGGAAGATGAATAAGATGGGCTATGCTCTACGCACGACCATGGAGAGATTGATTGATGGGGTAAATCACTACCCAGTTGAGCAAGGATAGACCCGACATACCATAAGTCAAGATATGGTGGCACACATCACGCAAAAGGAGTATCAGAGCGTCGTGGAGCGTGGAATGTTAGATTGAGTCTAGTGAGAAAAAACTCAGTAGTGTAGTAATTTTATTTATGTGTTGTTAATATGTTATTGTAATCTCAATCTTTTGTGTAAGATGTGAGATGGTAGTAACCCCAACTTTTAAAATGTTAGAGGGGTAGTAAGCTAGTATTGTCCCCGTCTTTTGTGATCTTATGGGATATGTGTTATCATTTATAGCAATATGCTAGAAAAGAACGTGTATTGTAACCATTCGGCATATGAATATAAATGGTCTTATTTCAGAAACATGTTATAAACCTTTAGTTCCTTTCAATTGAGAAATGTCTAGGTGTTGTAATTAGATAATTAAATGAAAGTTTTGTGATGCAGAAAATGCCGCCCAGACGTAGAATAATTGTCCAAGAAGAGTCAGTTAATGATGAGAAAGGACCTGTAGACCCGATACAGCGACTAATAGATTTATTGGGAGAAGCTCTGAGGGGAAGAAATGAACCCGTACCACCCGTTCCCCAAGCTGTCCTAGTAACAACCTTCAAAGATTTTAAGAGTGTAGGACCCCCAGAGTTCACGGGAACCACTAACCCGATAGTTGCGCAAACCTGGATCAAGGAGATCAAGAAGGCCTTCACTATAGCATGTGTGGGTGAAAACCAGAAGACAATATTTGCCACATACATGATGAGAGGCGAAGCAAACTATTGGTGGGAAACTAATCAGCAGAGAGCGGGAGAAGGAATGATAACTTGGGAGAGGTTTACAATGCTGTTTTTCGAGAATTATTTTCTGAAAAGTATGAAGAGTAGGATGGAGGTGAAGTTCCTAGAGTTAAAATAAGGAGATATGACGGTGGCGCAATACGCTGCTAAGTTTAATGAACTAGCGCGATTTGCAGAGCACCAAGTTGTGGATGAGGAGAGGAAGGCGAGACGTTTTGAGCAAGGGTTGAAGCCGTGGATGTATAATAAGGTATCGGTCTTCCAGATTGATTCCTTTACAATATTATTGGAGAAGGCAATCATTACGGAAGGTGTCAGTGAGGCCTTATGTGACGCCCCCAAAATAGGTCCATTCCACCCAACCCATTCTGAGTCGTCAAATACATGGTACAGAAAACAACTACAACTTTATTACAACAATTGTCGTGCAAAATACAACAACACATATGCTGTGAGTTTGGATACAAATATATACCAAATGTGACTTATGTTCCAACCGTGGACATCACCCCACAATAACACCTTACATAAAGGTATAGTCAAAAACTGTTTTAGAAATTAGAATCTTTGGGAAGTGCTCAAGGAAACCTTCGTACATGGGAGGCCACGCATCTAGGTTATGATAGATATCATATGGCCACAGAATTATCCTTGGTTGACCCAATAGACCCCAAAGAAAAACGAGAAGATTACTATCATATTCTTCCCAATGGTGAGTCTTCTCTTGACTTATCATTATCTCCACTGTCTCTAATTGAGAATTATACTTCAAACAAACACCAAGATTATATAGGTAGTGCCCATAGATATACTCAGCAAGTGGATGAGCACAACCCTGTCTTATGATGACACGAGGTTGTATGTCATTAGACATCTTGTATGATAGTGACAAAACACCCTTCCAACGTTGGGTTCGCCTCACCCTATTTTCTTCACCAAATATAACTACTAAATGATGACCACCGTTCTATTCCCTTGTTACCCCCGCTCGACCCAGCTACACTCTTATTACCTGAAAGGAATTGTGAAGCAAAAGGGTGAGCACAACTAGCTCAGTAAAGAATATCATGACTAAAGATAATTCAATTATCAATAGCCTTCATTAACAATAAATCAGAGATTTAGAACATATGGTAAATGATAAAATTTCAACCATAGTTGCAGCGGAATGAGCAATCCATTAGAAGAGTCAAATAGACTATAAAGTCTATTATCTTCTCCATGTTAAAAATCCACCAACAATATTTTATCCATGTAACATCACTCAACAGTTCCTTTCCACAATCATATGAATAACTCATAATCATAATTGTGACTATAAATTTTTCTTCGCACCCAGGACGAAGAATATTTTCATCACCTGTCTTTACCTGAAACATCAAAGATCATGGTTATACCAAATCACAATTCCTGTTTATAATCATACTAACAAATCCATCTTTGCACTACGGGCCAAAGATATTCATCAACAAACCATCTTTGCACTACGGGCCAAAGATATTCATCAACAAACCATCTTTGCACTACGGGCCAAAGATATTCAACAACAGTTCATCTTTGCACTACAGGCCAAAGATATTCATCAACAGGCCATCTTTGCACTACATGCCAAAGATATTCATCAACAATTCATATTTGCACTACAGGCCAAATATATTCATATCTCAAAGAAATATATAATCATTTCAGAATTTATATAAACAATAATTATAACCATGTTGATCAATTCACCTTTGCACTTAAGCTTAAGATATTCAATTATAAATTCAATGGTCATGATCATACCAGTCACAATTCAACTTTGCACTACAGGCCAAAGAGAACCCTAGTCATGATCATACCAATAATCTACCCATCTTTACACTCCAGTGAAAGAGAATTTCAACATCAGGGTTATAAAAATGTTATATATGATGATAAAAATAATATGATCAACATATAGTTTTAATCTCAAGAGTAATATTCGTAACTCATGAATAGTAACCCCGACACAAAAGATAGAAATTCTACAATAAAATTCATACTAATATTTCGGTATAATGATATTGAAAGAATAACATTACTTAAATTTATAAACAATTTATTTTAATTGTTTACACTTTACTAATTAATGCATTTAATCATCATAAAATGCCAACTCTTACAATTTCATCATCAATAACCAAAACCCTCATCAAAAATCTGCATATACCTCATATAGGATTCTCAAGCCATAAAATCCTATTTTCCAATTTTCTTTCTTCACAAAACATATTTAATTCATTTACTCATAACTAGACCATTTTCATGAAAAATACCAAATCAGTTCCAAAAATATTTCTTTTCTGAGATTTAGCATAATATAGTCCCATAGTGAACATATATTTTTCTCAGAATTTTTAAAAGTCATTTACTATTTTTCATATGGCCAAAATAGCCGAATATTTAGACATTTATCAAAAATTGTACTTTTGTCTAAAAATTCTGAAATTTACAGAGTATACTTCTATCATATACATGTACTCCCAATAAAAATTTCATCAATTTTGGAGTTAACCACAAGGAATTATAAGCGGTTACTTTTAAAATAGTCTTTTCCCGTAAAATTCATAACTCTTAATCTATACATCCAAAAATCACCATTTTTGGACACAATCAATAAAACTCATCAAAATATCATTTCAAATTTTTCCATAATTTTTGAAGATCAGAAAAATTACGAAACTGAAAATCATAACAACCCTTAAAATCCATTACTATCCCTTACTATCCCTTACAATCCCTTACCTCAAAAGAGCAGTACTTCTGATCGGTAAAAGGCTGAAGGAAACTTGCACTGATGAATAGCAACTCACCAAGTATCTAAATACTCACAAAATACACTCAATAATCTAGAGAGAGAAAGAGAGAAAGCTTATGTTTCTGGTGTGATTTTCAATTCTAACTTAGCCATCTATTTATAGGAAAATTTTGGTAGGTTTGACCTGCAACCTGATGGCTTTACCTGCTACTATTCCCACCCACCACATTTTGAAATATAATTCAGCACATTTCTTCACCAACCACAAGTGGGGCCCACCAATTCTAGAATTTTCCACCAAAATGATAAACTTCGAAAATTCAACAATTTCTGAACCAGTCATCTCGTAAAATTCATAACAAATTATACGTTCATTTTTAACGGTTCAAAATTTGTGGGCATATACTCAACTTATATATGTATAACATATCCAAATATTACCACGATCCAACGGTCGGATTAAAAATTATAACCCCCGCAAAATATCTCAAAAACCCTAATTTTTAATACCTCCATTCCGACAAAAATACTGA
Source organism: Panax notoginseng (assembly GCA_016801055.1). Taxonomy (NCBI): domain Eukaryota; kingdom Viridiplantae; phylum Streptophyta; class Magnoliopsida; order Apiales; family Araliaceae; genus Panax; species Panax notoginseng. The sequence goes on along the minus strand of CM029016.1, from coordinate 74,384,222 downwards.
TAAAAATCTCAACATTAACTCCTTCATTTTTAACCACAAAAATATATCCCTCGTTTATATCCACATAAAATAAATATTTCCTTATCATATGAATCAATAATTAATTATTCACAAATAATATTACAGAATCACATTTATGACAACCAGGCCGTTCCCAGGAAAGAGGGGGCTTTCCAATAAGAATTTCTCCTTACTGGCGCGCAATTAGATGACCAAACCTCTCCTTAGACAGAACTTTCTAGACATTGACAATAATGTTATCTAATAATATTATTCAAATAATATGAATTATTGATCTGATAATAGAAAATACTGTGCATCAACAATTATTGAAACAACAATAATATAAAATATCAACGCAGCAATTATTGAATCAATAAAATAAAATATTGAACAGTAATTACTGTAACAATTATTGAGTAGTGCCTTCCTCCGTAAGAATCAATAATTTCAAAAATACTATGCAATACCGTGTGCTACTGTGCAATAACGCGTATTACTGTATTTTAACCACCGGGTATTCCAACAGTGTTAACGGTAACAACTACGCCGTTATTTGTAAAAACTCAAATTTGTCGTTTTCCTTCACCCGACAGTTATTCGTTATGGGGCCCACAAATAGCTGCGCCGTCGTACGAATATTCCCCGAAAGAAAGAATATTCCACGACCAAACGAATATTCCCCGACAACAATAATTATTTTATAACCACTTGCTTATTTTGAAAAAAAATTCATATTTCACCCATAACTTTAAACTTTTATCAATTTAACCATTTACTGAATAGTAATTATAAGAAAAATTGAATACTTTTATTTCATAAAATTCGGGGTCTTACAATCTCCCCTCCTTATGAAATTTCGTCCCCGAAATTTACGTACCTGGTATTTCAAAGAGTTGAGAATACCTTGCTTTCATTTCAGATTCCATCTTTCCTGTCATCATGATTTCTCCATTGCTCATCTCCTGTATTTCAAATATCATTCTAGAATACAGCTTCAAAACAAGGGTTAATTTAACAAATTAACATATCACATAATATCCCGATATTATGACTGACCAACAATAAGCTTAGGCAGGACACACTAGCGAAGGATTTACTCATCTCTCCCCTCCTAGTCCTATTCTCCGATCTCCACCAAAGACCATATCCCTAAGCTCTGATACCACCTGTGACATTGGACACCATCATGTGTCAGCACCTCACAAAGGTACCTATCAGCTTGCCACCGCAGAACGGCGTCCCCTACGGAGAGTCTGGCTTCGGTGCATTCCTCATCAACAGGATGTCACCAGATAGAGGCTCGGGGCTCTTTACTTATGGCTCTGATACCAACTGTGACGCCCCCAAAATAGGTCCATTCCACCCAACCCATTCTGAGTCGTCAAATACATGGTACAGAAAACAACTATAACTTTATTACAACAATTGTCGTGCAAAATACAACAACACATATGCTGTGAGTTTGGATACAAATATATACCAAATGTGACTTATGTTCCAACCGTGGACATCACCCCACAATAACACCTTACATAAAGGTATAGTCAAAAACTGTTTTAGAAATTAGAATCTTTGGGAAGTGCTCAAGGAAACCTTCGTACATGGGAGGCCACGCATCTAGGTTATGATAGATATCATATGGCCACAGAATTATCCTTGGTTGACCCAATAGACCCCAAAGAAAAATGAGAAGATTACTATCATATTCTTCCCAATGGTGAGTCTTCTCTTGACTTATCATTATCTCCACTGTCTCTAATTGAGAATTATACTTCAAACAAATACCAAGATTATATAGGTAGTGCCCATAGATATACTCAGCAAGTGGATGAGCACAACCCTGTCTTATGATGACACGAGGTTGTATGTCATTAGACATCTTGTATGATAGTGACAAAACACCCTTCCAACGTTGGGTTCGCCTCACCCTATTTTCTTCACCAAATATAACTACTAAATGATGACCACCGTTCTATTCCCTTGTTACCCCCGCTCGACCCAGCTACACTCTTATTACCTGAAAGGAATTGTGAAGCAAAAGGGTGAGCACAACTAGCTCAGTAAAGAATATCATGACTAAAGATAATTCAATTATCAATAGCCTTCATTAACAATAAATCAGAGATTTAGAACATATGGTAAATGATAAAATTTCAACCATAGTTGCAGCGGAATGAGCAATCCATTAGAAGAGTCAAATAGACTATAAAGTCTATTATCTTCTCCATGTTAAAAATCTACCAACAATATTTTATCCATGTAACATCACTCAACAGTTCCTTTCCACAATCATATGAATAACTCATAATCATAATTGTGACTATAAATTTTTCTTCGCACCCAGGACGAAGAATATTTTCATCACCTGTCTTTACCTGAAACATCAAAGATCATGGTTATACCAAATCACAATTCCTGTTTATAATCATACTAACAAATCCATCTTTGCACTACGGGCCAAAGATATTCATCAACAAACCATCTTTGCACTACGGGCCAAAGATATTCATCAACAAACCATCTTTGCACTACGGGCCAAAGATATTCAACAACAGTTCATCTTTGCACTACAGGCCAAAGATATTCATCAACAGGCCATCTTTGCACTACATGCCAAAGATATTCATCAACAATTCATATTTGCACTACAGGCCAAATATATTCATATCTCAAAGAAATATATAATCATTTCAGAATTTATATAAACAATAATTATAACCATGTTGATCAATTCACCTTTGCACTTAAGCTTAAGATATTCAATTATAAATTCAATGGTCATGATCATACCAGTCACAATTCAACTTTGCACTACAGGCCAAAGAGAACCCTAGTCATGATCATACCAATAATCTACCCATCTTTACACTCCAGTGAAAGAGAATTTCAACATCAGGGTTATAAAAATGTTATATATGATAATAAAAATAATATGATCAACATATAGTTTTAATCTCAAGAGTAATATTCGTAACTCATGAATAGTAACCCCGACACAAAAGATAGAAATTCTACAATAAAATTCATACCAATATTTCGGTATAATGATATTGAAAGAATAACATTACTTAAATTTATAAACAATTTATTTTAATTGTTTACACTTTACTAATCAATGCATTTAATCATCATAAAATGCCAACTCTTACAATTTCATCATCAATAACCAAAACCCTCATCAAAAATCTGCATATACCTCATATAGGATTCTCAAGCCATAAAATCCTATTTTCCAATTTTCTTTCTTCACAAAACATATTTAATTCATTTACTCATAACTAGACCATTTTCATGAAAAATACCAAATTAGTTCCAAAAATATTTCTTTTCTGAGATTTAGCATAATATAGTCCCATAGCGAACATATATTTTTCTCAGAATTTTTAAAAGTCATTTACTATTTTTCATATGGCCAAAATAGCCGAATATTTAGACATTTATCAAAAGTTGTACTTTTGTCTAAAAATTCTGAAATTTACAGAGTAGACTTCTATCATATACATGTACTCCCAATAAAAATTTCATCAATTTTGGAGTTAACCACAAGGAATTATAAGCGGTTACTTTTAAAATAGTCTTTTCCCGTAAAATTCATAACTCTTAATCTATACATCCAAAAATCACCATTTTTGGACACAATCAATAAAACTCATCAAAATATCATTTTAAATTTTTCCATAATTTTTTGAAGATCAGAAAAATTACGAAACTGAAAATCATAACAACCCTTAAAATCCATTACTATCCCTTACTATCCCTTACAATCCCTTACCTCAAAAGAGCAGTACTTCTGATCGGTAAAAGGCTGAAGGAAACTTGCACTGATGAATAGCAACTCACCAAGTATCTAAATACTCACAAAATACACTCAATAATCTAGAGAGAGAAAGAGAGAAAGCTTATGTTTCTGGTGTGATTTTCAATTCTAACTTAGCCCTCTATTTATAGGAAAATTTTGGTAGGTTTGACCTGCAACCTGATGGCTTTACCTGCTACTATTCCCACCCACCACATTTGAAATATAATTCAGCACATTTCTTCACCAACCACAAGTGGGGCCCACCAATTCTAGAATTTTCCACCAAAATGATAAACTTCGAAAATTCAACAATTTCTGAACCAGTCATCTCGTAAAATTCATAACAAATTATACGTTCATTTTTAACGGTTCAAAATTTGTGGGCATATACTCAACTTATATATGTATAACATATCCAAATATTACCACGATCCAACGGTCGGATTAAAAATTATAACCCCCGCAAAATATCTCAAAAACCCTAATTTTTAATACCTCCATTCCGACAAAAATACTGATAAAAATCTCAACATTAACTCCTTCATTTTTAACCACAAAAATATATCCCTCGTTTATATCCACATAAAATAAATATTTCCTTATCATATGAATCAATAATTAATTATTCACAAATAATATTACAGAATCACATTTATGACAACCAGGCCGTTCCCAGGAAAGAGGGGGCTTTCCAATAAGAATTTCTCCTTACTGGCGCGCAATTAGATGACCAAACCTCTCCTTAGACAGAACTTTCTAGACATTGACAATAATGTTATCTAATAATATTATTCAAATAATATGAATTATTGATCTGATAATAGAAAATACTGTGCATCAACAATTATTGAAACAACAATAATATAAAATATCAACGTAGCAATTATTGAATCAATAAAATAAAATATTGAACAGTAATTACTGTAACAATTATTGAGTAGTGCCTTCCTCCGTAAGAATCAATAATTTCAAAAATACTATGCAATACCGTGTGCTACTGTGCAATAACGCGTATTACTGTATTTTAACCACCGGGTATTCCAACAGTGTTAACGGTAACAACTACGCCGTTATTTGTAAAAACTCAAATTTGTCGTTTTCCTTCACCCGACAGTTATTCGTTATGGGGCCCACAAATAGCTGTTCCGTCGTACGAATATTCCCCGAAAGAAAGAATATTCCACGACCAAACGAATATTCCCCGACAACAATAATTATTTTATAACCACTTGCTTATTTTGAAAAAAAATTCATATTTCACCCATAACTTTAAACTTTTATCAATTTAACCATTTACTGAATAGTAATTATAAGAAAAATTGAATACTTTTATTTCATAAAATTCGGGGTCTTACACCTTAACTCTATATCATAAGGAGAAGAAGAATAAGAACGTTGGTAGTGAGCATCGTGGAGGGAGCAGCAACGAAGGAAGTAACTCCGGAAAGAGGAAATGGGAAAATAATAACAACAGAAACAATAACCAAGGTGGGATTCACCAGGAAAACTTCAAGAAGAGGACCGAAGCTTGCAACAAATGTGGAAGAAGTCATCAGGGAGAATGCTGGAAAAGGAAAAACACTTGTTATAATTGCGGTCAAGAGGGGCATATATCGCTAAATTGCCCAAAGCCGAAGAAGATCAGAGGATGTTTTGCTTGCGGATCAACAGAGCACCAGATAAAGGATTGCCCAAAGAAAGGAAGCGGTGGAGTTGGCGGAAGCCAGGGAGGAGGAAGCAAGTTAATGATTGGTGGACCTGCACAACCCAACCGATCGACCGCTCGAACCTTTAACATGACCGTCTAGGAAGCAGTGGCTGCAAAGAACGTGGTGTCAGGTATAATCACAATCAATAATATAGATGCTTATGTATTATTTGATTCGGGTGCCACCTGTTCTTTTGTATCTGAAGAATTTGCTAGTAAACTTAATACCCCCCGAGAATATTTAGAAGATTCCTTGAGCGTAGAAGTTGCGAATAAGGAAATAATCCCTGTAGAATACGTTTATCGAAATTATCGCGCAAACATTAGAGAACATGAACTGAGCGTAGATTTGATTCCTATTAGACTAGGAGAATTTAACGTAATATTGGGAATGGATTGGTAATATAACTATGCCGCGATAATTGACTGTCAGAACAAGTGTGTGAACCTTCAGACTCCGAGTAAGTCTAAGGTAGTGTTTCATGGTAGCTCATCGCTTAAGCAATCGTGTTGCGTTACGATAATGCAGACCAAGAAATTGTTAAGGAAATGATGTGTAAGTTATTTAGCTTACATTGTAGATACTCGGAAAAAGGGAGTAGAAATTAAAGATAAACCCGTAGTAAATGAATTTCAAGACGTATTTTCGGACGATCTGCTTGGTCTTTCGCCAGACAGAGAAATTGAATTCGTAATAGACTTAACACCGGGAACAACACCAATTTTGAAAGCTCCATACCGTATGACGCCAGTAGAAATGAAGGAATTGGTGATACAATTTCAAGAGTTATTGGATAAGGGTTACATTCGACCGAGTGTGTCTCCTTGGGGAGCACCAGTGCTATTCGTGAAGAAAAAGGACGGATCGATGAGGCTCTGCATCGATTATCGAGAATTGAATAGAGTAACGATCAAGAACAGATATCCATTACCGAGGATAGATGACTTGTTTGATCAACTGAAGGGAGCGAAGTGTTTCTCAAAGATCGACCTACGGACAGCATGTCACCAACTGAAAGTGCGTGATGAGGATATACCAAAGACTGCGTTTCGAACCCGTTATGGACATTACGAGTTTTTGGTAACGTCATTTGGTCTGACTAATGCTCCGGCAACATTCATGGACTTGATGAACTGAGTTTTCAAGCCATACTTGGATAAATTCGTAGTAGTTTTCATATACGACATCTTGATCTACTCGAAGACAGAGGAAGAACACGTCGAACATCTGAAGATTGTTTTGGAGGAACTACGGAAGGAGAAGATGTATGCAAAGTTTTCAAAATGCGAATTTTGGATGAAGAAGGTTCAATTCTTAGGCGACGTGGTGGATGAGAATGGAATCTCAGTAGACCCCAAAAAAGTCGAAGCAGTAAGTAGTTGGGAACACCTAAGAACACCAACAGAGGTGAGAAGTTTCTTAGGGTTAGCAGGGTACTATCAAAGATTTATCCAGGATTTTTCTAAGATAGCGACCCCGTTGACGAATCTGACGAGAAAGACGGTGAAATTTTTATGGACCAACAAATGCGAAGAAAGTTTTCAAGAGTTGAAGAAGAGATTAAGCGAGGCGCCTGTATTATCATTACTAGATGATACGGGAGGATTTGTGGTGTATAGTGATGCATCGCATAGAGGACTGAGCTGTGTGCTGATGTAGCATGGCAAGGTCATTGCGTATGCGTCATGACAATTAAAGGATTACGAAAAACGATACCCTACTCATGACTTAGAGTTAGTGGCAGTAGTTTTTGAGTTAAAGATATGGAGACATTATTTGTACTGAAAAAAATATGAGATATACACGGACCACAAAAGTCTGAAATATATCTTCACACAGAAGGAGTTGAATATGCATCAGAGAAGGTGGTTAGAACTAATCAAAGATTATGACTGTGAGATTCTTTATAACCCGGGGAAGGCAAACGTAGTTGCCGACGCTCTGAGCAGGAATGGAAGGGAGAAATTGTTTCGGGAGGAGTTAATAAGAGATATGAAGAAGTTGGAAATAGAAGTGAAGGGACCCGAGAGGTTTGAAGATAAGTTATTTATAATGGAAGCTTTTCTGACATTGTTGGATAGAGTAAAGGGAGCCCAGGAGAAAGATGGAGAATGTGAGAAAATCAGGAGAAGGATTGCAGAAAATGAGGTAGAAAAATTTTGAATAGATAAAGACGATATTTCAAGATTCGAAGGGAGAGTGTGGGTACCGGCGGTAACCGAGTTGAGAGAGGAGATTTTGCATGAGGCACACAATACGACATATTCCGTTCATCCGAGAGGCACAAAGATGTACCGAGACTTGAAACAACATTTTTGGTGGCCAAATTTGAAACGAGAAATCGCGGAGTACGTTAGTAGATGTCTTATGTGTCAACGTGTAAAAGCAAAGCATCAGCGGCCGAGTGGTTTGCTACAACCATTGGAAATACCGGAGTGGAAATGGGAGCATATCACGATGGATTTTGTGGTAGAATTTCCAGTCACGCGGAAAGGTTTGGATGCCATTTGGGTTATCGTGGATCGACTTACAAAGACTGCACACTTTTTGCCAATTAAGATCCGCTATAGTTTGAATCAGTTAGCGAGTCTGTACGTAAAGGAGATCGTTTCACGACATGGAGTGTCGGTGTCGATTGTTTCTGACCAAGACCCGCGTTTCACGTTAAAATTTTGGAAAAGCTTGCAAGAGAGGATGGGAACATAGTTAAGGTTAAGTACTACTTATCATCCTCAGACAGACGGACAAAGTGAGCGAACAATACAAACGCTAGAGGACATGCTTAGAACTTGCGTGATGGACTTCAAGGAGAATTGGGACGACCACCTACCCTTAGTCGAATTTGCGTATAGTAATAGTTACCATGGGAGTATCGGCATGCCACCGTACGAAGCTCTTTATGGAAGGAAGTGCAGAACGCCATTATGTTGGGACGAAATCGGAGAACGACGAATACTCGGACCAGAGTTGGTACAATAAACCACGGATATGGTGACAGTAATAAGGGCTAGACTAGTGGCAGCTCAAGATCGCCAGAAAAAGTATGCAGACTTGCATCAGCAAGACCAATATTTTGAAGTCGGCAATTTTGTATTCCTGAAGGTATCTCTATGGAAGGGAAAGATCCGTTTCGGCAAGAAAGGGAAACTGATTCCAAGATTCATAGGACCGTTCGAGTTACTGAAGCGAGTAGGCGAGGTAACTTACAAAGTTGCATTACCATCTGAGTTGGAGCACATCCATAACGTGTTTCACATATCCGTGTTGCGTCCGTACAAGCCTGACTTTAAGCATGTGATTTCTTATGAACCTATTCAAGTGGAGAAGAACTTAGCGTACGAAGAAATTCCTGTCCAAATTCTAGATAGGAAAGAACAAACCTTGAGAAATAAAGTTATTTCCTCTGTAAAAGTGCTTTGGCGTAACCACGATGTCAAGGAGGCAACGTGGGAGTTAGAAGATAGGATGGTGAGGGATTATCCCCAACTGTTTGTGTAACCTTATAGCAATTCTGGAAAAGAATTTTTATAAGGGGGGGAGGATGTAATACCCGAGAATTTCCACGTCTTATTAAATGAATATATTAATGAAAATGAATATTTATTTGGATATAAATGATTTTGTGTTATGAGATGAGTTAACCCAATTATATTAAATAATTGAATAATTGGAAGTGTATGGAGTTGCGATAAACTCGTTGAAAGCCTTGTGTGCCACGGTGATGGGAAATATTAATGAATATATTAATTAACGAAAGAATTGTTAAGCAAACAATTAATCTATATTAATTGTTATTTGTTATTAAAGAATTTCGGTTAGATATTAATAGTAATATTAATCGATGGAGGAATTATCAAGTAAACGATTAATTAATATTATTTGTTAATTTATATTGTAGAATATCAATAGTGATTAATTAATGATATGTGATTAACAATTGTTCTTGTGAGTTGCATAATTAGAATGGTATTATTCGCTTGTATTATGTGTGCAAGACATGTGATGTTATATAGTTCTTACATTAAAAAGAAGATGGGGTGTGACACATTAAAATGACTATGTGTTATATAGAAAACTATATAATAAAGGATTTGGGAATAATAAGTTACATAAATAATCATTTATGTGTGTGGAAGCATTAAAATAGGTACTCTGTCAAAGAATTATAAACTATTCCAATAAGTTAATATAACTGGAATAATAAAGTTTTAAGGAGATATTAATTACTAGTGGGTAATTAAATGAAGTCCATACATATAATAATTAGACTGGACTAATGTACATGGATTATTTGATGTGAGTACATAAATAATCCCTAACTCTCCATTGTGCAGTAGCATTAACACATTAAAATTACATTTTGGGAATTAAAGGAACCAAAGTAAGCTTTATAAACGTAATTGGTGAGATTTAATACCCATGTTCCATATTCAGTGACCCTCATAGTACATAAACAGTAGTCTACTCCTTCATTGCATAAACTTCAGCAAAACCAAAAGGCTACAACTCCATGGTTATGATGGCTACAAGTTTGGGCAGTTGGCCAACTCTTCTTTATCCCCCATTTCTTCTCAATTTCTGTTGGATCAAACCATGGTGTAATGCCATGAACTAGACACTCTATTCTCTATATATAGCTGTATTCCTTCTCCATTCTCTGATTGCTTGAATTGTTTGTTAAGTGTGAATTGAGGGTGTGAGTTGCTGAGCTTTGTAGAGGTATAATCAGAGTAGTGAGAGAGTTCAATTTAAGCATCAAAGAGGTATAATTCCTAATTTTGTTCTTAGTCTGAGTTTTTTCTAAATTCTTGCAATTGTATGAAATCTCTGTAAATTGATGTAGAATAGCATGCCATTGTGTTATTTGAGTTGGTACACATGTTTTGGAACATGGTAGCTGGTCAGGTTGCAGGTTTTGCATCTCATGTGTTGATGCTCTGCAGAAGCAGAGCTATTTTTTTCAGTCTGCTCGAAGTGGCACGGCCGCGCCACTTCCATAGGCTTATACCGCGCGGCCGCGCGTGGTGCTGTTCTTAGATGCTGAGTTGAGGTTTCTAAATTATTCTGAGCATGCTATGATAGTTAGGTTAAGAAAATAAATAATCCTAGCATGTAGTTAAATATTGTTTTGAATATAGTACGTTGTTTTAGCTTGAATTGAGTTGAGTTTTCAAGAAAACTTCAAGATTTTGAAAACTAGAAATTGTGAACTAGAAGTAATGCATATTCTGACCTTGCAAGCAAGTTAGTATGGTTTTGAAATGTATGTTGGATATACTAACTTAAGTATATGAATTCCATAATGAAGCATGATCATGTTAGACTTATTAGTAAGCTTTACTAAATGAAAATATGAACTTTAAACGTGAATGTTAATATACTACCTTGAGTGTTGAAATCTGATAATTGTGAACATGTTGGATAATACTCTTAGACTCACTCATGTATAATATATATATATATATATATATATATATATATATATATATATATATATATATATATATATATATCATCATCATCATCATGCTTAGGTATCATAATTCAAGAAAAGCATAAACGAAGAAGATTTCAAATAAAACGATGTTAATAACACGTATGTGATATAAATACTCACAAGCATGTCTAATATGAGTTATATGACTACCTTATATGTTTAAGAATCAAGCATGTTGGACTTTGTGATTTCATAACCTTAAATAGCCTTAAATTGTTGAGATGTCCAACTTAGAACCGTATTGTGTAAGACGGGACCAAGATTAAACTTGAAAGATGCGAAGGGACCCTTAACATGTTAATATATGTTATATAAGTAAGAATGGACGAGCTAGGCCAAGTAAATAATTGCTTAGTTCTGATTTGAACTGGGAGCCGCGCGACCGCGGGTCTCCTTAATACAAATTAGGCGCGGCCGCACCATTCTGTAGAGTTGGAAAGTGACTTCTGTGATTTCTGAAGTATGTAGCATGCTAGTGTAACTTCATTATGTTTATTTTTGTTCATGAAACACTGATGAAGGTAGCTTTGCATGTTAACACCTATCTTAGCTTGAATTGACAAAGTGTTTTAAAATGATGAAGTCTAACGATAGATCCGAGCTACGTAATAACATACGTATAAGGTTTCTGGATTGAGTTATGTGTGTATACTTAGACTTTATTTATCGAGATTGTTTATCAAATATGTTTATCTAATGAATATCCAATACGTGTATCACATTATGTTAGGATTTGAAAGAATATTGTTAAGCGATACTTTGGTAAACTGCGTTTGAGGCAAGTATCCGAACCCTACTCTTATTGTGCAAGTATAATTGCATTCTTTATTCGACGAATACCGTAAGCTACCTCTGTCAGTGTGTCATGAATAGAAATAAGCATAATGAAGTTATACTAGCATGCTACATACTTCAGAAATCACAGAAGTCACTTTTCAAGTCTGCAGCATGGCGCGGCCGCACCTGATTTGTATTAAGGAGATGCACTGTCGCGCGGCTCCCCGTTCAAACTAGAGCTGAGCAATCACTTGCTTGGCCTAGCTTGCTCATCCTTATATACATAACATATATTAATATGTCAAGGGTCCTTTCGTATCTTTCAAGTTCAATCTAGGTCCCTTCTTGCATAATATGGTTCTTAGTTTGATATCTCAACAAGTTTAGGCCATTCAAGGTTCTGAAACCACAAGGTTTAACATGCTTGATTCTTAAACATATAAGGTAGTCATATAACTCATATTAGACATGCTTGTGAGTATTCATATCACATATGTGCAATTAGCATTGTTTTGGTTTGAAAATATGCTTCGTTTATGCTTTACTTAAATTACGATACCTAAGCATGGTATATATACATTTATGATACATGAGTGAGTCTAAGAGTACCATCAAACATGTTCACAAATATCAGATTCTAACTTTCAAAGTAACACGTCAATATTCACGTTCAAAGTTCGTATTTTCATTAGTAAAGCTTACTAATAAGTCCAACATGATCATGCTTCAATATGAAATCCATATACGTAAGTTAGTATGTCCGACATGCATTTCAAAACCATAATAACATGCTTGCAAGATCAGAATATTCATTACCCCAAGTTCAAAATTTCTAGTTGTCCAAATCTTGACGTTTTCTTGAAAACTCAACTTAAATCAAGCTAACACAATGGACTATGTTCAAAACAATATCTAACCACATGCTAGGGTTATTTATATGCATAACCTAACTATCATAGCATGCTCAGAATAATATAGAAATATTAAACCAGTATCTGGGAAAAACACCACGCGCGGCCGCACGGTATTAAGCTATAAAAGTGGCGCGGCCGCGCCACTTCAAGCAGAATAAAAAATTATGGCTATGCTTTTGCAGAGCCTTATCACATTCACTGCTAAACTTGCAGCCAGACTACCTGTAAAGCTCCTAGATATGCATACAAACTCAGACAACACAATGGCATGCTATCATACATCAATTAACAAAGAATTCAAGTAAATTATAAGAATTTGACAAAACTCAATACTAAGAACATGAAACAGAATCGCTACCTTTTGAAACTTAAATGGCTACCCCTTAATGCACTAAGTATACTTCCTCAATCCTCAACAGCTCAAACTTCTATATGCAACTTATCAGATAATTTCAATCAACAGAGAATGAGAAGAGTTTGGTTGCCATTTATAGAGAATGATTTACATGGTTTATGAGTTTATCTACCATATACAATCCAACGGGAAAGGGAAGGAACCATTGGATTGAGAGAGGTTGGTGAAAAGAGATCACCCACTTCATCTCTTCCACTCCCTTCTTCATGATCACGGCTAGAGTAGCCTTCAACCACTGACTTGGTTATATGCAATTAGATTTAGGCTACTGTGCATCATTATTTGGGTCACTTAAAACGGGACACGATATTAAATCTCAGCATCTGTGTTTATAATGCTTAATTTGTTCTTTTGGGTTTCCAAAAATGTAATTTTAATGTGTTAAGGCTACTACATACCAGTAATTTTAATGTGTTAGTTATTATAAATTATATTCTTATAATAATTAATTTTTACAGTAGAAATATTTTTAATAATTATTTTCCATGAAAATATGATTATATATTATTTTAATAATATATGAAAAGATTATTAGAATTATTATAATAATTAAACTATTTTATTATATAAATTTATGCTAGATTTGTTAAGTTAATTATTTTAACTTAATTAATAATGTTAGGTATGAAGAATAAATCAGGTATGGAATCCAAACCCTAATTTTGGATTTCTATCAAGGAATGAGAATAATAATATAATAGTAATTATATTTTGACTTTCCAGTGCTATAAATACGAACTGTATACGCGTGGACAGATAATAGTTGTTCAATTATGTGGTATCATGACCAAACCCTAGCATTAATTTGTTTCACCCTATTGTGAAATTCAAATGGTAAATTCGAGACTGTGTTGTAACTGTGTTTTATGGATTAAGTCGTGTCTTACAGAATTTAAAATAATTAGGTAAAACCCTAATTATACTCAGAAAACCCTAATTAATTAAGAACCCTAATTACTAAATTAGGAAACTTAATTTCTAAATTTGGAAACCCTAATTTGAAACTCAATTATGAGTTAGAAACGATTATGTACACTACTACAAAATACCTAATAGACAACACTTAAACCACAACGTTTTTTATAAAAACGCTGTGGTATTTTTTTTCACAACATTTTTTTTCAAAACGTTATAGATATATATGCAAAAAGGTTATCTATTTAAAAATGCATTTTTTTAGTTTTAAATAGATAACATTTTTTTTAAAAAAACGTCGTGTATGTGAAAAACACGGAGCTTAATTTAGGCGGAAGTGAAAACTTAAAATTACAAATGTAACATTCCATAATTTTAAAGCGTGATATTAAATATTTATTGATTTATTTAAGTATTTAATGGATATGTTATTGTTGAATAAATAATTGTTCAATTTGAGTGATGTGATTTATTTAATTATTTGTTGAATAAATAATTAAATATTAAATATTAAATATTTATTGGCAATATTAAATATTTATTGAATTATATGGCAATTTGAGTTGATGTGATTTAATTATTTGTTGAGTAAATAATTAAGGAGCTAAGTAAATTAATTGTTATGAGATTATATAATAATATAATTTAATAAGTAAGCTAGAGAGCTTATGGTGATTTAAATAAGTTATAATATTTTAAATGAGAAATTATAATTTAAAATATTAGTTGGTTAAATAAAATTATAATTATAAAAGAAATTATAATTATGTGATAATGATTTATGTGTTAAAGTAATTTAATAGATTAATGTTTTAATTGATTTATTAATTTAATAAAAGTGTGACTAATAACCTTGCTATAAAGGAGTTATTAAAATAAATAAAAAGAGTTTAATTTGGTTTTTCTAAACATGTCTTATTGCATAATAAGTCTTTAATTTAATGATGTTTTATCAAACAAGGTATAAGGATTAATCTATTGGTTTTAGTTAGATTTGCCAAACAAGGTGTAAGGATTTAATGGGTTATTTTTATTAAGCTTAGCCAAACAAGCCTTATGGCTTTTGATTTTCAAAAAAATTATAACTGATGTCAGTTAAATCCTATACTTAATATCTATATTATTATTTTACGTTATAATATTATACGTATGTTAGAGTTAGGGAGAAGAAAGATTCAGTTGAAGTTTACAGAGAGAAAAAGAAGAAAAGAGGAAAACTAGAGAGAATTTGAGAGTGATTTTAACAGGTGTTGTAGAAAAGAATTTGGAGAAAATAATAATAATCATCTTCCTAATCCAAGGTAGGAGCTCAATCTCTTTCTCTAAAAGTTTCATGTTTTTCTTCTTTCCAAAAAGTTCTCTGCAAAATATTTTATGGGATGAATTGTCGATATACATGTATAACTTGGTATGGTACTTGATTATATAGTTATTATATGAGTTTATGATGATTAGAGGTAGTGCTTAAACGAGAATTGCATGATAAATTCGTTTGACAGTAAGAAGAAATAATGTCAGTATATGTATTTATTATGTAGCTTATGTAAATAACAATTATGATGATCAATTTAGTGTGTGAAATTGAACTGTGACTATATTAGTTAGTTTGTTAAGAATTACAGAAAACTTAGTTAAAAAGAATCAAATTGGTGTATCATTATGATTACAGTATTCACCGTGTCAAGAAATATCAAAAATGGAGTTTTTGGGTTTTAAAATATGTTATTCTAGTATTTAATTTTTCTAAAATTATGGTTTAAGTTGTGTTAATTTAGTATTTGTATGCTTGGTGAAGTTTATGTGTAATTTGCATTAGTTATTCATGTTAATTAGTGTTGGAATTGAAGTTATAGACAGAAAATTGAGTTGTTCTGTTCTTCGTGGTTGGTTTCTGTGAGTTTCGGCGCCCCAGCGTCAAAATTCACGCCCCAGCGCCAAATTTCGCGCCCTGGCGCCAAGGTTCGCGCCCCAGCGTAAAAAATGGGCCCGTATCTTGCGCCCAGCGCTGAAGCTCGCGCCCCAACGCTGATGCTCGCTCCCCAGCGCCGTAGCTCGCGCCCCAGCGCCACTGTTCCGCGCCCCGGCGCCGGAAAAGTGGCCTAGTTGGGCAGTTTTGGCCTCCTGTAGTAAAATGGCCATAACTTTTTTCATACGAACTCCGATTTAGGTAATTCAAGATGATTCGAAAAGAGGACGAGTAGACCTACAACTTTCATTCTTTAAGTGTTTTAATTTGAGGTCTCTAACAGTAGTCAAAATGGGTATCTTTACGACTGTTGTGTATTTGGAGCCAATCGGAGGGCGTCGGGATGCACGAATGCAAGTGCAACCATTTGGGTATTAGTATAACTTAATGATAACATGTTGGACATGTATTAGGATGTTGTATTAAGTTGTTAATGTACACGTGGTGCAATGGCATGATCATTTAAATAGTTGTAATAAAGCTAAAAAGTAATGTTCATGAAAGATGTGATGTTGTTTAAACTTAAACTTAGTTAGTAGCTATACTAAGAGTAATAAAGGAACTCATAAAGGTAATGTTAATGTAACTAATGTGTATTGTCAATGCATATGGTATGTGTAGGACTTGGGGTGAACGTGAATAGTAATTGTTTAACCTACACACGAGGCAAGTTCCCTAACCTTTTCTACTTTATTATTCAGCAAGGTTACTTTTCACTGTTATGTTATACTTATGCAAGTTCTCTAAGTCAAAACTTCATTGTGCAAGTTTCCTTAACTCTATTTTTATAACTGAGCAAGTTTTCTAAACCTTATCTTTTGATATTGAACAAGTTATTATTGTCTTTAACTTGTTTCGTTGTATGCAAGTTTTATAAATCTTATCTTTTGATATTGAGCAAGTTTTATCTAATACTAGAACTTCATTGTACAAGATTGAATTCGTTAAACACATTATTGCTTTAATTCCATTTCAATTGTACAAATGGCTAACTTTACACTTTCGTAGAGTTAGATTGTTTATTGTTGATTAAGCTCGTGTATCTATTGGTTTACGAGGGTGCATGTTATAATTATTCCATGATTATGCTATTAAATTATTCCTAAAGCATGATGTTAGTTTATAAATATCCATTCAACTATGATTATTCTATAGTATACAGTTATGTTGTTTGTAATCAACTAACCCTTAGTTGATTACCGTTGAATTCTAAATTACCCCATGATGTATCCAAACCAAACTCACTTTGGTACGGACTTGTATTCTAAATAATGAGAAGAACAACTCTTTTATAAGAGGTTACGCTTAGCGTTGAAATGATTGTGCACAATACATTGTACGAAGGGTTGATCCCCCTAAGTACGTGAAGTCCTTATAGTCTTATGACTGTTAAAGTTTAAGTTGAAAAATTACTTATAACTGTGGACATGATTCGTGGTCATTAGACCCTCAGTAATTGATTAAAGTTTTTAGAAAGTAATAGAACTTATTGTTCAGTTCTATTAAACCTAATGTTGCTACATGATGTAAAGTTAACTGATTTATTTATTATTATTTCAAGTGGGCCTTGTTTGCTCACTCTTGCCTATAAACATTCTTACAGCTAAGGTTGAAACTGGTGATATACCTAGCACCAGTAAAGGGAAAGGAAAGATTAAGCAATGCTGAAGACCTGTAATAGTTAGACAGTTTATTTTTAGACTTTGTTTAAAGATTGTAAAGAAGTTTATATTAATTTAATTTCTGCATGAATGAATGTTTGTAAAGGTTAGATAACCTGGGAGATTTTTATTTAAGTTTAATCCTGTATGGGCAGGTTTTATTTATTCAATTTTATCAATTGGGTAGTTAGTAATGAATGTTTTGATTACGTGAACACCAAATCTTGAGGAAATGAAGTACCGGGATTTGGGGGTGTCACAGGTTGGTATCAAAGCTTTAGGTTATGAACCTTAGGTGGGGGAAAAAGCCTTAGGAAGTAACCTTTGAAAAGATAGTGGAGATAACTCTTATCGAGTTTCAAGGAAGAAGTAATAAAACACTTATGTGCTTATGTGTTTATGTTTATGTGCTCGCGAGTGTCGAGTAGAATGATTAATAACTAAAACTTTAAAATTTTGTTATCAGGATGACTAATGTCAGAGAATCTAGTCAGACTAGGTAGGAGGGACCTCAAATGCCTATAGAGGAGGAGCCTCGCGACATTCAGATAGTTTGAGAACAACTACTGCCACAGGAGTCAGCCCCGTTGGTCACAGTAGTTGAAGATGAGGATGATGATGTGGAGACGGATGAGGAGGATCCCGTGGAGTTACCACAGGAGGATGAGGATGACGAGGATGAGGAGGAAAGGATTCCGCTCAACTCGATTGCTGGACGTGTATACGATGAGGTGCATGACCGTAACGTGGAACTTCAGGATATAGTTGAGGAGTTACGAGAGATAGTAGCTGAACAACAGGCTGCAATGGCACAAAAAGACGGCGTGATCCAGGATCGTGAGGAACGACTGACAAATGCCAAGGAAAAACTAACACAGACTGAAGGGGAGAAGGAACAGTTGATCGAGATGGTTGCTGAACTGAAGGGCAGGCTGAGAGAAGAAGCGGCTAAGAGGATAAGAGCTGAAGATGCATACGAGGAAGCTTATCAACGAACTGGAAGAGCAGTAAGGGACGCACAAGTAAAGATGATGAAGATGGAAGAGATGGATAAAGTATTTAATATCGTGATCAATCGAGCTCAAGATCGGGTCATGGGTTATCCAATTCAGTTCGAGACTCTGCCATCATACGTGTTAGATCGCCGAACCATGTTTCGTGTTATGGAAGAAGAGCGTCAAAAGGCGACTGAGTATCTTAATAGATCATCGTAGAAAGTGTGCCTGTAATGCACGTAATATGTATTAAATAATGTGTAAATCCCTAGTGTTAAGTAACCATGGGATATGATAATAATGGTGTTGTCCTGAAACTTTTGTAGTTCAGGAAAGTAATGTAGATAGCAGAGATGCTATTGTGTTATGTTTTCAAAAAGTTATGAATAAATAAAGGTTATTATTTTATTCAAAGTGTTATGTGCTATGTGATTATTTCTTTGTTGAGGCAAATTAATTAGAAATACGTAAAGAAGTTGAGTAATGGTCTAATAGATGTTTTCTTTAACAGAAAATGCCTCCGAGACGTCAACCAACACGACAGAGAACCACCGAAGAAGCTAACGACAATGTTGATGCGAATCCCGTTCAATAACTAGTGGCACTATTGACAGGAGCGTTGCAGAATCAACCTCAAAACCAAGGCACAACGTTTAAGGATTTCAAGGCGGTTGGACCACCTGAATTCCGTGGGTCCATGAATCCAGTTGAAGCTCAAACCTGGATTATGGAGATAGCGAAGGTGTTCGATGTCGCTAGGGTAGGGGATGACCAGAAGACGGCTTTCGCAACTTTCATGTTGAAAGCAGAAGCTAGTTATTGGTGGCAGGCCAATAAAACTCGTGAAGGGCCAGGAGTGATGACCTGGGATAGGTTTAAGGAGTTGTTCTTCGAGACCTATTTCCCGGAGAGTTCAAAGAGTCAGCTGGAAGTACAGTTTCTGGAGTTGAAGCAAGGGACGATGTCGGTATCTGAGTATGCCGCAAAATTCAACGAATTGGCGAGGTTTGCGCCATATCAAGTTAGCACAGACGAACGCAAGGCGAAGAGGTTTGAACAGGGACTGAAGCCCTGGCTGTACAGTAGGGTTTCCCTGTTCCAGTTGAAGACATTTGCAGCGGTGATGGAGAAAGCAGTACTCGCTGAAGGTGGAGGTGAGGCAGTGACAAAGTTTAATCAGGAACAGAAGAAGAAAAAGAATGAGAATGAGATTAAGAATGGAGGTGGTAGCAGTGGAAACAACAACAACAACAGCAACAACAGCTTGAAGAGAAAATGGAATGGGAACATGGGTGCTGGAAACCATCAGGGTAACCAGCAAAACAAAAAGTTTGAAGCATGTGCGACATGCGGGAAATTTCACAAGGGTGCGTGCTTGATGGGGAAACGAGTTTGCTACAATTGTGGCCAGGAGGGTCACATCGCCCCAAATTGCACTCAACCAAAGAAGAAGGCGTGCTTCACGTGCGGATCCAAGGATCATTTTGCTCGTGAATGCCCTAAGAAGAAGGAGGGAGGGACAACCAGAAACAATGGAGGAGGTAACAATGGAGGTACGTGGGCTATTACAGGACCTGCAACATCAAACAAACCCACGGCCAGAACCTTCAACATGACTGTGCAAGATGCTGTGCAATCAAAGGATGTGGTGTCAGGTATTATCCCAATCAATGATATTGATGCATATGTATTATTTGATTTGGGTGCTACTTGCTCGTTTATATCTGATGAATTTGCTAAGAGGTTAGAATTGCCTAGAGAAGAACTGAATTTTCCTTTGAACATAGAAATTGTGAATAAGGAAATAATCCCTGTTAGATTCGTATACAAGAACTGTAGGGTGAACATTAAGGAGAATATCTTGTTGGTAGATTTGATTCCGATTAGACTCGGGGAATTTGATGTAATTTTGGGAATGGATTGGTTGTTCAAATACGGAGCGGTAATTGACTGCCAAAAGAAGTGTGTAAACCTTATGACTCCGTCAAAGGTAGTATTTTATGGTAGCAAGTCGCCTAGACAAATGAAATGTCTGACGACTATGCAGGCCAAGAAATTGTTGAGTCAAGGTTGTGTGGGCTATTTAGCTTACATAGTCGATACTTAGAAGAAGGGAGTAAAACTAGAAGAAATACCGGTAGTGAGAGAATTCGAAGACGTGTTTCCAGAAGATTTGCCAGGACTTCCGCCGGACAGAGAAATTAAATTCGTGATCGACTTAGTGCCGGGAACAGCACCGATATCAAAGGCTCCGTACAGAATGGCTCCGGTAGAAATGAAGGAACTGATGGTACAGTTGCAAGAACTGCTAGACAAGAAATATATTCAACCAAGTGTATTGCCGTGGGGAGCGCCAGTTTTATTCGTAAAGTAGAAGGACGGGTCAATGCGTCTTTGCATTGATTACAGGGAGTTAAACAAAGTCACTATTAAAAACAAATACCCGTTGCCAAGAATAGATGACTTGTTTGACCAGTTGAAGGGTGCTAAATACTTTTCAAAAATTGATTTGAGAAGTGGGTATCACCAGTTGAAAGTGAGGAATGAGGATATACCACGAAAGGCATTCAGAACTCGATATGGACATTACGAGTTTCTGGTGATGTCTTTTGGTTTAACCAATGCACCTGCTGCGTTCATGGATTTGATGAACAGGGTGTTTAAACCATTTTTAGACAAGTTCGTAGTGGTGTTTATCGACGACATTCTGGTGTTTTCCAAAACTCAAGAAGAACACGTGGAACATTTACGTCTGACATTAGAGACACTAAGAAAGGAAAAGTTGTACGCGAAGTTTTCTAAGTGTGAATTTTGGCTCGATCGTGTACAATTTTTGGGTCATGTGATTGACAAAGATGAGATTTCAGTAGATCCATCGAAAGTGGAAGCTGTAATCAATTGGGAACAACCAAGAACACCTTCGGAGGTGAGGAGTTTCTTGGGGCTGGCCGGTTATTATAGAAGATTCATTCAAGATTTTTCTAAGATAGCCACTCCGCTAACAAATTTGACAAGGAAAGCTGTAAAATTTGCGTGGACGGAGAAATATGAAGAGAGCTTCCAAGATTTGAAGAAGAAGCTAAGTATGGCACCTGTGTTAACCCTGCCAGATAATACAGGAAATTTTGTGGTGTATAGGGATGCCTCACACAAAGGATTGGGTTGTGTTCTTATGCAAAACGGCAAAGTTATTGCCTATGCATCAAGACAACTGAAGGATTACGAGAAAGGTTACCCGACTCATGATTTAGAATTGGCTGCAGTGGTATTTGCTCTCAAGATATGGAGACATTATCTGTATGGAGAGAAATGTGAGATCTACACAGACCACAAAAGTCTGAAGTATATTTTCAATCAGAAGGACCTGAACATGCGTCAGAGGAGATGGATGGAATTGATAAAGGATTACGATTGTGAGATCTTTTATCATCCGGGCAAAGCGAATGTGGTTGCAGATGCTTTAAGCAGGAAAGGTCGGGAAAAATTAATGCTGATAAAAACTCAGGAGGAGCTCATTTCAGCAATGACAAAGTTAGAACTGGAAATCAAATTTCCATAGGAAACCGACGAACGACTATTTCATCTAGAAGCAGGTCCAACTTTACTGGACAAGGTGAAAAATGCTCAGTTACAAGATGAAGAATGTGGAAAGATAAAAGAGAATATGGTTGATGGTAACAATACGAAATACAAGGTCGATACCGAAGGATTACTACGGTACGAGGGAAGAATCTGGGTTCCAGCAACAGCAGAACTGAAAAAATGAAATCCTGACCGAAGCTCATAGCTCAAGATATTCGATTCATCCAGGAAGCACAAAGATGTATCAAGATTTACGCCCACATTTTTGGTGGCCGAATATGAAAAGGGATGTCGCAGAATGCATGGCTAAATGTTTGACATGTCAAAGAGTAAAAGCCGAACATCAAAGACCCAGCGGATTACTTCAACCATTGGAAATACCGGAATGGAAGTGGAAGCATATCACGATGGATTTTGTGGTGGGTCTTCCAACTACTCAGAAAGGATACGATGCAATTTGGGTAATAGTAGACAGATTGACAAAATCTGCACACTTTTTGCCAATAAAGATTAGATTCAATCTTGATCAGCTGGCAAGACTATATATTAAAGAGATCGTTGCAAGACATGGAGTTCCAGTGTCAATTGTGTCAGACAGAGATCCGAGGTTCACATCAAACTTCTGGAAGAGACTACAAGAATGTATGGGAACACAGTTGCGAATGAGTACGGCATATCATCCGCAAACAGATGGCCAAAGCGAACGAACGATCCAGACATTGGAAGATATGTTGAGAGCATGCGTCATGGATTTCAAAGGAAGCTGGGAAGAGCAATTACCGTTGGTGGAATTCGCCTACAATAATAGTTATCACGCGAGCATCGGCATGCCGCCTTATGAAGCGTTATACGGCAGAAAGTGCAAAACTCCACTGTACTGGGATGAAGTTGGTGAACGTCAACTGTTAGGACCAGAATTGGTGCAACAAACTGCTGAGGTTATCAAACTCATCAGGATAAGATTGGTAGCAGCTCAAGACCGACAGAAGAAGTATGCGGATCAACACAGGCAAGATCGTGCATTTGACGTAGGAAGCTATGTATTCCTAAAAGTTTCTCTTTGGAAGGGGAAAATTCGTTTCGGTAAAAAGGGAAAGCTAAGCCCGAGGTTTATTGGACCCTTTGAAGTGCTGTGAAGAGTGGGAGAAGTGGCTTACGAGGTAGCTCTACCTCCAGAGTTGGAAAATATTCATAATATTTTTCACATTTCGGTGTTACGACCATATAAACCCGATTACAAACATGTAATCGAGTACAAACCGTTGCAGTTCGAGAAAGATTTGTCTTATGAAGAGATTCCTATCCAGATAGTCGACAGGAAAGAACAAGTGCTCAGGAATAAAGTGATACCTTCTGTGAAGGTGGTTTGGAGGAACCACAACGCTGATGAAGCAACGTGGGAACTCGAAGAGAAAATGTTAAAGGAATACCCTGAGTTATTTGTTTAATCTGTGTCTTCGATTCTGGGGACAGAATCTTTGTAAGTAGGGAAGAATGTAACGAATGATTTATTTGAATTGAGATTCTGAGGACAGAATCCTTGTAAGGAGGGAATGATGTAACATTCCATAATTTTAAAGCGTAATATTAAATATTTATTGATTTATTTAAGTATTTAATGGATATGTTATTGTTGAATAAATAATTGTTCAATTTGAGTGATGTGATTTATTTAATTATTTGTTGAATAAATAATTAAATATTAAATATTAAATATTTATTGGCAATATTAAATACTTATTGAATTATATGGCAATTTGAGTTGATGTGATTTAATTATTTGTTGAGTAAATAATTAAGGAGCTAAGTAAATTAATTGTTATGAGATTATATAATAATATAATTTAATAAGTAAGCTAGAGAGCTTATGGTGATTTAAATAAGTTATAATATTTTAAATGAGAAATTGTAATTTAAAATATTAGTTGGTTAAATAAAATTATAATTATAAAAGAAATTATAATTATGTGATAATGATTTATGTGTTAAAGTAATTTAATAGATTAATGTTTTAATTGATTTATTAATTTAATAAAAGTGTGACTAATAACCTTGCTATAAAGGAGTTATTAAAATAAATAAAAAGAGTTTAATTTGGTTTTTCTAAACATGTCTTATTGCATAATAAGTCTTTAATTTAATGATGTTTTATCAAACAAGGTATAAGGATTAATCTATTTGTTTTAGTTAGATTTGCCAAACAAGGTGTAAGGATTTAATGGGTTATTTTTATTAAGCTTAGCCAAACAAGCCTTATGGCTTTTGATTTTCAAAAAAATTATAACTGATGTCAGTTAAATCCTATACTTAATATCTATATTATTATTTTACGTTATAATATTATACGTATGTTAGAGTTAGGGAGAAGAAAGATTCAGTTGAAGTTTACAGAGAGAAAAAGAAGAAAAGAGGAAAACTAGAGAGAATTTGAGAGTGATTTTAACAGGTGTTGTAGAAAAGAATTTGGAGAAAATAATAATAATCATCTTCCTAATCCAAGGTAGGAGCTCAATCTCTTTCTCTAAAAGTTTCATGTTTTTCTTCTTCCCAAAAAGTTCTCTGCAAAATATTTTATGGGATGAATTGTTGATATACATGTATAACTTGGTATGGTACTTGATTATATAGTTATTATATGAGTTTATGATGATTAGAGGTAGTGCTTAAACGAGAATTGCATGATAAATTCGTTTGACAGTAAGAAGAAATAATGTCTGTATATGTATTTCTTATGTAGCTTATGTAAATAACAATTATGATGATCAATTTAGTGTGTGAAATTGAACTGTGACTATATTAGTTAGTTTGTTAAGAATTACAGAGACTTAGTTAAAAAGAATCAAATTGGTGTATCCTTATGATTACAGTATTCACTGTGTCAAGAAATATCAAAAATGGAGTTTTTGGGTTTTAAAATATGTTATTCTAGTATTTAATTTTTCTAAAATTATGGTTTAAGTTGTGTTAATTTAGTATTTGTATGCTTGGTGAAGTTTATGTGTAATTTGCATTAGTTATTCATGTTAATTAGTGTTGGAATTAAAGTTATAGACAGAAAATTGAGTTGTTCTGTTCTTCGTGGTTGGTTTCTGTGAGTTTCGGCGCCCCAGCGTCAAAATTCACGCCCCAGCGCCAAATTTCGCGCCCTGGCGCCAATGTTCGCGCCCTGGCGCCAAGGTTCGCGCCCCAGCGTCAAAAATGGGCCCGTAGCTCGCGCCCAGCGCTGAAGCTCGCGCCCCAGCGCTGATGCTCGCGCCCCAGCGCCATAGCTCGCGCCCCAGCGCCACTGTTCCGCACCCTGGCGCCGGAAAAGTGGCCTAGTTGGGCAGTTTTGGCCTCCTGTAGTAAAATGGCCATAACGTTTTCATACGAACTCCGATTTAGGTAATTCAAGATTATTCGGAAAGAGGACGAGTAGACCTACAACTTTAATTCTTTAAGATTTTTAATTTGAGGTCTGTAACAGTAGTCAAAATGGGCATCTTTACGACTGTTGTGTATTTGGAGCCAATCGGAGGGCGTCGGGATGCACGAATGCAAGTGCAACCCTTTGGGTATTAGTATAACTTAATGATAACATGTTGGACATGTATTAGGATGTTGTATTAAGTTGTTAATGTACACGTGGTGCAATGACATGATCATTTAAATAGTTGTAATAAAGCTAAAAAGTAATGTTCATGAAAGATGTGATGTTGTTTAAACTTAAACTTAGTTAGTAGCTATACTAAGAGTAATAAAGGAACTCATAAAGGTAATGTTAATGTAACTAATGTGTATTTTCAATGCATATGGTATGTGTAGGACTTGGGGTGAACGTGAATAGTAATTGTTTAACCTACACACGAGGCAAGTTCCCTAACCTTTTCTACTTTATTATTCAGCAAGGTTACTTTTCACTGTTATGTTATACTTATGCAAGTTCTCTAAGTCAAAACTTCATTGTGCAAGTTTCCTTAACTCTATTTTTATAAGTGAGCAAGTTTTCTAAACCTTATCTTTTGATATTGAACAAGTTATTATTGTCTTTAACTTGTTTCGTTGTATGCAAGTTTTATAAATCTTATCTTTTGATATTGAGCAAGTTTTATCTATACTAGAACTTCATTGTACAAGATTGAATTCGTTAAACACATTATTGCTTTAATTCCATTTCAATTGTACAAATGGCTAACTTTACACTTTCGTAGAGTTAGATTGTTTATTGTTGATTAAGCTCGTGTATCTATTGGTTTACGAGGATGCATGTTATGATTATTCCATGATTATGCTATTAAATTATTCCTAAAGCATGATGTTAGTTTATAAATATCCATTCAACTATGATTATTCCATAGTATACAGTTATGTTGTTTGTAATCAACTAACCCTTAGTTGATTACCGTTGAATTCTAAATTACCCCATGATGTATCCAAACTAAACTCACTTTGGTACGGACTTGTATTCTAAATACTGAGAAGAACAACTCTTTTATAAGAGGTTACGCTTAGCGTTGAAATAATTGTGCACAATACATTGTACGAAGGGTTGATTCCCCTAAGTACGTGAAGTCCTTATAGTCTTATGACTGTTAAAGTTTAAGTTGAAAAATTACTTATAACTGTGGACATGATTCGTGGTCATTAGACCCTCAGTAATTGATTAAAGTTTTTAGAAAGTAATAGAACTTATTGTTCAGTTCTATTAAACCTAATGTTGGTACATGATGTAAAGTTAACTGATTTATTTATTATTATTTCAAGTGGGCCTTGTTTGCTCACTCTTGCCTGTAAACATTCTTACAGCTAAGGTTGAAACTGGTGATATACCTAGCACCAGTAAAGGGAAAGGAAAGATTAAGCAATGCTGAAGACCTGTAATAGTTAGACAGTTTATTTTTAGACTTTGTTTAAAGATTGTAAAGAAGTTTATATTAATTTAATTTCTGCATGAATGAATGTTTGTAAAGGTTAGATAACCTGGAAGATTTTTATTTAAGTTTAATCCTGTATGGGCAGGTTTTATTTATTCAATTTTATCAATTGGGTAGTTAGTAATGAATGTTTTGATTACGTGAACACCAAATCTTGAGGAAATGAAGTACCAGGATTTGGGGGTGTCACAGGTGTAACGAATGATCTATTTGAATTGTGATTCTGAGGACAGAATCCTTGTAAGGAGGGAATGATGTAACATTCCATAATTTTAAAGCGTGATATTAAATATTTATTGATTTATTTAAGTATTTAATGGATATGTTATTGTTGAATAAATAATTGTTCAATTTGAGTGATGTGATTTATTTAATTATTTGTTGAATAAATAATTAAATATTAAATATTAAATATTTATTGGCAATATTAAATATTTATTGAATTATATGGCAATTTGAGTTGATGTGATTTAATTATTTGTTGAGTAAATAATTAAGGAGCTAAGAAAATTAATTGTTATGAGATTATATAATAATATAATTTAATAAGTAAGCTAGAGAGCTTATGGTGATTTAAATAAGTTATAATATTTTAAATGGGAAATTGTAATTTAAAATATTAGTTGGTTAAATAAAATTATAATTATAAAAGAAATTATAATTATGTGATAATGATTTATGTGTTAAAGTAATTTAATAGATTAATGTTTTAATTGATTTATTAATTTAATAAAAGTGTGACTAATAACCTTGCTATAAAGGAGTTATTAAAATAAATAAAAAGAGTTTAATTTGGTTTTTCTAAACATGTCTTATTGCATAATCAGTCTTTAATTTAATGATGTTTTATCAAACAAGGTATAAGGATTAATCTATTTGTTTTAGTTAGATTTGCCAAACAAGGTGTAAGGATTTAATGAGTTATTTTTATTAAGCTTAGCCAAACAAGCCTTATGGCTTTTGATTTTCAAAAAAATTATAACTGATGTCAGTTAAATCCTATACTTAATATCTATATTATTATTTTACGTTATAATATTATACGTATGTTAGAGTTAGGGAGAAGAAAGATTCAGTTGAAGTTTACAGAGAGAAAAAGAAGAAAAGAGGAAAACTAGAGAGAATTTGAGAGTGATTTTAACAGGTGTTGTAGAAAAGAATTTGGAGAAAATAATAATAATCATCTTCCTAATCCAAGGTAGGAGCTCAATCTCTTTCTCTAAAAGTTTCATGTTTTTCTTCTTTCCAAAAAGTTCTCTGCAAAATATTTTATGGGATGAATTGTCGATATACATGTATAACTTGGTATGGTACTTGATTATATAGTTATTATATGAGTTTATGATGATTAGAGGTAGTGCTTAAACGAGAATTGCATGATAAATTCGTTTGACAGTAAGAAGAAATAATGTCAGTATATGTATTTATTATGTAGCTTATGTAAATAACAATTATGATGATCAATTTAGTGTGTGAAATTGAACTGTGACTATATTAGTTAGTTTGTTAAGAATTACAGAAAACTTAGTTAAAAAGAATCAAATTGGTGTATCATTATGATTACAGTATTCACCGTGTCAAGAAATATCAAAAATGGAGTTTTTGGGTTTTAAAATATGTTATTCTAGTATTTAATTTTTCTAAAATTATGGTTTAAGTTGTGTTAATTTAGTATTTGTATGCTTGGTGAAGTTTATGTGTAATTTGCATTAGTTATTCATGTTAATTAGTGTTGGAATTGAAGTTATAGACAGAAAATTGAGTTGTTCTGTTCTTCGTGGTTGGTTTCTGTGAGTTTCGGCGCCCCAGCGTCAAAATTCACGCCCCAGCGCCAAATTTCGCGCCCTGGCGCCAAGGTTCGCGCCCCAGCGTAAAAAATGGGCCCGTATCTTGCGCCCAGCGCTGAAGCTCGCGCCCCAACGCTGATGCTCGCTCCCCAGCGCCGTAGCTCGCGCCCCAGCGCCACTGTTCCGCGCCCCGGCGCCGGAAAAGTGGCCTAGTTGGGCAGTTTTGGCCTCCTGTAGTAAAATGGCCATAACGTTTTCATACAAACTCCGATTTAGGTAATTCAAGATGATTCGGAAAGAGGACGAGTAGACCTACAACTTTCATTCTTTAAGTTTTTTAATTTGAGGTCTGTAACAGTAGTCAAAATGGGCATCTTTACGACTGTTGTGTATTTAGAGCCAATCGGAGGGCGTCGGGATGCACGAATGCAAGTGCAACCCTTTGGGTATTAGTATAACTTAATGATAACATGTTGGACATGTATTAGGATGTTGTATTAAGTTGTTAATGTACACGTGGTGCAATGACATGATCATTTAAATAGTTGTAATAAAGCTAAAAAGTAATGTTCATGAAAGATGTGATGTTGTTTAAACTTAAACTTAGTTAGTAGCTATACTAAGAGTAATAAAGAAACTTATAAAGGTAATGTTAATGTAACTAATGTGTATTGTCAATGCATATGGTATGTGTAGGACTTGGGGTGAACGTGAATAGTAATTGTTTAACCTACACACGAGGCAAGTTCCCTAACCTTTTCTACTTTATTATTCAGCAAGGTTACTTTTCACTGTTATGTTATACTTATGCAAGTTCTCTAACTCAAAACTTCATTGTGCAAGTTTCCTTAACTCTATTTTTATAACTGAGCAAGTTTTCTAAACCTTATCTTTTGATATTGAACAAGTTATTATTGTCTTTAACTTGTTTCGTTGTATGCAAGTTTTATAAATCTTATCTTTTGATATTGAGCAAGTTTTATCTAATACTAGAACTTCATTGTACAAGATTGAATTCGTTAAACACATTATTGCTTTAATTCCATTTCAATTGTACAAATGACTAACTTTACACTTTCGTAGAGTTAGATTGTTTATTGTTGATTAAGCTAGTGTATCTATTGGTTTACGAGGATGCATGTTATGATTATTCCATGATTATGCTATTAAATTATTCCTAAAGCATGATGTTAGTTTATAAATATCCATTCAACTATGATTATTCCATAGTATACAGTTATGTTGTTTGTAATCAACTAACCCTTAGTTGATTACCGTTGAATTCTAAATTACCCCATGATGTATCCAAACTAAACTCACTTTGGTACGGACTTGTATTCTAAATACTGAGAAGAACAACTCTTTTATAAGAGGTTACGCTTAGCATTGAAATGATTGTGCATAATACATTGTACGAAGGGTTGATTCCCCTAAGTACGTGAAGTCCTTATAGTCTTATGCCTGTTAAAGTTTAAGTTGAAAAATTACTTATAACTGTGGACATGATTCGTGGTCATTAGACCCTCAGTAATTGATTAAAGTTTTTAGAAAGTAATAGAACTTATTGTTCAGTTCTATTAAACCTAATGTTGGTACATGATGTAAAGTTAACTGATTTATTTATTATTATTTCAAGTGGGCCTTGTTTGCTCACTCTTGCCTGTAAACATTCTTACAGCTAAGGTTGAAACTGGTGATATACCTAGCACCAGTAAAGGGAAAGGAAAGATTAAGCAATGCTGAAGACCTGTAATAGTTAGACAGTTTATTTTTAGACTTTGTTTAAAGATTGTAAAGAAGTTTATATTAATTTAATTTCTGCATGAATGAATGTTTGTAAAGGTTAGATAACCTGGGAGATTTTTATTTAAGTTTAATCCTGTATGGGCAGGTTTTATTTATTCAATTTTATCAATTGGGTAGTTAGTAATGAATGTTTTGATTACGTGAACACCAAATCTTGAGGAAATGAAGTACCGGGATTTGGGGGTGTCACAGGTGTAACGAATGATTTATTTGAATTGTGATTCTGAGGACAGAATCCTTGTAAGGAGGGAATGATGTAACATTCTATAATTTTAAAGCGTGATATTAAATATTTATTGATTTATTTAAGTATTTAATGTATATGTTATTGTTGAATAAATAATTGTTCAATTTGAGTGATGTGATTTATTTAATTATTTGTTGAATAAATAATTAAATATTAAATATTAAATATTTATTGGCAATATTAAATATTTATTGAATTATATGGCAATTTGAGTTGATGTGATTTAATTATTTGTTGAGTAAATAATTAAGGAGCTAAGAAAATTAATTGTTATGAGATTATATAATAATATAATTTAATAAGTAAGCTAGAGAGCTTATGGTGATTTAAATAAGTTATAATATTTTAAATGGGAAATTGTAATTTAAAATATTAGTTGGTTAAATAAAATTATAATTATAAAAGAAATTATAATTATGTGATAATGATTTATGTGTTAAAGTAATTTAATAGATTAATGTTTTAATTGATTTATTAATTTAATAAAAGTGTGACTAATAACCTTGCTATAGAGGCTAACACATGCTTCCGCGGATGTTGCGACAACGAATTAATCCCTCTGCATCTCCCTTCTTCTTCTTACGCTCTCTTAGCCCCAAGCGCTCGTGGTACGTGTATCCATTTTTACATATACTAGAGTAGTCCTATGAAAGAAAAAATAACGATTCAATTAGGAAAAAAGAGGAAGATGAATTTACAATTATAATTTTGCCCCAGATCTGGTTTTGTTTCTATTAATTTTTTCGGTGAATTTTTTGGGTTACAGGGGCAAAGAGTACAGTTTATGAAGCAACTTTGGATGGCATAAGGGTTGCTGTTAAAAAACCCATCTTGTCTACTTCTCAAGACATTGATAAGTTTCACAAGGAATTGGAGTTGCTATTGTCAGTATATATATATATATATATATATATATATATATATATATATATATATATATACATACTTACTTTAGTTTCCCCTCTCTCTATTTTTACTACTTGTATATACACCCTATGAAATGTGTATCCCAGACATGCAGACACACTACCAAAACTGCAAAACTATAATGGGTAATAGAAATACAGATTGAAGTTATATAAAGCTTTTATATGTATGCGTAAAAGTGTGTTATTGAAACATTAATTTGGAATACTGATAATTTTTATTATATTGAGATAGGTAGTCACTATAATATAAAAAAGAGTAATGTATTTTGGTATGATAATGATTTTGGCCAACTTTTTGTGATTTTAAATATACCTTGTGGTGATGAAGCAAGTTGGATCATG
This sequence comes from Panax notoginseng, assembly GCA_016801055.1. Lineage (NCBI taxonomy): Eukaryota > Viridiplantae > Streptophyta > Magnoliopsida > Apiales > Araliaceae > Panax > Panax notoginseng. The sequence continues at coordinate 74,351,965 of CM029016.1, read as the reverse complement.
CTGGAGCTTCCAGGCTAGTTGATGCGAATGGGAAGCCGCCCAATTACATGTTTTTCTTTCAATTCTACGAGTCTGGTAGTCTTGCAGACAAAATACATGTGGAAGAATGGTGTCCGAGTATAGATTGGGTGCTAGTGATGACATTGCAGATAGGTATAGCTTGAATATCTCAGCTTCTTTAATTTTATCTAGATGAAACTAGAAACATAGTTTTTATATCTCAAATATCAATAGGATACCACAGGCAAAACCAAGTTACCATATAAAATTCAAAATTTCAACTATAGGAAAATGCGTCTTCATATATTTCAAAATTCCAACTACATGAAAATTGAAAATCTTCCACCTTCGAATAATCGTCTACAAATGGTAGTATTTGTATTAAGTTTTCATAGAGCTATGTGATGTTGTAAATCTCTCCATTTGTTCAAATGTATCGAGGTATCTTCTTTTCTTTTGTACTAATTATTCTTTTCGTTGTACTTTTTGATATCTTGTTTCAAACTATGTATAAAGCCAAGATGAGTTTCCTTATGAAAATCTGGAATGCAACAAATGCTCTTTGCCAATACCACATATATTGGACGGTTCCAAAATAATTAGGCACTTTAAATACGACTTATATGGAGACCATAAAGCTTCGTCTTCCATATTCAGAGCTTTAAAAACTTTTAGCTGCCTTTAATGCATGTAGCTTGTTCACAGATATGATTATTTGGAAAAATGGTAATTATTAAATTGAAGAGAGATAAGATTAGGTAGATTATGTGCATGACCATGAAGGAGTACAAGAAAGGAAATGATTATACTAGGAGTTTATGTTTCTTCCGTAGGAATATAGATTTGTAATAAGCTTTTCTTTATATTAAGAAACTAACTTGTATGCTATTCTTTCCTCAATCTGGATCTTGATGTGTTAGTTTTTAAATAATGAAACTATATACTGCTGCTCTTGAGTTCACTAGCCAGCACTAAGGAATTTCCTATATTTCTTTTTTCTATTGAAGGTAGGGTAAAGTTTATGATAGTTTACCAATTCCCAATGCTTATAATTTCCTTTTTTTTTTGCAGCAAATGCTCTGAAGTATCTACATGACCTTGGGATTGTGCATAGGGATGTGAAGCCAGCAAATATTCTTATAATTACCAATTCTTAGTTAGTCTAACATGCGTATATGGTATGAGCTAGTGTAATTCTTTAATTTTTAACTACTTTTCATTTTCTTTCAAGTGGACAAATTTGACTTCATAATGCATCAGTAATTACTTATGTTTCTGATGCAGCATGACAGGAACCTTAATTCACGTCTGGCTGACTTTGGATTGGCGGAGTACAAGAAAGAGATTAAACAGGTCTCTATAGAAAATTGGAAATCTTCTGGCAAACCAACTGGTGGTTTTCATAAAAAAATATGGTAGGCACACTCATTTACATGGCACCTAAAATATTGAGGAAGGAATTACATAGTGAAAAGTCAGATGTCTACAGTTTTGGAATATCAATCAAGTAAGAATTTTAGAAAGGCTTCTTTCAGCCATTTGAACTAGTGTAGATTGTAGAAATTGAAAAGCATTTATATTTTATTCTTGAGAAAATGCATTAGTGCAGTTGTATTTACACTGGTGTATCTGTGAGCTACACCAGTTGTGGTCTACAAAGCCCAACCGTCTCCTTCATTTGTGCACAAACTATAATCATCCATATATGCAACTTTCGCTGTCTCCCCCCCCCCAAAACCACATGTAATGCGTGTATGTGTTTGCGCTTCCCTTTTGGTGTTCGACACCATGTATTTATGGAATATAGAATTTCTGGTTAAGCCTTTGAGTCCACCATATAAGATTATGACTCAATGTTTTTACATAAACTTTACTTCAGACGACATTTTATATATGACCTTGATAACTTTTCATGATTTCTTTAGGATTATCCTAATCTAAATGAAGGGTATGTTGAAATGGTTATCAGTTATATGTTATGAGAATTCCTGTAGATTTTTTTTAGAGTTGATTTGCATTGTTTGTCAACATTTGTTTTCCTATAGTTATTATGTGTTTACTTTTTGTGAAAATGAGACCACTTGAAGATTGATTGATTATGTTCTTTTGATTCCAGTACTCGACGCATTTCTTATATTCTCATCCAGCTCAACCAATGCGTTATTGGGAGCAACAGTCACAGATATTCGCAGATTGATTCTTGTGAAGCAGTTTCAGAGTTGCTTATGAATGATGGGTGTGCAACAGATGGCAGATCTCTGAAGGTGGTTCACAGGACGAGTTGGAGGTTTTGGATTTAAGTTCCTTTTGCTTTGTCCTCTTCTTTCAAGTTAACTTACTATTTCTTTATGCGATTGTTTAAGTCAAAATCTGAAACTAAAAATTGTAGGGATGTAGGGATATTTTGTCATTATTGAGATGTAAACGTATTGTATGGTAATAATATAATATTTTTTATAATTGGCATTACAAAGAATTATTGGGATGTAAACGTATTGTATAGTATTAATATTCTTTGTAATTTTAGCTATATATCATGGCATTAGCATATTGCAGGTGCATTAGTAATGTAGGTGAACCACAACATTTTTTTTCTTTTTTTTTCTTAATCTACAACATTTTAAAAACGTTGTGTAAATATGTCTAAACGTTGTAACCAAAAAACGTTGTGGAATCATACCTTCTACAACGTTTTTAAGCATCTGTTAATTTTTTGAAAACAAATCTACAAGGTTTTTTTAAAAAGACGTTGTGTATTGTGCTTAACTACAACATTTTAAAAACGTTGTCTAAGGGTGTCAAATAGACAATACCCTTAACCACGACGTTTTTCTGACAGAAACCACAAAGTTTTTTTCGCGTTGTCTATTTACTGTTTTGTAGTAGTGGTAATTGTGTTGAATGAATTATGTTACGTATTATAGAATTTAATGCTAATTAGAGAAACCCTATTAATATTTAGAAATCCTAATTTTTAGAAACCCTAATTTCTAATTTAGTAACCCTAAATTGCTAAAATGAAACCCTAATGGCTAATTGTAATCCTTAATGTTAATTAGTGGATTTTAAACCCTAATTGTACAAGTAATGGAATTAGAAAACTAATTATATTTAGTAAACTCTAATTTATATTTTTGAAAACTAAATTGTTATTTTATTTTTTTAAACCCTAATTAGAAATCTTATAATTTTTTTTGTGATAAACCATAGGGTTAAACCCTAAGGGTTTGCCAAGTTTACTTTTATGCCATTAAATTTTGTAAGCCAAAGACCAATTTGCCCTTTAGTGCATAACTGAAGCTAATTAACTTGCAATTTTGGTTAATGCTTTAGTCGGTGAACCACACTACACATAGCCATGTGCCTACATATTACACAAATCAGCAGCAAGCCACATAACATCAGCCAATACATGCATCTAGACATATATATATATATATATATATATATATATATATATATATATATATATATATAGTCCAAGAGAGAGAAAAGTATATATTATAGCTCAGTTGTTTAAATTATTATCAACCAAGGCTCTCTCTCTCCTCACGCACGAAAATCAATAGCATTTCAGATCCCAAATCAAGCCCCACGAACACCCTTAACAAATCAGTAGCCCAGAATCAAGAATTTGATCAAGAGAGGTATAACCCTAATTTCAAAATCTGATCTTAGATGAGATGTTAGATGTTAGATTTTTGTGTTAAAACATGTTATATGTAGTAGGTTTTGATGATCTGGGTTGGTATTTAGTGGATCCATAACATTTAAATACCCGAAATTGGTGTTTTCAAAAATCTAGGAAAATTATTTTTTTGTGGTTTGACTACGAATGTCAGACCCTATAGATCTTAATCTGTTATATGTTTTTGTTATTTGAATGTTTAAACATGTAGTTTGTTATGTGATCTTTCATCTAGAACTTGATTCAAAGCCAGATAAGTTGTGGATTGAAAGTTATTCTTGGTCAAACATCGCTGACCGAGCTTGACCGACTGAATTCTGGGTAACCCATAAAGTTGTTTTCCAGCGCTTGACAATATTTTGCAAACCTTGATCTGTCAATTGGTTTAGCTATTTGATGTTGTTGTTGTAACTATTTTATAGTCAGTTATATGCTCTTTAAACCCATCTCTTTAGATCCCACAAAGAATCAACTGATTAAATGTAGTGGACGGTCAAACCTGACCATCTGATCACGATTTACTTTTCTGGAAATTCCAGAAACCGGTTGAACTGGTTCTTTGACAATGTTTGACCAGCTTTGATCTTTCTTGTGTGATAATGATATGATGATTTGTTGTTACAAAGTTGTTCTTTGGCATCTCGGCTATAATTATAAACCTTTAGATCACATTAAACAAGACCAGGATACAAGATATAAGGATCGAAAGGAGGGTACTTTGACTATTCTTCATTTTTGGGAAACCCAGAAATGGAAGAACAATCCTGACAAGGTATTTGATGGGCTAGATCTCACTAATATGTTGTGTTTTGACTATGTTGTTGATTGCTATTGGTAGTATTACATTAATACTGCAACCTAAAAACTTTATCCGGGCCAGAACACCTTAGGATCAAGGATCAAATGATGGTCAAAGTAGTACCCTTAGCTACTGACTATGCATTTCTGGGTTTCATGAAGAACGCGAACACCTATAGTGACGGTTTTGTCACTAGAGGTGCTCTTTAGTGACAGTTTCATTATAAAAATTATATTTTTATTAAATAATTAGTATTAAATAGTTTTAAATAATTAAAAATACAAAATAAATTATTAAAAATTATTTTAAAACCCAAAATTAGTTTTTAATTATTTTGAATATATTTCATAAATATTTAATATTTTTGGAAAATTAAAAGTATTTAATTTATTTAATTATAATATTAAATAAAATATTTAAAAATAATTTTAATACATGAAAAATTATTTTAAATTATATTATGGTATAAGAAAATAATTTAAGTTATTTTTGATAACTTTTAATATTTTGTGATGAAATTTCATTAATAATTTAATATTAATGATATTTAAGTTATTTAATAAACGTATTAAATAAATGATGAAAAATAGAATTAATTATATAAAAATTATATAAAAATGATTTAAAGGTTATAAAATATAACTTTTGATATTTTTTCATGAAAAATATTAATATTTTAATATTAATGATATTAGATTTATTTAATACTTTTATTAAATAAATTAGTTTGAAAATAATTTTAATATTAAAAAAATCATTTTAAATGAAAATAAAGATTTTAAAAATATTTTAAGTTATAAAATAAAACTTTCAATATTTAAAGGAAAATCTCATTAATTATTTACTATTAATGATGTTAAAATTATATTAAATAAATTAGTTTAAAGATGATTTTTAATATTATAAAAATAATTTTAAATGATAATAAATTGTTTAAAGATATTTTAAGTTATAAAATATAACTTTTAATATTTAAAGGATAATTTAATATTAATGATATTAATTTAATAATAAATGATATTAAGTTTATTTAATAATTATATTAAATAAATAGTTAAAAAATGGTTTTATCTATTTAAAAATCATTTAAAAAGGATATTAATGAATAATTATTGACTTTTAATATTTTGATAAATAGTGCATTAATATTTAAATATTAATGGTAAGTAGTTAAAAATGATTTTAAATGTTTTAAAAAATCATTTAAGGGTAATATTAATACTTAAAAAAAAATTCTAAGTTATTATAAATAACTTTAATATTTTGGAAATGGTTTCATTAATAGTTTAATATTAATTAAATGTTAATGATAATAGAATTGTGTAATATTTAAATCATTTAATAATGATTTCGGTGTTTAAAAATTCATGATAAATTATAATAATTATTTAAAAATTGTTATAAGGCTATGAAAAATCGTATGATTGATATTTGCATCTATTGAACTATAGGATAGAGTCTTAGACTCGATAATTACCCGATAAAAGCCGTCGGTACACCGACATATTTCAGAAATTGATCTGGACTTAGATATTTTGACTGTATTAATGTTGTTTGTGATTCAATGACTGTTGAATATGTGTGACAATGTGATTAGGTTATGTTCTGACTGCAATAAGCAGTATTATGAGTTACGATATGTTGTTCTAATCAGTAAAATAATCTTATTACTGATATGTTGCTATATAAGAGATAAATCTAAGTTGCGTATTGTAAGCAAAAGACCAGGCAAGTATCATACCTTTGTATTTCCTTTATGCAATGGACATTAGTAAGAAAGTTTCAGATTTATATTATTATTATACTAGATTATTAACCCTATTGTCGTATATATTATTTTCGATCATTGTTTATCAACATGATATTATATTGTATAACTCATATATATATATATATATATATATATATATATATATATATATATATATATATATATAGCCGTCTAAGCTATTTGACCAGCTAGACACAGATTTAGAAATATCGTTGAATATGATAAAACCTTTTTGTATCCAATCAAATTGTTTTGGTTCGAATTTTAGACTAAATATGAACATCCCGATCAAGAAAAAAATTTTATGCGCCCAAGGCGGACAGAATGAACGATAATATCGTTCTTACATGTAGTATTGATCAATATAGGACACATGGGAAGTACAACCTCGCGCCCGTAAGTTATGACAGTTTGCAGATGAAGTTCTGCTAAACCTATTCGAAAAATAAAAATAATGTTCATAGTATGTCAACTAAACCCCATATATAATCATTACGTAGTTTCAAAAATTTGAGATAGAATTGTTATGGTATTATTATCGGTTCAGTTTACTTCACAACTATTGATTTGTTGTAGAAGTGATGTACAAAGAAATATTTAATTCTTTCTGCTAATTATGTTTATAATTGTTATTACTTGCTGGGCACTCAAATGCTCATCCTTGCTTAATTTAAATGTTTTCAGCTAAATGTGAACAGCTAGAAGGTTCGGCCAAGAACAAGGGAAAATGAAAGCGAACATAATATGTTTAATGGTATCTTTTGTAATAGTTAAACTGTATTAAGATAATGATATGTGTTATCTATCATGTAAAGAATTATAGTAAAGGTTACGCACTTGGGATTAGACTCTGGTATATGTAAATTAAGTTTGTTTTTTATATTATTGTTATTATTATTAGTATTATTCCGCTCATAGAAATGGTATCGTGAAGCACCGAATTAGGATTTCAAGTACCTGAATTTGGGGGGCGTCACATCATGGTATCAGAGCTTTAGGGTTAGAAACCTTAGGTGGGTTAGACCTTAGGCTATAACCATAGAACAGAGGGAAACGTTGAAAATATAAATAACTTATATAGAGTTTATAAGGAGATGAATTGGATAAATTCATCGTCAAACAAAATAAAAGATAACTTGTATAAAACTATTATTTGATGTGTGTATATATTAGTTGATAATCAGGATAACTTAGGTGTGTAGATGTCAGATAGAAAAGAATTAGGATACCCTCAGGTCGTAAAGAAGGAGTCAACCTCCATAACCGAGCCAATATCAAAGCCAATAGCTGAAATTGAGGCTCCTAGTGAAAGCTACCTCAATGAGGTGGTTATTTTGGAAAGTATAGTACCGGACCCAGAAACGATAGTATAACTGATAGGTAGAGTATAGTTAAAGAATATATGGTTAAGCTCAAGTTTTTAAACTCATATGTTTGTGGTGAGTTCTTAAACTCATAATGTGTAGTAAGTTTGATGAACTAGGTATAGTTAGGTGTGAATAGAATATTGAGGATAATGGGAATATATAGAATACTAAACAATTGATTATTATTGAAGGCGTAAGAAATAAGTAGTATTAGTATTACTTGAATATGCATAATTCTATGTGGTGTATACGATAAGTATGTCTGTGTAATGTAATGTGTTATATAAGTTATGGTAATAAATCCCGACTTTTGAGTCACAAAGGGATAAAAAAAGTGTAAAGCAGTATGTGCTATGGTATGTTAAGTTCTATGAATATGAACCTATATTGGATTAATAAAATAAATTGGTATAAAGATAGCAATCACTTATCTGAATACTGGTTAATTCAGTAAACCAAATTTTCAAAATCTAATATTTTGAGTACATGACTATTTGAATAGAAAATTTCGCGTTATATGTTAAGTGGATACGATAAGGCTTAGAATGTAAGTTAATAAGAATAATTTATGATAATGCCGCTAAGACGAAAATGAAACCCAAGGGTAGAAGAATCTATCAACAAAGCTGGAGGACAACCAGACTCGATACAGAATTTTGCGAATATGGACGCTCAAGCTATGCAGAACGGAATACCAGCCGTGGAAAATTAGCCAAATAATCGAACGGCAAACGTCAAAGACTTCAAGATAATCGGACCGCCAAGATTTAGAGGATCAACTGACCATGTAGAAGCATTTGTGATAGCTAGGGTAACGGAGGGGCAAAAGACCGTTTTTGCCACTTATATGATGAAAAGAGATAAAGGGAAAGTTTATGTGCTATAAGTGTGGGTAGGAGGGACATATTTCTCCTAACTATCCTAATCTAAGAATGTATAGTGGGTATTTTATTTGTGAATTAATGGAGTATAAGGTGGAAGACTGTCCAAGAAGGAGAAGGGATGCAAGGAATGCGAACACGAGAAAAGGCAGCAGGACATGGGCAACAACGGGACCAACCTTAACAAACAAACCAACGAAATCAACCGCAAGCGTCTTCAACATGACCGTTCAAGATATCGTGGTAGCCGGGGATGCAACTTCAGGTATTATTCTAATCAATTTTATTTTCTTATATATTATTTTCTTATAAATATAGTAAATTATTTTATAAATTATTTTGAAGGAGGAGATTGAATTCTATTAGAAATCAATTTTTCATATAAGCAGATAGATAAGCTTTATGCTGAATAGTTAAAGATCAGTTCGATCAATTTTGATCGAGATCTACTCACAATGATGGTGTATGCTATGTACCCTGGTATGTATAGGTTTTAAAACGGTAATTCCGGGGACGGAATCCTTATAAGGGAGGGTGAATGTAACAACTCGATATTTTCTATAAAATTAAATCGAAAAATTTGCGTATAAATTTTTTTTATTATTATTTTAGGGATGAAGATTTGTACAAGATAACGAGTATGTATTTATGTGATAAATAAAAATATATTTATTACACGATTAAATATAAACAATTTTATTTTAGAATTATTAGTTATTATAAATTATATTCTTATAATAATTAATTTTACAGTAGAAATGTTTTTATTAATTATTTTCCATAAAAATATCATTATATATTATTTTAATAATATATGAAAAGATTATTAGAATTATTATAATAATTAAACTATTTTATTATATAAATTTATGCTAGATTTGTTAAGTTAATTATTTTAACTTAATTAATAATGTTAGGTATGAAGAATAAATCAGATATGGAATCCAAACCCTAATTTTGGATTTCTATCAAGGAATGAAAATAATAATATAATAGAAATTATATTTTAATTTTCCAGTGCTATAAATATGTACTGTATATTTGTGGACTGATAATGGTTGTTCAATTATGTGGTATCATGACCAAACCCTAGCATTAATTTGTTTCACCCTATTGTGAAATTCAAATGGAAAATTCAAGACTGTGTTGTAACTGTGTTTTGTGGATTATGTCGTGTCTTATAGAATTTAAAATAATTAGGTAAAACCCTAATTATACTCAGAAAACCCTAATTAATTAAGAACCCTAATTACTAAATTAGGAAACCTAATTTCTAAATTTGGAAACCCTAATTTGAAACTCAATTACGAGTTAGAAACGGTTACGTAATTGTGTTAAATGAATTATGTTACTTATTATAGAATTTAATGTTAATTAGAGAAACCCTATTAATATTTAGAAATCCTAATTTCTAGAAACCCTAATTTCTAATTTAGTAACCCTAAATTGCTAAAATAAAACCCTAATGGCTAATTGTAATCCTTAATGTTAATTAGTGGATTTTAAACCCTAATTGTACAAGTAATGGAATTAGAAAACTAATTATATTTAGTAAACTCTAATTTATATTTTTGGAAACTAAATTGTTATTTTATTTTTTTTAAACCCTAATTAGAAATCCTACAATTTTTTTGTGATAAACCTAAGGGTTAAACCCTAAGGGTTTGCCAAGTTTAGTTTTATGCCATTAAGTTTTGTTAGCCAAAGACCAGTTTGCCCTTTAGTGCATAACTGAAGCTAATTAACTTGCAATTTTGGTTAATGCTTTAGTCGGTGAACCACACTACACATAGCCATGTGCCTACATATTACACAAATCAGCAGCAAGCCACATAACATCAGCCAATACATGCATCTAGACATATATATATATAGTCCAAGAGAGAGAAAAGTATATATTATAGCTCATTTGTTCAAATTATTATCAACCAAGGGTCTCTCTGTCCTCACCCACGAAAATCAATAGCATTTCAGATCCCAAATCAAGCCCCATGAACACCCTTAACAAATCAGTAGCCCAGAATCAAGAATTTGATCAAGAGAGGTATAACCCTAATTTCAAAATCTGATCTTAGATGAGATGTTATATGTTAGATTTTTGTTTTAAAACATGTTATATGTAGTACGTTTTGATGATCTGGGTTGGTATTTAGTTGATCCATAACATTTAAATACCCGAAATTGGTGTTTTCAAAAACTGGGAAAATTATTTTTTTGTGGTCTGACAACGAATGCCAGACCCTGTAGATCTTAATCTGTTATATGTTTTTGCTATTTGAATGTTTAAACATGTAGTTTGTTATGTGATCTTTCATCTGGAACTTGATTCAAAGCCAGATCAGTTGTGGATTGAAAGTTATTCTTGGTCAAACATCGTTGACCGAGCTTGACCGGCTGAATTCTGGGTAACCCAGAAACTTGTTTTCCAACGCCTGACAATATTTTGCAAACCTTGATCTGTCAATTGGTTAAGCTGTTTGATGTTGTTGTTGTAACTATTTTATAGTCAGTTATATGCTCTTTAAACCCATCTCTTTAGATCCCATAAACAATCAACTGATTAAATGTAGTGGACGGTCAAACCTGACCATCTGATCACGATTTACTTTTCTAGAAATTCCAGAAACCGGTTGAACTGGTTCTCTGACAATGTTTGACCAGCTTTGATCTTTCTTGTGTGATGATGATATGATGATTTGTTGTTACAAATTTGTTTTTTGGCATCTCGGCTATAATTATAAACCTTTAGATCACATTAAACAAGACCAGGATACAAGATATAAGGATCGAAAGGAGGGTACTTTGACTATTCTTCATTTCTGGGAAACCCAGAAATGGAAGAACAGTCCTGACAAGGTATTTGATGGGCTAGATCTCACTAATATGTTGTGTTTTGACTATGTTATCGAGTGCTATTGGTAGTATTACATTAATACTGCAACCTAAAAACTTTATCCGGGCTAGAACACCTTAGGATCATGGATCAAATGATGGTCAAAGTAGTACCCTTGACTACTGACTATGCATTTCTGGGTTTCATGAAGAACGTGAAGAACACTTATAGCGACGGTTTTGTCACTATAGGTGGTCTTTAGCGACAGTTTCATTATAAAAATTATATTTTTATTAAATAATTAGTATTCAATAGTTTTAAATTATTAAAAATACAAAATAAATTATTAAAAATTATTTTAAAATTCAAAAATTAGTTTTTAATTATTTTGAATATATTTCATAAATATTTAATATTTTTGGAATATTAAAAGTATTTAATTTATTTAATTATAATATTTAATAAATTATTTAAAAATGATTTTAATACATGAAAAATCATTTTAAATTATATTATGGTATAAGAAAATAATTTAAGTTATTTTTGATAACTTTTAATATTTTGTGATGAAATTTCATTAATAATTTAATATTAATGATATTTAAGTTATTTAATAAATGTATTAAATAAATGATGAAAAATAGAATTAATTATATAAAAATTATATAAAAATGATTTAAAGGTTATAAAATATTTGAAGTTATAAAATATAATTTAGATATTTTGTCATGAAAAATATTAATATTTTAATATTAATTATATTAGATTTATTTAATACTTATATTAAATAAATTAGTTTGAAAATAATTTTAATATTAGAAAAATTATTTTAAATGAAAATAAAGATTTTAAAAATATTTTAAGTTATAAAATAAAACTTTCAATATTTAAAGGAAAATCTCATTAATTATTTACTATTAATGATGTTAAAATTATATTAAATAATTAGTTTAAAGATGACTTTTAATATTATAAAAATTATTTTAAATGATAATAAATTGTTTAAAGATATTTTAAGTTATAAAATATAACTTTTAATATTTAAAGGATAATTTTATTAATAATTTAATATTAATGATATTAATTTAATAATAAATTATATTAAGTTTATTTAATAATTATATTAAATAAATAGTTAAAAAATGGTTTTATCTATTTAAAAATCATTTAAAAAGGATATTAATGAATAATTAATGACTTTTAATATTTTGATAAATAGTGCATTAATATTTAAATATTAATGGTAAGTAATTAAAAATGATTTTAAATGTTTTAAAAAATCATTTAAGGATAATATTAATACTTAAAAAAAATTCTATGTTATTATAAATAACTTTAATATTTTGGCAATGGTTTCATTAATAGTTTAATATTAATTAAATGTTAATAATAATATAATTGTGTAATATTTAAATCATTTAATAATGATTCCGGTGTTTGAAAATTCATGATAAATTATAATAATTATTTAAAAATTGTTATAAGGCTATGAAAAATCGTGTGATTGATATTTGCATCTATTGAACTATAGGATAGAGTCTTAGACTCTATAATTACTCGATAAAAATCGTCGGTACACCGACATATTTCAGAAAATGATCTGGACTTAGATATTTTGACTGTATTAATGTTGTTTACGATTCAATGACTGTTGAATATGTGTGACAATGTGATTAGGTTATGTGGTGACTGCAATAAGCAGTATTATGTGTTACGATATGTTGTTCTAACCAGTAAAATAATCTTATTACTGATAGGTTGCTATATAAGAGATAAATCTAAGTTGCATATTGTAAGCAACAGACCAGGCAAGTATCCTACCTTTGCATTTCCTTTATGCAATGAACATGAGTAAGAAAGTTTCAGATTTATATTATTATTATACTAGATTATTAACCCTATTGTCGTATATATTATATCCGGTCATTGTTTATCAATATGATATTATATTGTATAACTCATATATATATATATATATATATATATATATATATATATATATATATATATATATATATATATATATATATAAAGCCGTCTAAGCTATTTGACCAGCTAGACACAGATTTAGAAATATCGTTGAATATGATAAAACCTTTTTGTATCCAATCAAATTGTTTTGGTTCGGATTTCAGACTAAATATGAACATCCTGATCAAGGGAAAACTTTTATGCGCCCAAGGCGTACAGAGTGAACGATAATATCGTTCTTGCATGTAGTATTGATCAATACAGGGCACATGGGAAGTACAACCTCGCGCCCGTAAGTTATGACAGTTTGCAGATGAAGTTCTGCTAAACCTATTCAAAAATTGAAAACATTGTTCATAGTATGTCAACTAAACCCCATATATAGTCATTACATAGTTTGAAAAATTTGAGATAGAATTGTTGTGTTATTATTATCGGTTCAGTTTACTTCACAACTATTGATTTGTTGTAGAAGTGATGTACAAAGAAACATTTAATTCTTTCAGCTAATTATATTTATAATTGTTATTACTTGCTGGGCACTCAAATGTTCATCCTTGCTTAATTTAAATATTTTCAGCTAAATGTGAACAGCTAGAAGGTTCGGTCAAGGACAAGGGAAAATGAAAGCGAATAGAATATGTTTAATGGTATCTTTTGTAATAGTTAAACAGTATTAAGACAATGATATGTGTTTTCTATCATGTAAAGAATTATAGTAAAGTTTGCGCACTTGGGATTAGACTCTGATATATGTAAATTAAGTTTGATTTTTATATTATTGTTATTATTATTAGTATTATTCCGCTCATAGAAATGGTATCGTGAAGCACCGAATTCTAGTTTCAAGTACCTGAATTTGGGGGGCGTCACAATTATTATTTATAATATGTATGGACTCCATTAAATTATCCACTAGTAATTAATATCCCCTTAAAACTTTATTATTCCAGTTATACTAACTTATTGGAATAGTTTATAATCCTTTGACATAGTACATCTTTTAATGTTTCTACACATACTCAATGTCACATAAACATTTGTTTTTGTAACTTATAATTCCCTACATTTTATTATATAGTTTATATATATTAATGTGTCACACCACATTTTAATGTAAGAACTATATAATATCACACACATTAATTAACTAATACCATTCTAATTATGCAATTTACTTTACTCACAATAACAATTAATAATCACGTTTCATTAATCACTCATTATTAATAATTAATTAATATTCTACAATAACAATTAACAATTAATTATTCACTTGATAATTCCTTCGTCGATAAATGTTACTATTAATATTTAACCGAAATTCTTTAATAACAAATAACAATTAATATAGATTAATTGTTCGCTTAACAATTCTTTCGTTAATTAATATAATCATTATTATATCTCATTATGGTGCCACACAAGGCATTCAATGAGTTAATCACAAATTCCATGTATTCTCAATTATGCAATTATTTAATATAGTTGAGTTAACTCATCTCGTAACACAAAATCATTTATATCCAAATAAATATTCATTTCCATTAATATATCTATTTATTAAGACGTGGAAATTCTCGGGTATTACATAGTTCACGTAATTTAACACTTAAATTAAGTGATTTAAACCTTTAGTAAAGGTTGAATGGAAAGATTGAACGAGATTAAAAGATAATGAATGTAAACGCAACGTAGTTGCGATGAACGATCGGTCTTAGCATACAACGAACCGCATGTCTTTGACATTAAGAAAGAATAATGAATGTGGGGTTCATGTAATGGATAATGAATGAAAGCGATTAAAACCTTAGATAAAGGTTGAATGAGAGATTAAGAGTCGAGTAACGTGAACGCAGAATACGTAAACGATTCTCGTGAATCGTATTCGCGTCGAACGAACGTTCTAAGTATACATTATTTGTATGACTTAGACGTTGACGAATGTAGTAAGTAAGATATGAATTTATCAAGAAAGCCATAGCGAACGGTAATAAGAGTAATGAAAGTCCGAATGTGAGTCGAATAGAGAACGAATGTAAGCGTTAAGCACTTTAGTCGACATAGGGTTGAGTGTACGTGATCCTTAAAAGGGCAGAACCTACACGCCGTGTATGGTTTGACCGTAAGGTAATGAAGAGTAATGATTAAACCTGTGAATGGTGATGAAGCAGAATTAAAGACACTAACGTATAATGTGAAGAAGCCGAGTTAATGATTATAACTTGGAGAGCGCTCTGAGTCGAATGAATCGGACGTTGTAAGAAATGAATAAGATAATGTAAAATGTTTAATGCTATGAGCACATAGTATTAACATTGAATGATCGATCTGGGTATACAACAAACTGCATGACTTAGACGATAAAGAAGGAATCCTGAGGTATGACATTTAGTTGCCAGAAAGCCATAAGGATAGGGAAACAACTTAATGAACATTATAGTTTTAATGGTCCGGATAAGTTAAGTTAAGTTTAGGTTATGGTATAATCATAATCTTTGATGGTTGATATATGGGAGCTGGGCAAAACAATTCCTTCAGAGAGCGGAGGTATATATGAAACTGGCAATCGATCTAACTCACTGTGAAAGACAGTGTAGATGAGACGGGAACTAGTTTGTTAGTTGTTTGTGGGAAACCACTCAGAGTATCAAATGGACTACTAGCAGAGTCACAAAGTGTGTTGAGTCCTAGAAAGGTTATAAGAAGAAAATAAGAATGTAAATAATAAAAGATGATGATCGTATGAGTAAGACATCTCCGCATATCATGAAGTCGTAAACCGGTAAATAAAGTTGGTCGCGTAAACTTAGATTGTAAGAACGCGAACCCTAAGAAGTAAAGTTAAGCAAACCAATGCATAAGTCAAGTATATAACTAATTGGTGTATGTGATATTTCCTTATATGTTATATAGGGTTTTCAATGAGCAACACATCGTAAACTTTAAGTTGTAGCTGTGTGTAAGGTAAGTTTCCTAAATTCATTCATATTTTAAATGCATGCTAGTTTCTTAAACTTTCTTAGATGTTGAACTTGAGAAGTTTTGTCTATGTGCAAATGTGCGAAATTTGTACAAGGTGGTAAAATGTATGAGGCCTTGTGCCACGATTTGAACACTTCGATGTTTCTATGTGATCAACTGTTTTGTGATTGAACTGTTTAATATGAGAATGTTCTGTTTATACATGAACCGTTATTGTTAAGTCTGTGCTAATGATTGTAGCCAGACAGGATGTATATGAAAAATGTAGAAGAATGAAAGTATTTCAAAGTGAATGTGACTAATGTTTTAAAATGAGAGGAATCAGAGTTTATTCCTATTATTCAAGCTACTTTATAACCTTTGTTCGGTTATTAAAGTCTTAAAAGAATATTTAAATTCTTGAAGTTGTTTATTCAGCTCCTATGACTTGCTGGGCAATTGAATGCTCACATTTTCTTTAAATGAAAAACATTTTCATTATACGAGTAGAAAAACTTAAGGATCCCGTAAAGATCAAGCTGATCGGTATCCAAAAGAAGTGTCATTTAGTATGTGAATGAGCGTGAAGATCAAGCCAAGACTTGTAATATAAAATAGTTTAATTAAACTATAGACTAGTTTAATGAATTATTATGTATCCTTAGTGGCGGATAAAAGTCACTCTTGTAAGATGTAAAGAATAATGTAATTATCATTATTTGTAATGAACGAGGTTATAAGGTAATAGAACCTGGGATTTAAGAATGTATGTTGTTATATTTTACTATATAATGATGTATGCTTGGAAGAAGATGGAACCGTGACGTACGAAATCTGAGTGTGAAGATAGCCCGGATTTCGGCGCATTACAAGTTGGTATCAGAGATAATAGGTTATAAATCTTAGGTATGAGTACCTAAGACTATAATCGTAGGGAGAATAATAAGAAGATCTTTGAGTTAAACGATTAAGGAAGAAGATCACCACGTGATCATATTGAATCTGTAACGCCCGAGAAAATTAGATCTTTTTACAAATTAAATTTTATTTGATTATTTGAATTAAATGAATTTAATTGTGTATTTATGTAAGTTATTTGAAGTTCGTTCTATGACCTAGAATGTGCGGATGTGATTAGTATTATGGCTATGTGCTAGGATTAATTGTTTTAAATTTTCAAGACGAAAATAATAAATTTTTGATAAATTTTCGTAAAAATACTATTCATCCGTTTCTGCTCGGAGATTAAGTATGAGTTTCTGAGAACTGCTTTAATGATAGAATACTAAGACGTGATGGAATATTCAATAATATTTCAGTTATAGCAAACAAAGTTTTTGCCTGCGGACTTAAAACCTAATGGTTAGGAAAAGTGAGTTCCAAGAATTTAATGGCTACATATAATGCTTAGGGTTATTATACGTGAGAAATACGAGTATGATACTAGTTATTATACGAGTATATTATGAAGATTATTACGACGTATAATACGAATTTCGTACGAACTATATACGAAGAGAATACGAGAATTGTACGAGTAGAATATGATTAGTTCTTATTGGACTTTGAGTAAATGGACTTTGAATTATCCAATTGGACTTGGATTATGTCAAGTCCAATGCATTGTTAAATCAAGCCCAAGATAGGCCCAATACGATTTATTCTAAGGCCCCAAGAAACCAAACCGCGGATCGAATCGATGGGTCACCGGATGGGTAAAACCCATGGGGTGACCTAAGAAGCTAGGTGGGCCGACCACTTGGAGGTCAAGTAAAGTGGATTTACTTGGTGGCTAAGGCATGAATAGTAAGGAGGTTGACATGTTGACCAAATTGCCCTCCATTAGATTTTTCTATAAATAGGAAGCTTGAGTTAGTTATATGTTGTTTCACCAACTCCAGACAATTATATTGAGAGAGAGAGAAAAGATCTTTAACAAGTAATCAAGAGCAAACCAAGCAAAACATAAAAGCTTTATTCAAGAACGCAAAGAACATTAAGATAATATTTCGTAAACATTAGTCTTCAATCCTTTTCTATTTCTTTTTCGTAGAGAAGTATGAATTGGTGGAGCATGTCTCTTCCGGAGTAATAAGGATGGCTAATAGTGGATTAAAACATTATAAGGCATGTATGATTAGAAATCATAAGCGTTTAAGTAAGTTTAAACGAAGAAAACCAATAAGCGTTTATTTGGTTGTTGATGGACAAATTGAAAACCATCATAGGTTATGTGCATCTTGCTTTGTTAGGTTATAGATAATGAATCAATGGATTGGTTATATTTGATTTGGCATATAAAACTCGAGTAACGAAGTTATGGCGAAATTTACGAAATTAGGCGTTAAACGTTCAAATCGTAGAAATTTCGGATTAGTAGTCAAAAGTTGCCATTTAACTTGGAAACATTGGTTTTCAATGACATAACGTAGAATAACGTATTTGGGAGTCGTGGACTCAAGAATTGTCAAATTCTAACTTAGAGCCAAGAAAATGACATATGAACGTTCAAGAACGTTAAACAAACGCGTAATAGGACGTTAAATAGTGAATTCGTTGCTAACGGATTTAAAAACTACATTTATCCTAATGAAATCGATGTACATGAGATACGTAAGATAACGACCAAGTTAGGAGTCCGGAAAGAATTGATCTGAAAAAAACTTAGAAATTTCCAGGGCTCAAGGTCGGCGCCACAACATCGCCCAAGCCTGTGTTCCTCGCGCTGTAGCGTCGGGACGGAGGAGTAGGCACTGCAGAGTCGTGCCGCAGCCCCACTCGTATGAAGGAGTCTCGCGCCATAGCGCCGAGACAAGGGGTTAGCTACTGTTAGTTGGCGCCGCAGCGCAATTGTTGTACTGGGAGATGGCGCCGCAGCGGCGAGACAGGGAAATTGTCTGACTGAGTTATTTTTGAACCCAATGGTTGTATTACAATTATGTGGCAAGTGTATATACTTAATGTACATGTTAAGACCATTCCTATGTCACATATATAGTGATGACTTTAGGAATTCAATGTTGTTTAACTAGTAATTAAATGAAGAACATAAAGTGTAAGAAGTTAAACCGTAATTAATTACTATGGCACTTAACCAATGGTTATGAAATGTTGGTTTAGTAATGTAGGAATGTTAATAAGTCGTAAAGAAGGATAAGTAACTATAAACGAGTTTTATTAATGAAATAAATTCGGTTAAGTTATAGAAGAGAATGAAGTTGGTAAAAACAATGTGATTAGATTATTTGGTAGCTAATTACAATGTTCTATGTGAATATATCACGTAGAGACTGTAAAGACCAAGAATTGTTGAATATTTATTTGAAGACGCTTGAAGGCAAGTTTTCTTAACGTTTGTCTAACCTTCGTGTTAGCCAAGTTTTTGGTGATTCATGTTATGAGATGCATGAATTGTTTTACGAAAGGGTCGATGCCAGTTTTAACTTAGCTAGACTAATCTTAAGAGTTTGATTGATTTGTTTACAAGTCTTTCGATATAGAATTGATAACGCTATCCTATGCTAATTGTTTGGTACGAATTCAAAGGTAAGCCTGAGTATAAATAAACAAATGTATTTTACATCGATTATTCGATGGGCATGCGAGGTTGCCAAAACTTAAACGTAAATACGTTTAACGAATGAGTGTTGATCAATATAGAGTACTATAGGCTGATTACCTAGAAGTGCTCGTAAGATATATCGGACTTACGAACTTAGTGCCGGGTTGTCCTGTGACAACCCGATAATTTAGATAATTTATTTAAATCATAAATGACGGATTAAATGTTATATGATAGACCTAGACTGAAAATAAGTGTATGGATTTGACGTTTCTGTGAAGAAATTTTAAGGATTTCAAAAATTTTGGACAAGACTTGAATGATTTGGTAGACTGTAACTGATAGTCTGATTATGAGGTATAAGATTTTGGTGGATTTAAAATTCTTGTGAATAATTATCAAGGTTAAGTATCTAAGTGTATACAAGTCGGTATATGTGAACAGTAAATTTTTATGTGTGCAGTTGTGGTTTAGGATCAAGGAATTGATTGGATAAGTTGTAACTTTAGTAAACCCTAAAGTTATGTTGTGAACATCAAGGGTTAAGTTAGAAAATATTAATGAACTGTTAGAAACCCTAACGATACGCTCGAAAATCCTAATTTTAGTTCCAGAATCCGAAACCATAATTCGGATATTCAAAACCCTAATTTGGGAACTAAAAAATTAAGATTAAATGGTTAAGTGTTAAAAGTTATGGGATATATTTGAAATGTCCGAATTACCTTTAAAATTATAGGGGAAAAGACCAAACTACCCTTAGTGAGTGCGAAATGACGAAATGCCCTTTTACTTTAAACTTAAGTAAAAGATTTGCCAAATCTTTGTGAGTCATTACTCCAAACTTATCCCATGCACTCAAAATCTATCCCATATCTGATCTTTAGTGCCACCTATTAACATATGGTGCATTGAATCAAAACTTAAAAGGATTAAAGTAAGAAAATTTCTTACTTTGCTTCTCATACTAACCAAGCCATTCTCTTTCATCAATTTCGAAAATATAGAGTGAGGGAGAGAGAGAAGTTAAGCCATGAACATCATGTAGCAAGCCAAGAACAACAACCAAGATCAGATTCAAAGGAATCAAAACCTAAGAGGTATAAAGCCTTAACTTGCTAAATCTATATATTTGATATTAGATGTTGCTATTTGTTTGTTAAAGTTGTGTTAAGGGATGTTATTGAGTGATCCAAGATATTATATCAAGGATCCATAACATCTAGAAGCCAGAAAATCAAGTTTTTCAAATTGACCAAGAACCCTAAAAATATAGCCTGACAACCATATGTCAGGGCCTCTAGATCTTTACTTGTTCAGTGTTATGTGTGTTTTAAGTTATAGACTTGTTCTTTGCCATGAGGAGAGTAAACTGGAAGTGGAATCAACTCCATACAATGTCTAGATCTCAAGTTATAAGCAGTCAAACATGGTTGACTGACCGTGACCAACTGGATTTCTGGGCAACCCAGATTTCCAGAATGGTCTGACAGTGATTTTTAAGGCCATGAATCTTGTTGTGTTTGGATAGTTTGGCCTAGTTGTTGTTTTGATCTTGTAGACTAGTATAAGGACTACACAATAATGCTAATAGATCACCCAGATCTTCCATAAAATCATAGTTGTGAGTGGTCAAACCAGCGTTGACCAACTACTTGGGACGAAATCTGGAAAACCCAGAAATCGTGAAGAACAACTCCTGACATCACTTTGACCGGCCTTGATCTCTCACATGTTATGTTGTTTAACTGAACTATTGTTATAATGTTGTTCTACGACATAAGTACTACCATCTGATATCATAAAACCACTTAGAGCATGACCAGAGACCGGATTAATTAGGGTTCAAAAAGAGACCCTTGACATTGCTTGAGTTTCTAGGCAACCCAAAAACTCAACAACACGTCTGACAAGCTTTTCTGGAGCCTGAATCTTGCATATTTGATATGTTTGAGCTATGAAACTTGTTTGTGTGTGTAGTATTACATACATACTACATGTATAACACCTTAACCAGCCTAGAAAACGACATGATCTAAGAATTTTGTGTGGTCAAACTAAGTACCTTGAGTTCTGACATTGAATGTTCTTCGTTGACCAAGAACACCTATAACGACAGTTTTATCGTTATAGGGTCCTTTAGTGACACTTATTTTTCAAAAATGATTATTTTTATTAAATAAATAGAAAAAAATAGTTTTTAATTATTAAAAATACAAAATAAATTCCTAAAAATTATTTTAAAGCCTAAAAATGGGTTTTTAATAATTTTGAGTATATTTCATAAATATTTAATATTTTTAGAATATTAATGGTATTTAATTTATTTAATTATAATAATAAATAAATTACTTAAAAATAATTTTAATACTTGAAAAATCATGAAAAAATTATATTATGGTGTTAGAAAATATTTTAGCTTATTTTTAATAACTTTTGATATTTTGTGATGAATTTTATTAATAAATTAATATTAATGATAATGAATTTATTTAATGAATATATTAAATAAATTATGAAAAATTAGAATTTATGATTTAAAAATCATATAAAAATGATTTAAGGGTTAGAAAAATATTTGAAGTTATAAAATATAACTTTTGATATTTATCATGAAAAATATTAATACTTTAATATTAATGTCAATTATCGAATAATTGATTTAAAGGTTTAAAAATCATATTTTATATGATTTTAAGGTATTAAAAATACTTTGATATATTATAATATAATGTTATGATTTTCATTAATATTTAATAATAAATTAATATTAATGACAAGAGAATAAGGTGGTATTTATATTATATAAATACGATATAAGTGATTAAAAAATTATGATAAATGACAATAATTATTTAAAAATTATTACGAGACTTTGAATGATAATAAAATTATCTAAGATATTTGTTAAGTGTTTAGACCGAGTCTTAGTGATTTTAGGCTCGAGAATTATCCGACTAGACCGTCTATGAATGTGCCAACCTGAGAATTTAGATAATTTATTTAAATCTTAAATGATGGATTAAAGGTTATATGATAGACCTAGACTAAAAATAAGTGTATGGATTTGACGTTTCAATGAAGAAATTTTAAGGATTTCAAAATTTTTGCACAAGACTTGAATGATTTGGTAGACTGTAACTGATAGTCTGATTATGAGGTATAAGATTTTGGTGGATTTAAAATTCTTATATAGAATTATCAGGGTTAAGTATCTAAGTGTATACGAGTCGGTATATGTGAACAGTAAATTTTTATGTGTACAGTTGTGGTTTATGATCAAGGAATTGGTTGGATAAGTTGTAACTTTAGTAGACCCTAAAGTTATGTTGTGAACACCAAGGGTTAAGTTAGAAAACATTAATGAACTGTTAGAAACCCTAACGATACTCTCGAAACCTTAATTTTAGTTCCAAGAATTTGAAACCATAATTCGGATATTCAAAACCCTAATTTGGGAACTCAAAAATTAAGATTAAATGGCTAAGTGTTAAAAGTTATGGAATATATTTGAAATGTTTGAATTACCCTTCAAATTATAGGGAAAAAGACCAAACTACCCTTAGTGAGTGCGAAACAACAAAAATGCCCTTTTACTTTAAACTTAAGTAAAAGATTTGCCAAATCTTTGTGAGTCATCACTCCAAACTTATCCTATGTGCACAAAATCTATCCTATATCTTATCTTTAGTGCCACCTATTCATATATGGTGCATTGAATCAAAACTTAAAAGGATTAAAGTAAGAAAATTTCTTACTTTGCTTCTCATACTAACCAAGCCATTCTCTTTCATCAATTTCGAAAATCTAGAGTGAGGGAGAGAGAGAGAGTTAAGCCAGGAACATCATGTAGCAAGCCAAGAACAACAACTAAGATCAAATTCAAAGGAATCAAAGCCTAAGAGGTATAAAGCCCTAACTTGCGAAATCTATGTATTTGATGTTAGATGTTGCTATTTGTTTGTTAAAGTTGTGTTAAAGAATGTTATTAAGTGATCCAAGATGTTATATTAAGGATCCATAACATCTAGAAGCCAGAAAATCAAGTTTTTCAAACTGACAAAGAACCCTAAAAATATGGCCTGACATGTAATAATCCGATATTTTCTATATAATTAAATCAGAAATTTTACGTATAATTTTTTTTTAAAGATGAGGATTTGTACAAGATAAAGCTTATGTAATTATTGTAATAAATAAAAATACATTTATTACATGAATGTTTGCAAATAATTTTATTTTAGAATTATTGATCATTATAAATTATATTCTTATAATAATTAATTTTATAGTAAAAATGTTTTTATTAATTATTTTTCATGAGAACATGATTATTATATTATTTAAATAATATATGAAATGATTATAGAATTATTATAATAATTATTTATTTTATTATATGAATTTATGCAAGATTAATTAAGTTAATTATTTTAACTTAATTAATAATGTTATATATGACAGTTAAAAATCAGATATGGAATCCAAAACCCTAATTTTGGATTTTGATCAAGGAATGAGAATAATAATATTATATTATTATTTGTCTGTATTATAATTAGGTATGCTATGTGTGTAAGGTTAATGCGAGGATCAGTTTTGATGGAACAATTTTAATGTTACTGATAAACCTTAGTTTGAAGTCAAATGAGACTTTAAAATATGTCTAGTAGTTATAATTAATAATAATAATATAATATTAATTATATTTTGATTTTTCAGTGCTATAAATATGTACTGTATGTATGTGGACCGATAATGGTTGGTCAATTATGATGTATTATGTCAAACCCTAATTTAAAACTCAAATACGAGTTCAAAGATATTTGGTAACTGTGAATTGTGATTTATGGCAATTATTATTAAGATTAACATTAATTAGGGAAACCCTAATCGTGAAATTAGAAACTCTAATTTCTTGAGTGAAAACCCTAAATTAATATTTTAGAATCCTAATTTCTATATTAGGTAAACCTAATTATTAATTATAAAACCTAATTACTAGTTGTAAACCCTAATTGCTAAATGGGTAATCTTAATTATTATTTTAGTAAATTATTATGTTAATTAGAAAACCCTAATAATTTTAAGGAACCCTAATTATTTAAAAACCCTAAAATTTTAATTGTAAGTCCTATTAAAAATTTTATTGAACTTTAAACTTAAATTTTTAAACCCTATAAATTATTTGAGAAACCTTAAGGTTTAAGATCTATTGATTTTAACCTAGATTCAAGCATCATGGACAAGAATACCCTTAAATTACTTTGTTAGTTTACTAAATTAGCCTTTTTAGTATTTATTTAATAAGCTAGCTTGCAAAGTCACCACTTTAATATTATAGCACATGCCTAAAACTCCTTCAAGCTTATCCACTTTGACACCTTGCATGTTAGATTCATTGCATCTAAGAATTATAAATAGGTTGGAGGAGAGAGAAATGACATTTGCTAGCTTATTTTATGCACAACACCCATCTAACTCTCTCAAGTTCTCACCTCCGAAAATATCAAGATATATCAGTCACAAACCAAGCCCCACTAACACCACAATCAAATCAGAAAGCTAGAAGCAAGAATTGATTATAGAAGGTATAAAACTCTACCCAAGAATCTGTCCATTAATCTGTGGTTGGATGTTGTTTTTTTTGTGTGTGTTAAACATGTTAAATATGGTGTATAATGATGATCTGGGTTGATAGATGTTAGATCCATAACATCTATAGGCTCGGATTTGGTGTTTGCAAGAATCTGGAATTTTTTTTAATGAGTCTGACAACCGAATGTCAGACCCTGTAAATCGTTGTGTGTTTATGTTTTTGCTGGTTGAAACGTTTAAAGTTGTAGTATGTAATGTAGGCTTGGATCTGGAACTGGAATCAGGGTCAGGAGATATGTAGATTTCATGTTATTCGTGGTCAAACTCGGTTGACCGAGCATGATCGGAAGATTTCTAGGTAACCCAGAAATCATTTTCCAGTGTCTGACAAGATGTTTAAGGCTTCTGGTCTATCAGGTTTTTGTGGTTTTGTTCTTGTTCTTGCCTTCATGTTGTAGTATGTTAGATGGACTCATGATCCATGTCTTTATACCCTTCATAACATAAATATATCGATCTGAGTGGTCAAAGTAGACCACTCGTCACTGATTAAGCGTTTCTGGAAAACACAGAAACCGGATGCATAAGTTTCCTGACAACCATTGACCGATCACGATCTTGCTAGTGTTTTATTGTTATGGTTATGTGTTGTATTAGATCTGTAATATCACATGCTACCTACAATCTAGATGTCTTAAATCACATGAACGTTACCAGTATTGCAAGTTATGAAGATCTAAAGTAGGTACCTGGTACTGTTCTTCATTTCTGGAAAACCCAGAAATAAAGAACAACGTCTGACAGTGTTTTTGAGAGATTAAATCTCTTTGTTGTTTAATGATTTGACCATGGAATCAGTTTGTAGTTATAGTGATACATGAGTACTACAATATCTAATCGATTTCTAGCCAAGAAACACTTTGTATTGGATTTTATAAGTGAACTAGATACCCTACACACTGTCGATGAATTTCTGGGTTTGATGAAGAACACTCAAGAACACCTATAGCGACAGTTTCGTCGCTATAGGGTCCTTTAGCAACAGTTTATTTCCAAAATTAATTATTTTTATTAAATAAATAGAAAAAAAAATTAGTTTTTAATTATTAAAAATACAAAATAAATTATTAAAAATTATTTTAAAATCCAAAAATTAGTTTTTAATTATTTTGAATATATTTCATAAATATTTAATATTTTTAGAATATTAAAAGTATTTAATTTATTTAATTATAATATTAAATAAATTATTTAAAAATAATTTTAATACATGAAAAATTATTTAAAATTATGTTATGGTATAAGAAAATAAATTAAGTTATTTTTGATAACTTTTAATATTTTGTGATGAAATTTCATTAATAAATTAATATTAATGATATTTAAGTTATTTAATAAATGTATGATGAAAAATAAAATAAATGATTTAAAAATTATATAAAAATTATATAATGATTATAAAAATATTTTAAGTTATAAAACAAAACTTTTGATATTTTGTCATGAAAAATAGTAATATTTTAATATTAATGATATTAAGTTTATTTAATAATTATATTAAATAAATAGTTTAAAAATAGTTTTATTGATTTAAAAATCATTTAAAAAGGATATAAATGAATTAAAAATATTTGAAGTTATAATTAATGACTTTTAAATATTTTGATAAATAATGCATTAATATTTTAATATTAATGGCAATTATTTAAAAATGATTTTAACTCTTTTAAAAATCATTTAAGGGTAATATAAATACTTTAAAAATATTTTGAGTTACTATAACTAACTTTAATATTTTGGCAATAGTTTCATTAATAGTTTAATATTAATTAAATATTAATGATAATAGTATTTTTTAATATTTAGATCATTTAATTATGATTCCGGTGTTTGAAAATTCATGATTTATTATAATAAATGTTTAAAAATTATTATAAGTCATTTAAAAATAATATGACCGATACTTATAAATGTTGAACTACAGGATAGAGTTTTAAACTAGATAATTACTCGATAAAACCGTCGGTACACCGACATGTTTCAGAAATTGATCTAGAATTGTATAATTTGTCTGTAAATGTGTTTGTTTGCGATTCAATGACTGTGAAACATGTGTGACAATGTGCTTAGGTTATGTGCTGACTGCAATAAGCAGTGCTATGCGTTATAGTATGTTGTTCTAATCAGTAAAATGATCTTATTAATGATAGGTTTCGGTATAAAAGATAGAACTGAGTTACGAATTGTAAGCAGCGCATCAGGCAAGTATCTTACCTTTGCATTTCCTTTATGCAATGGACATGAGTAAGAAGTTTCAGAATTATATTATTATTATGCTATATTATTAACCCTATTGTGATATATTCTATATCCGATCATTGTTTATCAAAATGTTAGTATATGGTAATTCATATATATATATTATGTTCGTTAATTTCTAAATATGGTTATACAAGTGTCCCCACTTTTATACTCATTGTATTTAATCACATGTTGATATATATATATAAGCCGTCAAAGCTAAGTGACCTGCTAGACACAGATTTATAAATATCGTTAAATATGATAAAACTTCTTTGTATCCAATCAAATTATTTTGGTTCGAATTCCAGACTAGTATGAACATCCCAATCTAGGAAAAACTTTTATGCACCCAAGGCAGACAGAGTGAACGATCACATCATTCTTGCAATGTAGTATTGATCAATACAGGGCTCATGGGATGTACACTCTCGCGCCCGTAAGTTATGACGGTTTGCGGATGAAGTTCTGCTAAACCTATTCGAAAATTGAAAACAATGTTCATAGTATGTCAACTAAACCCCATATATATAGTCATTTCGTAGTTTCAAAAATTTGAGATAGAATTGTTATGTTAGTATTATCGGTTCAGTTTACTTCACAACTATAGATTTGTTGTAGAAGTGATGTATAAAAAAAATATTTAATTCTTTCAGCTAATTATATTTATAATTGTTATTACTTGTTGGGCACTCAAATACTCACCCTTGCTTAATTTATTTATTTTCAGCTAAGTGTGAAAAGCTAGAAGGTTTAGTCATCATCAAATGAAAAGGAAAGCAAACAGAATATGTTTAATGGTATCTTTTGTAATAGTTAGACTGTATTAATATAATGATATGTATTATATATCATGTAAAGAATTATAGTAAAGGTTTCGTACTTGGGATTAGACTCTGATAAATGTAAATTAAGTTTGATATTCATATTATTGTTATTATTATTATTATTATTATTATTCCGCTCATAGAAATGGTATCGTAAAGCACTGAGTTCGGGTTTCAAGTACCTAAATGAAACCTTAGGTGGGGTAGACCTTAGGCTATAACCTTAGAACAGAGGAAAACGTTGAAAATACAAATAACTCATATAGAGTTTAAAAGGAGATGAATTGAATAAATTCATCGTTAAACAAAATAAAAAATAACTTGTATAACATTATTATTTGTTGTATATATTAGTTGATAATCAGGATAACTTAAGTGTGTAGAGGTCAGATAGAAAAGTGTGTAGATGTCAGATAGAAAAGAATTAGAATACCCTCAGATTGTAAAGAAGGAGCCAACCTCCATAATCGGGCCGATGTTAAAGCCAATAGCTGAAATAGAGGCTTACGTTGAAAGCTACCTCAATGAGGTAGTTATTTTGGAAAGTATAGTACCGGACCCAGAAATGATAGTATAACTGATAGGTAGAATATAGTTAAAGAATATGTGGTCAATGTCGAGTTCTTAAACTCATATGTTTGTGGTAAGTTCTTAAACTCATAATGTACGGTATATTTGACGAACTAGGTATAATTAGGTGTGAATGGATTATTGAGGATAATGGGAATAGACAGATTACTAAGCCATTGATCCTTAGTGGAGGCGTAAGAAATAAGTAGTATTAGTATTACGTGAATAGGCATGATTCTATGTTATGCATATGATATGTATGTCTGTATAAGGTAATATTTTTAACTTTTATATAAATGTGGCAGCGATTCCTGACTTTTGAGTCACAAAGGGATATCGGATGTTTAAAGCAGAATGTGCTATGGTATGTCAAGTGTTATGAATATGAGTCTATGTTGGATTAATGAAATAAGTTGGTATAAAGATAGTAGTTAATTATATGAGTACTGGTTAATGCAGAAAATCAAAATTTCAAAATCTAATATTTTGAGTACATGATTATTCGAATAGAAAGTTTTGTGATTATACGTATACAATAAGGCTTAGAATAAAGAATAAATTGTGATAATGCCGCCAAGACAAAAACGAAATGCACGGACAGAAGAACCTGTCAACAATGCTGGAAGACAACCAGACCCGATACAGAATTTTGCAAATATAGACGATCAAGCTATGCAGAACGGAATACCAGTCGTGGGAAGATCAGCCAGATAATCGAACAATAAACGTCAAAGACTTTAAGGCGTTCGTACTGTCAAGATTTAGAGGATCAACTGACCCTTTAACAACGTTTGTGATAGCTAGGATAACGAAGGGGAAAAAGACAGTTTCGTCATCTATATGATAAAAGAAAAGGAGATAAAGGACAAGTCTGTGTGTTTTAAGTGTGAATCAATGGAGTATAAGGTGGAAGACATTCCAAGAAGGAGAATGGAGACAAGGAATGCGAATACGGGAAAAGGCAGCAGGAAGCGTAAATACGAGCAAAAGTAGCAGGCGACAACGGGACCAACTTCAACAAACAAACTAACAGAATCAACCGCAAGAGTCTTCAGTATGACAGCTCATGATACGGTAGCAGCCGAGGATGCAACTCCAGGTGTCATTCAAACAAAATTTATTTTCTTATATATTATTTTCTTATATATAGTAAATTATTTTATAAATTATTTTGAAAGAGTAATTTGAGTTCTCTTAGAAATCAAATTTTCGTTTAATAAGATAGATAAACTTTTTGCTAAATAGTTAAAGATCAGTTCGATCAATTTTGATCGAGATCTACTTGTAATGATTATGTATGCTATGTACCCTGGCATGTATAGGTTTTAAAATGGAGATTCCGGGGACGAAATCTTTATAAATGAGGGTGAATGTAATAACCCGATATTTTCTATATAATTAAATCAGAAATTTTACGTATAATTTTTTTTTAAGGATGAGGATTTGTATAAGATAAAGCTTATGTAATTATTGTAATAAATAAAAATACATTTATTACATGACTGTTTGCAAATAATTTTATTTTAGAATTATTGATCATTATAAATTATATTCTAATAATAATTAATTTTATTATAAAAATATTTTTATTAATTATTTTCCATGAGAACATGATTATTATATTATTTAAATAATATATGAAAGGATTATAGAATTATTATAATAATTATTTATTTTATTATATGAATTTATGCAAGATTAATTAAGTTAATTATTTTAACTTAATTAATAATGTATATATGACAGTTAAAAATCAGATATGGAATCCAAAATCCTAATTTTGGATTTTGATCAAGGAATGAGAATAATAATATTATATTATTATTTGTCTGTATTATAATTAGGTATGCTATGTGTGTAAGGTTAATGTGAGGATCAGTTTTGATGGAACAATTTTAATGTTACTGATAAACCTTAGTTTGAAGTCAAATGAGACTTTAAAATATGTGTAGTAGTTATGATTAATAATAATAATATAATATTAATTATATTTTGATTTTTCAGTGCTATAAATATGTACTGTTTGTATGTGGACCGATAATGGTTGGTCAATTATGATGTATTATGTCAAACCCTAATTTAAAACTCAAATACGAGTTCGAAGATATTTGATAACTGTGAATTGTGATTTATGGCAATTATTATTAAGATTAACATTAATTAGGGAAACCCTAATCGTGAAATTAGAAACTCTAATTTCTTGAGTGAAAACCCTAAATTAATATTTTAGAATCCTAATTTCTATATTAGGTAAACCTAATTAGTAATTATAAAACCTAACTACTAGTTATAAACCCTAATTGCTAAAAGGGTGATCTTAATTATTATTTTAGTAAATTATTATGTTAATTAGAAAACCCTAATAATTTTAAGGAACCCTAATTATTTAAAAACCCTAAAATTTTAATTGTAAGTCCTATTTAAAATTTTATTGAACTTTAAACTTAAATTTTTAAACCCTAGAAATTATTTGAGAAACCTTAAGGTTTAAGATCTATTGATTTTAACCTAGATTCAAGCATCATGGACAAGAATACCCTTAAATTACTTTGTTAGTTTACTAAATTAGCCTTTTTTAGTATTTATTTAATAAGCTAGCTTGCAAAGTCACCACTCTAATATTATAGCACATGCCTAAAACTCCTTCAAGTTTATCCACTTTGACACCTTGCATGTTAGATTCATTGCATCTAAGAATTATAAATAGGTTGTAGGAGAGAGAAATGACATTTGCTAGCTTATTTTATGCACAACACCCATCTGAACTCTCTCAAGTTCTCACCTCCGAAAATATCAAGATATATCAGTCACAAACCAAGCCCCACTAACACCACAATCAAATCAGAAAGCTAGAAGCAAGAATTAATCATAGAAGGTATAAAACTCTACCCAAGAATATGTCCATTAATCTGTGGTTGGATGTTGTTTTTTTTTTTTTGTGTTAAATGTAACAACCCGATATTTTCTACATAAATAAATAAGAAATTTTGCGTATAAATTTTTTTTTTATATTAAGGATGAGGATTTGTACAAGATAATGTGTATATGTATTTATGTGGTAAATAAAAATATATTTATTGCATAAATGTTTGCAAGTAAATTTATTTTAGAATTATTGATTATTAAAAAGTATATTCTGATAATAATTAAATTAGGGTAGAAATGCTTTTATTAATTATTTTCCATGAAAATATAATCATATATTATTTAAATAATATATGAAGTGATTTTTAGAATAATTATAATAATTATTTTATTATATGAGTTTAGTACAAGTTATTAAGTGAATTATTTTACCTTAATTATTAAGGTTAAATATGAAGAATAAATCAGATATGGAATCCAAACCCTAATTTTAGATTATTATCAAGGTATGAAAATAATAATATAATATTAATTATATTTTGATTTTTCAGTGCTATGAATATGTAATGTATTTCTGTATTGTTAATGGTAGGTCAATTACGGTGTATTATGACCAAACCCTAGTAATAATGTTAAACCCTAATTTGAGATCCAAATTAGAGTGCAAGATTATTTTATAAGTGTGTTATATAATTTATGTCGTGTATTAAATGTATTAATTAGGTGAACCCTAATTAAAATTCTAGAAACCCTAATTTTTAGAAAACCCTAGTTAATATTTCTAAAACCTTAATTTTAAGAAATGATAAACCCTAATTTTAAATTCAAATTAGAGTTCGAGATTGGTTGTAATTATGTTAATGTGTTTAATTAACAAGTATTAGATTTTATTGTTAATTATGGAAAACCTAATTAGCAATTTAAAGCCTTAAATATCTAGAACCCTAATTTGATAATTAAAAAATCCTTATTATATTTTAGTAACTCTAATTATCAAAATCTTAAACCCTAAATTGCTATTTTAGCAAGGTTAATGATAATAATATGATCTAAACCCTAATGTTATTGTATAGTGTAATTAGAGGATTAATCATAATTAGAAAACCCAAATTTCAAAATTTTAGAAAACTAAAAGTTATTTAAATTTTTATTTGATTTTATTTTTGTGCAAACCCTAATTGCTAAATCCTTCAATTTGTGCTAAACCTTAGGGTTAAACCCTAAGGGTTTGCCATGTTCCAATTATGCCATTAAATAAAAAATACAAATGACCATTTTGCCCCTTTGCATTATTAAAGCTACAAACTAGGTTTTGATAATAGGTTGAGTGGGTGAACCACTTCAACCACTCCACATGCTCATAATTGACAGCAACAAGCAACTCAATCAGCCAATTCATGCACCTTGTTGGTCTATAAATAGATTGAAGGAGAGAGAAAATGCATTTGTTTACTAAAAAAAAAATATTGCACAACACCTAACCAAGACTTCCTCTCACAAAGACCCACGAAATTTATAAGTTTTATAGTCCCAAAACGCAGCCCCACGTCCACCATAAACAAATCAGCAACACAAAATCAAAAATTTATCAAAGAAAGGTATAAAACCTTAGCTTTAATTTCTGTACAAAAATCTGTGTTAGATGTTATGATTAAGTGTTAGAATGTGTTGTTTATGTTGTCTAATGTTGATCTGGGTTGCTAGATGTTAGATCCATAACACCTAGAGGCTCAGATTTAAGTTTTAAAGAAATCTGGAAATTTTTTTTTTTGAGGTCTGACAATGAATGTCAGGCCTTATAAATCATTTTCCGTTTGTTGTTTGTGTTGTTTTAAAGCTTCAATATGTAGCCTCGTATATGGTCTTTAAGATGTAACTGGTAGAATAGCCATTTGATGTCTGAAATCAAAGATATTTTAGGTCAAATCCCATTGACCGACGTTGACTGCAAGAAATTCTGGGCAGCCCAGAACCAAAAAATCGTGTTTGTCAGTTTTTTTGAACAGCCCAGATCTTTGTGTTGTTAGACGTTTTAGTTTGATTGTTGTATCTAGCTTGTATTCTTGTATATGAACTCTAATATTATGCCTTATAATATTCTAATCATCAAACGGTGTGATTATAGAGGACGGTCAAACCAGGCCAAACGATCATGGAAGCTGTTTTCTGGGTAACCCAGAAAACGCTTGACCATGTCGTCTGACATGGTTTGACCATCACGAATCTGCTTGATAGGTTGTTGTTTTTGTGATCTACTGTGATATAACTCTTCCTTGTCATGTTGGCTACATACTGAATTCATTACATCACATAAATATTTCACGGATCATAAGTTAAGGAAGCCCAAAAGTGCATGCTTGAACAGTTCTTCATTTCTAGGCAACCCAGAAATGAAGAACAGCCTCTGACAGCTACTTTGCTGGGTTAGATCTATTTGATGTTGTGTGGTATGAACTTGTTTGTTGTTGGATCTTGTAGTCTTGTTATATTACTACATGATCTGATCAACAAGTTTCCCAGAAACACATCACACACGAATTTAAGCTCGGACAAAATTGTTAGCTCGACCACTGACATGTTTTCTGGGTTTGGGCTCAAGAACATGAAGAACACCTATAGCGACAGTTTTGTCACTATAGGTGGCCTTTAGCGACAGACAGCTTATTATTTTCTGAAAATTAATTAATAAATAGAAAAAAATAGTTTTTAATTATTAAAAATACAAAATAAATTATTAAAAATTATTTTAAATTCCAAAAATTAGTTTTTAATTATTTTTAATATATTTCATAGATATTTAATATTTTTGGAATATTAAAAGTATTTAATTTATTTAATTATAATATTAAATAAATTATTTAAAAATGATTTTAACATTAGAAAAATCATTAAAAATTATATTATGATATAAGAAAATATTTTAAGTTATTTTTAATGACTTTTAATATTTTGTGATAAATTTCATTGATAAATTGATATTAATGGTAATTAATTTATTTACTAAATGAATTAAATAAATTAATTAAAAATGATTTTATTATATTAAAAATTATTTTTAATAATAATAATGTATTTAAAAATATTTTAAGTTATAAAATAAAACTTTTAATATTTAAAGATAAATTTTATTAATTATTATTAATGATATTAAAGTTATTTAATAATTAAATTAAATAATTTAGTAATCATTTTAAATGAAAATAAAGCGTTTAAAAATATTTTATGTTATAAAACATAACTTTTAATATTTAAAGAATAATTTTATTAATAATTAAATATTAATGATTATTAAGTTATTATTAATGATATTAAATTTATTTAATAATTATATTAAATAAATAGTTTATAAATGGTTTTATTAATTTAAAAATCATTTAAAAGGATATAAATGAATTAAAAATATTTTAAGTTATGAATAATGACTTTTAATATTTTGATAAATAGAACATTAATATCTTAATATTAATGGTAATTATTTAGAAATGATTTTAAATGTTTTAAAAATCATTTAAGGGTAGTATTAATACTTTAAAAGTATTTCAAGTTATTATAAATAACTTTAATATTTTAGAAATGATTTCATTAATAGTTTAATACTAATTAAATATTAATGATAATAGAATTGATTAGTATTTAAATCATTTAAATATGATTCCGAGGTTTGAAATTCATGATAAATCATAATAAATGTTTTAAAATTATTATAAGTCATATGGCGGATATTGAGTTACAGGACAGAGTCTTAGACTCGATAATTACCCGATAAAGTTGTCGGTAAACCGACATATTTCAGAAATTGATCTGGACTTAGATAATGTGATTAGATAAGTGATTATTTGTGATTCAATGGTTGTTAAACCTATGTGCCAATGTGATTAGGGAATGTGCTGACTGCAATAAGAAGTATTATATAATATGATATGTTATTCTAATCAAACAGATGATCTATTTAATGATAGGGCTTGATAGAAAAGATAAATCTAAGTTGTGTAAGCAGCAGACAAGGCAAGTATCTAACTCTTTGCATTTACTTTATGCAACGGACATGCGTAAGATAATATCTGAATTGTTCCTTTCAATTGTTCAAATATTTCAACCTTTGTATATACTTATGCAATGATTCTGTATAAGTAAGTTATTAAACTATAATTGTTGTACAAGTTCCTTTATTCTGTTATTATTGATCAAACTATATATTCTGATCGTTAATTTCTAAAACATGGTTATACAAGTGTCCCCACTTGGATAATCATTATATTTTATCACATGTTGATACATACTTATCGGTGTTCAGTATGTATAAGTTGAATTAAAAGTCGTCTAAGCTATTTGATCCAGCTAGACATATATTTAAAGTTGTTGTTGAACAAGATAAAACTTTATCCAACTAAATTGTTTTGGTTAGGATTCAAGACTGGTATGAACATCCCAACTATGAGAAACTTTTATGCGCCTAAGGCGGGAATGCTGGACGAAAATATCATCCTTTAATGTAGTATTGATCAATACAGGGCATAACGGGCTGATCACCCCTCGTGCCCGTAAGTAATGACGGTTTACAGATGAAGTTCTGTTTAACCTTTTCGAAAATAGAAAATAATGTTCATAGTTTGTCAACTGATCCTCATTTATAGTCATTACGTAGTTTCAAAAATTTGAAATCAAAATGATATATTGTTTATTATCGGTTCAGTTTACTTTACAACTGTTGATTCGTTGTAAGAGTATCGTTCAAAGAAAATATTTAATTCGTTCAGCTAAATGTTATTGTTGCTATTACTTGCTGGGCATTCAAATGCTCATCCTTGCTTAAATTTAAATGTTTTCAGCTAAAGGTGAAGAACCTGGAGGCTCTTCTAAGAACAAAGGGAAAGGGAAGGTCGCTGAATGAATGATAAGGCTATCTTTTGTAATAACTAGACTTTATTAGGGTAATGATGATATATATTAATTATCATGTAATGAAACGAATGTTTGAAGGTTTCGTACTTGGAATTTTAAAACTCTGATAATATGTAAATTAAATTTGATAATCTATATTATTGTTATTATTATTAGTATTATTTCGCTCATAGAAATGGTATCGTGAAGCACTAAGTTCGGGTTTCAAGTACCTGAATTTGGGGGCGTCACATCATGGTATCAGAGCTATAGGGTTAGAAACCTTAGGTTGGTTAGACCTTAGGCTATAACCTTAGAACAGAGGGAAACGTTAAAAATTTAAATAACTCATATAGAGTTTAAAAAAGAGATGAATTGACTAAATTCATCGTCAAACAAAATAAAAGATAATTTATATAAAACTCTTATTTGCTGTGTATATACTATATGCTAATCAGGATAGTTTATGTGTGTAGATGTCAGGTGAAAAAAGATTAGGATACCCTCGGATCGTAAAGAAGGAGCCGATATCAAAGCCAATAGCTAAAATAGAGGATCAGGGTGAAAGCAACCTCGATGAGGTGGTTATTGTGGAAAATATCGTACCAGATCCGAAAATAGTAGAACTAACCGATAGTGATTCAGACACTGAAGTTGGAGCTGATCAAGCATCAACCGAAGTGCAGAATCTGCGGGACCAGGTTTCCTCTTTAGAACAGTTGTGGGAAATAGAAAAGCTGCTAAATAGCCAACTGCGGAAAGCATTAATAGAAACAATGGAAGAACAAGATAAGCTTAAAATCCAAATTGACCAAATTGGAACTAAAAGCATCAAAGCATGCGCCGCTCCGAGCAAGAAGGGGAAAAGAAAGTTGAAAGACAATGATATTAAAAATCCTGATATCAACGAAGGAAAAATTAATCGAATAGAAAGGTGTGCAAATTGTGACAAGAAACATGAAGGTGTATACAGAAAAGGGGAATATGTTTGCTACAATTGTGGACAAAAGGGACATTTCTCTCCTCATTGTCCCAATCCAACACAATGTGTCTGTTTTAATTGTGGAATAGAAGGTCATCAGGCGAAAAGTTGTCCAAGAAAAAGGTGTAATAAATAGGCAGTATAAGTTCTGTTGTGTAGGTGTGTTTAATGTAATATGTGATTAGTATATCTGTGTAAGGTTATGTTCTCAACTTTTGTAATGATCAAGTTTGTAAATCCCGACTTTTGTAGTCATAAAGGGATAGCAGTATGTGCTATGTTATGTAAATTACTACGACTTAATGAAAATGAATTTATGTTTGAGTGATGAAACAAGTTTAAAGTATTAAACTTATATGATAAGGTTTAGAATATAAGTTAAATTTATGATTTTATTTAATCAGATAATGCCGCCAAGACGTCAAACTAGAAACCAAAGGGCAGAAGAATCTGTCAACAACGTCGAGGGACAACCACAACCAGATCTAATGCAGTAATTCGCAAACATGGTAGCTCAGGCTATGCAACAAGGAATGCCAGCCGCAGGGAACCAGCAGGACAATCGCTTGGCAAACTTTAAGGACTTCAAAGCTGTAGGACCGCCCGAATTTAGAGGTACAACTGACCCTGTAGAAGCCCAAACTTGGGTTAAAGAAATTGAAAAGGCGTTTGTATTAGCTAGGGTAGCTGAGGGGCAAAAGACCGCTTTTTCCACCTACATGATGAAGGGCGAGGCACATTTTTGGTGGGAAGCGAATCAGGCGAGGGCTGGAGCAGGTGTAGGTGTAGTTGCTTGGGAAAGATTCAAAACTTTATTTTTTGAAAACTATTTTTCATCTAGTATGTAGGCTAGGTTGGAAGTAAAATTTCTTGAATTAAAACAGGAAAATATGACGGTGTCCAAATACGCCGCTAAGTTTAATGAGTTGGCTAGGTTTGCTCCGCATCAAGTTGACACGGAGGCTAGAAAAGCACGAAGGTTTGAGCTGGGATTAAAACCCTGGCTCTACAACAAGGTGGCAGTGTTGTAAATCCCTACATTTGCAGCACTCATGGAGAAAGCTATTATTGCTGAGGAGGGGAGTGAGGCCATGAGCCTATACAACAAAGAAAGAAGGAATAAGGGTAAGGTTGAGGGATCTGAGAAGGTGGAAACAAACGGTGGAAATAGGAGTGAAAAGAGGAAGGGAAACAACTTTGGGGGTATACAGGTGAAGCTGGAGGGTACAAAGAAGAAGCCGCTAGTACAATGTGGAAACTGTGGCAAGAACCATTTGGGGGAATGCCTGAAAGGTAAATTTGTATGTTTTAAGTGTGGACAGGAGGGCCATATCTCTCCCAACTGTCCCAATCCTAAAACTATTAATGGGTGTTTTCTGTGCGGATCAAAGGAGCATATGGTGAAGGACTGTCCGAAAAGGAAGACGGAGGCAGAAAGCGGGAACATGGGGAAAAGCGGCGGAACTTTGGCAATCACAGGACCAACATCATCTAGCAAGTCGACAAAATCTACTGCAATGATCTTCAACATGACAGTCCAAGATACGGCAACAGCTGGCACTGGAACTCCAGGTATTATTCGTATGCCTTTTATTTTCTTATGCATGATTTTCCTATATATAGTAAATTATTTTATAAAGAAATTTTGAGGAGGAATTTGAGTTCTTTTAGAAACCAATTTTTCCGTTTAATCAGAAAGACAAGCTTTATGTGAATAGTTAAAGATCAGTTCGATCAAAGTTGATCGAGATCTACTTGCAATAATTATGTATGCTATGTGTCGTGTATCTGTAGGCTTTAAAACGGTGATTTCGGGGACGGAATCTTTATAAGGGAGGGTGAATGTAACAACCCGATATTTTCTACATAAATAAATAAGAAATTTTGCGTATAAAA
Organism: Panax notoginseng; assembly: GCA_016801055.1. Classification (NCBI taxonomy): domain Eukaryota; kingdom Viridiplantae; phylum Streptophyta; class Magnoliopsida; order Apiales; family Araliaceae; genus Panax; species Panax notoginseng. The sequence continues at coordinate 74,312,209 of CM029016.1, read as the reverse complement.
TTTTTTTTTATATTAAGGATGAGGATTTGTACAAGATAATGTGTATATGTATTTATGTGGTAAATAAAAATATATTTATTGCATAAATGTTTGCAAGTAAATTTATTTTAGAATTATTGATTATTAAAAAGTATATTCTGATAATAATTAAATTAGGGTAGAAATGCTTTTATTAATTATTTTCCATGAAAATATAATCATATATTATTTAAATAATATATGAAGTGATTTTTAGAATAATTATAATAATTATTTTATTATATGAGTTTAGTACAAGTTATTAAGTGAATTATTTTACCTTAATTATTAAGGTTAAATATGAAGAATAAATCAGATATGGAATCCAAACCCTAATTTTGGATTATTGTTAAGGTATGAAAATAATAATATAATATTAATTATATTTTGATTTTTCTGTGCTATGAATATGTAATGTATTTCTGTATTGTTAATGGTAGGTCAATTACGGTGTATTATGACCAAACCCTAGTAATAATGTTAAACCCTAATTTGAGATCCAAATTAGAGTGCAAGATTGTTTTATAAGTGTGTTATATAATTTATGTCGTGTATTAAATGTATTAATTAGGTGAACCCTAATTAAAATTCTAGAAACCCTAATTTTTAGAAAACCCTAGTTAATATTTCTAAAACCTTAATTTTAAGAAATGATAAACCCTAATTTTAAATTCAAATTAGAGTTCGAGATTGGTTGTAATTATGTTAATGTGTTTAATTAACAAGTATTAGATTTTATTGTTAATTATGGAAAACCTAATTAGCAATTTAAAGCCTTAAATATCTAGAACCCTAATTTGATAATTAGAAAATCCTTATTATATTTTAGTAACTCTAATTATCAAAATCTTAAACCCTAAATTGCTATTTTAGCAAGGTTAATGATAATAATATGATCTAAACCCTAATGTTATTGTATAGTGTAATTAGAGGATTAATCATAATTAGAAAACCCAAATTTCAAAATTTTAGAAAACTAAAAGTTATTGAAATTTTTATTTGATTTTATTTTTGTGCAAACCCTAATTTGCTAAATCCTTCAATTTGTGCTAAACTTTAGGGTTAAACCCTAAGGGTTAAACCCTATGGGTTTGCCATGTTCCAATTATGCCATTAAATGGAAAATACAAATGACCATTTTGCCCCTTTGCATTATTAAAGCTACAAACTAGGTTTTGATAATAGGTTGAGTGGGTGAACCACATCAACCACTCCATATGCTTATAATTGACCGCAACAAGCAACTCAATCAGCCAATTCATGCACCTTGTTGGTCTATAAATAGATTGAAGGAGAGAGAAAATGCATTTGTTTACTAAAAAAAAAAATATTGCACAACACCTAACCAAGACTTCCTCTCACAAAGACCCACGAAATTTGTAAGTTTTATAGTCCCAAAACGCAACCCCACGTCCACCATAAACAAATCAGCAACACAAAATCAAAAATTTATCAAAGAAAGGTATAAAACCTTAGCTTTAATTTCTGTCCAGAAATCTGTGTTAGATGTTATGATTAAGTGTTAGAATATGTTGTTTATGTTGTCTAATGTTGATCTGGGTTGCTAGATGTTAGATCCATAACACCTAGAGGCTCAGATTTAAGTTTTAAAGAAATCTGGAATTTTTTTTTTGAGATCTGATAATGAATGTCAGGCCTTATAAATCATTGTCTGTTTGTTGTTTGTGTTATTTTAAAGCTTCAATATGTAGCCTCGTATATGGTCTTTAAGATGTAACTGGTAGAATAGCCATTTGATGTCTGAAATCAAAGATATTTTAGGTCAAATCCCATTGACCGACGTTGACTGCACGAAATTCTGGGCAGCCCAGAACCTAAAAATCGTGTTTGTCAGTTTTTTTGAACAGCCCAGATCTTTGTGTTGTTAGACGTTTTAGTTTGATTGTTGTATCTAGCTTGTGCCTTATAATATCCTAATCATCAAACGGTGTGATTATAGAGGACAGTCAAACCAGGCCAAACGATCATGGAAGCTGTTTTCTGGGTAACCCAGAAAACGCTTGACCATGTCGTCTGACATGGTTTGACCAGCACGAATCTGCTTGATAGGTTGTTGTTTTAGTGATTTACTGTGATATAACTCTTCCTTGTCATGTTGGGTACATACTGAATTCATTACATCACATAAATATTGCACGGATCATAAGTTATGGAAGCCCAAAAGTGCATGCTTGAACTGTTCTTCATTTCTGGGCAACCTAGAAATGAAGAACAGCCTTTGACAGCTACTTTGCTGGGTTAGATCTCTTTGATGTTGTGTGGTATGAACTTGTTTGTCGTTGGATCTTGTAGTCTTGTTATATTACTACATGATCTGATCAACAAGTTTCCCAGAAACACATCACACACGAATTTAAGCTCGGTCAAAGTTGCTAGCTCGACCACTGACATGTTTTTGGGTTTGGGCTCAAGAACATGAAGAACACCTATAGCGACAGTTTTGTCACTATAGGTGGCCTTTAGCGACAGACAGCTTATTATTTTTTGGAAATTAATTAATAAATAAAAAAAATAGTTTTTAATTATTAAAAATACAAAATAAATTATTAAAAATTATTTTAAATTCTGAAAATTAGTTTTTAATTATTTTTAATATATTTCATAGATATTTAATATTTTTGGAATATTAAAAGTATTTAATTTATTTAATTATAATATTAAATAAATTATTTAAAAATATTTTAATGTTGGAAAAATCTTTAAAAATTATATTATGATATAAGAAAATATTTTAAGTTATTTTTAATGACTTTTAATATTTTGTGATAAATTTCATTGATAAATTGATATTAATGGTAATTAATTTATTTACTAAATGAATTAAATAAATTAATTAAAAATGATTTTATTATATTAAAAATCATTTTTAATAATAATAATGTATTTAAAAATATTTTAAGTTATAAAATATAACTTTTAATATTTAAAGATAAATTTCATTAATTATTATTAATGATTTTAAAGTTATTTAATAATTAAATTAAATAGTTTAGTAATCATTTTAAATGAAAATAAAACGTTTAAAAATATTTTAAGTTATAAAACATAACTTTTAATATTTAAAGAATAATGTCATTAATAATTAAATATTAATGATTATTAATTTATTATTAATGATATTAAATTTATTTAATAATTATATTAAATAAATAGTTTATAAATGGTTTTATTAATTTAAAAATCATTTAAAAGGGATATAAATGAATTAAAAATATTTTAAGTTATGAATAATGACTTTTAATATTTTGATAAATAGAACATTAATATCTTAATATTAATGGTAATTATTTAGAAATGATTTTAAATGTTTTAAAAATCATTTAAGGGTAATATTAATACTTTAAAAGTATTTCAAGTTATTATAAATAACTTTAATATTTTAGAAATGATTTCATTAATAGTTTAATACTAATTAAATATTAATGATAATAGAATTGATTAGTATTTAAATCATTTAAATATGATTCCGAGGTTTGAAATTCATGATAAATCATAATAAATGTTTTAAAATTATTATAAGTCATATGGCGGATATTGAGTTACAGGACAGAGTCTTAGACTCGATAATTACCCGATAAAGCTGTCGGTAAACCGACATATTTCAGAAATTGATCTGGACTTAGATAATGTGATTAGATAAGTGATTATTTGTAATTCAATGGTTGTTAAACCTATGTGCCAATGTGATTAGGGAATGTGCTGACTGCAATAAGCAGTATTATATGATATGATATGTTATTCTAATCAAACAAATGATCTATTTAATGATAGGGCTTGATAGAAAATATAAATCTAAGTTGTGTAAGCAGCAGACAAGGCAAGTATCTAACTCTTTGCATTTACTTTATGCAACGGACATGCGTAAGATAATATCTGAATTGTTCCTTTCAATTGTTCAAATATTTCAACCTTTGTATATACTTATGCAATGATTCTGTATAAGAAAGTTATTAAACTATAATTGTTGTACAAGTTCCTTATTCTGTTATTATTGATCAAACTATATACTCTGATCGTTAATTTCTAAAATATGGTTATACAAGTGTCCCCACTTGGATAATCATTATATTTTATCACATGTTGATACATACTTATCGGTGTTCAGTATGTATAAGTTGAATTAAAAGTCGTCTAAGCTATTTGATCCAGCTAGACATATATTTAAAGTTGTTGAACAAGATAAAACTTTATCCAACTAAATTGTTTTGGTTATGATTCAAGACTGGTATGAACATCGCAACTATGGGAAACTTTTATGCACCTAAGGTGGGAATGCTGGACGAAAATATCGTCCTTTAATGTAGTATTGATCAATACAGGGCTTAACGGGCTGATCACCCCCTGTGCCCGTAAGTAATGACGGTTTACAGATGAAGTTCTGTTTAACCTTTTTGAAAATAGAAAATAATGTTCATAGTTTGTCAACTGATCCTCATTTATAGTCATTACGTAGTTTCAAAAATTTGAAATCAAAATGATATATTGTTTATTATCGGTTCAGTTTACTTTACAACTGTTGATTCGTTGTAAGAGTATCGTTCAAAGAAAATATTTAATTCGTTCAGCTAAATGTTATTGTTGCTATTACTTGCTGGGCACTCAAATGCTCGTCCTTGCTTAAATTTAAATATTTTCAGCTAAAGGTGAACAACCTGGAGGCTCTTCTAAGAACAAAGGGAAATGGAAGGTCGCTGAATGAATGATAAGGCTATCTTTTGTAATAACTAGACTTTATTAGGGTAATGATGATATATATTAATTATCATGTAATGAAATGAATGTTTGAAGATTTCGTACTTAGGATTTTAAAACTCTGATAATATGTAAATTAAATTTGATAATCTATATTATTGTTATTATTATTAGTATTATTCCGCTCATAGAAATGGTATCGTGAAGCACTAAGTTCGTGTTTCAAGTACCTGAATTTGGGGGCGTCACATTAAACATGTTAAATATGGTGTATAATGATGATCTGGGTTGATAGATGTTAGATCCATAACATCTATAGGCTCAGATTTGGTGTTTGCAAGAATCTGGAATTTTTTTAATGAGTCTGACAACCGAATGTTAGACCCTGTAAATCGTTGTGTGTTTATATTTTTACTAGTTGAAACGTTTAAAGTTGTAGTATGTAATGTAGGCTTGGATCTGGAACTGGAATTAGGGTCTGGAGATGTGTAGATTTCATGTTATTCGTGGTCAAACTCGGTTGACCGAGTGTGAAACCCCAGATTTTATGAATAAAGATTTAATTTTTTCGAAATATTTTTTAAATATTATGGTGTGAATTTGAGATAATTTTATAGTTGTGGGTAGTATTTATAAATTTTATAAAGTATGCAAGTTGTTGTATTATATTCGATTGGTCGGAGAATATTATTTTTGTTGGGGAATATTTGTACGACGACACAATTGTTGGTGGACCCCACAACGGAATTATTATCGGATTGAGAAAACTACAAAAATATTTTATGAAAATAATGGCGAAAGTTTTACAATTAATACTATTGAACTACTCGGTAGTAAAAGTACAGTAATACGTGTGGTTGCATAGTAGCATACGGTATTAATTATTGAGGCTTACGTGATGAGTCACTCAGTTTTGTTTTATTAGTATTATTAATGTAATAAAACAGAAAAGCTTTTTATATAAAACAGAATACTTTTATAAAGTTATTCGTTTTATTAGGCTAATAGTAAAATCTTTTTATATAAAACAGAATACTTTTGTAAAGTTATTCGTTTTATTAGACAATAATTAGAATATATTATATTTTATTATGCATAGTGCCTGCATAGTGTTTGCATAGTAAAATCTTTTATAAAGTTATTCGTTTTATTTGATTATAAATAGAATATATTATATTTTATTTAAAAGATTTTGCTTTAAATATGGACCGTCCGATTAAAAGTAAATCAATCTGGACCATTCATGAATTAGTTACTATGCAGTCCATTCTTCTATAAATAGAAGCTCATTCCTTCATTATTTCTTACGAATTCACTGAAACTCTAGATAGAGAAGTTATAAAGAGAAAGAAGAAAAGTATTCTGCTACTGCACTACTCCTATATCCAGTACTCTTCTTCTTAAGGTAAGAAATATTATTTGTTGTCACTACTACAAAATAGTAAATAGACAACGCGAAAAAAACGTTGTGATTTCAGTCAGAAAAACGTCGTGGTTAAGGGTGTTATCTATTTGACACCCTTACACAACGTTTTTAAAACGTTGTAGTTAAGCACAATACAAAACGTTTTTTAGGAAAAAACGTTGTAGATTTGTTTTCAAAAAATTAGCAGATACTTAAAAACGTTGTAGAAGGTATAATTCCACAACGTTTTTTGGTTAAAAATGTTGTTTAGTATATAAGACAACGTTTTTTAAATGTTGTAGATAAAATAAAATTAAAAAAAAAAGTTGTGGTTCACCTATATTACCAATGCACCTGCAATATGCTAATGCTAATGATATATAGCCAAAATGTATCAACCATTCAAAATACATCCCAATAATACCATTCGTTTACAGTTTCAAATTACTACATCCACAAAATATTACATTGTATTTTATGAGTTAAACTGCCTGATTAAAGTAAAATCTACTCTTTGATGAGCCTAACTAGGGTATAATCAACATACTGTGAAAACTCAACCAAATCAAGATCATCATCCTTGGAGTGCATCCCTGCAGTTTTATTCATTGGCCTGTCACAAGTAACAAGATATTGCAGAGGTCAGGCAAAATTATGCATATTATGAAGGAAAAAGTTTTTCAGTATATCCAGGTTATGTTCAATAGGATATATGAAAAAAATTCATCCTACAGATAATACATACTGTAGGAAAAAAAATTCATCCTAAGTTTTTCAGTATGTCCAGGTTATGTTCAATAGTATGTTAAATTGGTTAAGTTGTTCCTTTTACAACCCTATAGAAAATAGTGTTAAAAAAATCATAGTTTGAAAGTTTGTCTATGGGGTGGGTCTGACCTTTCCAAGATCACTCTTCTTTAGTTGCCCTCTTATGACATACTGCTCTAAATCAATTGGAAACTGCAAGGTAAAGAAAAATTTGTGAGTTGGGATCCAAATACTTCACAGATGAACTTGCATCAGCAGCAAGTCTCCTTTTTGAAGCTATGTACATCTCCCCTAAACAATAACAGAAACAGTACTGTTAAAATTCACAGCATCCTAATGTATTTGAAGCTATGTACATCTCCCCTAAATCAACAGTCAACGGATACAAAATCAAAAGAAAAAAGCCTAGTAAATTCCCAAATCCCCCTAATATAGAATGTTTAAAACTTATACTTGCATGACCACAAACTCACCTGTTGTGGGGTATGCTGAAAAAGACAAGCCACAACTTTCTTCACATCAACATGACCAAATTATCAGACAGGAGAACCTAGACAAACAAGACAGCCACTAGAACTATCCCAAAATTTAGAATACATGACATAAATTTCTCAATTCACAGTATGTAACCATGTACATATATGATCAAATGTAATGCAATGGTATATAATCAAATACATATATGATCAAACGCAATCCCAAAGAAACTGATCAAACCTGTACCCTCGGCTTCCATCTGATCAGCACTAAAAATCCAATTATGCTCTTCTTCCTTTGAACAAGTATTACACAATACACAAACACTAATTAAGACAATACGAGCTATAACATATACACTATTGATAACATACAATTCCCAGTCTGGAAGATCAATACTCACCTTCAATAGGTTCCGAATTTAACTCGGCACATTCACAAAATACCTCAAACAGAGTGTCCACTGACAGTCAGTAGGTGCTAAAACTCCATTCACCAATATAGCAAGTAGCAAAGAGAAATAACAGGCAGCAGGTGCTAAACAAAAATTGCAATGCACCAGCATATATTTTAGTAAGCATAAACACACAGGAAATCCTGAATAACTAAAAAGAATAACCCCTCTGCCCTGCCTGGCGAGATATACCAAAAAAGAATAACTATCGCTTGGGCTGGAAGCATCAGCTTGAAATTCTCTGTGCTTCTGTCCACCGTGATGGATTCTATAGTTGGTATGCCTGGATTCCGGAGGCAACTTGTTAAACTTTACATGTCATAATATAGAATTTTTAAAACTTATACTTGCATGACCACAGACTCACCTGTTGTGGGGCATGCTGAAAAAGACAAGCCACAACTTTCTTCACATCAACATGACCAAATTATCAGACAGGAGAACCTAGACAAACAAGACAGCCACTAGAACTTTCCTAAAATTTAGAATACATGACATAAATTTCTCAATTCACAGTATGCAACCATGTACATATATGATCAAATGCAATGCAATGGTATATAATCAAATACGTATATGATCAAACGCAATCCCAAAGAAGTTGATCAAACCTGTACACTCGGCTTCCATCTGATCAGCACTAAAAATCCAATTATGCTCTTCTTCCTTTGAACAAGTATTACACAATACGCAAACACTAATTAAGACAATACGAGCTATAACATATACACTATTGATAACATACAATTCCCAGTCTGGAAGAACAATACTCACCTTCAATAGGTTCTGAATTTAACTCGGCACATTCACAAAATACCTCAAACAGAGTGTCCACTGACATTCAGTAGGTGCTAAAACTCCATTCACCAATATAGCAAGTAGCAAAAAGAAATAACAGGCAGCAGGTGCTAAACAAAAATTGCAATGCACCAGCATATATTTTAGTAAGCATAAACACACAGGAAATCCTGAATAACTAAAAAGAATAACCCCTCTGCCCTGCCTGGCGAGATATACCAAAAAAGAATAACTATCGCTTGGGCTGGAAGCATTAGCTTAAAATTCTCTGTGCTTTTGTCCACCGTGATGGATTCTATAGTTGGTATGCCTGGATTCCTGAGGCAACTTGTTAAACTTTACCGAGTCAGTTACACCAATTAACTTACATGTGCAGCTGAATAGATGATCCATTGTCTGGTCCAACAAAGTTTGCTGCAACCAAAATGAAAAAATAATAGTTAGATGAGTATGAGAAACAAAACAGAACATCCTTCAGTGTCCAAACTAGATACAAAAGCTTGACCTCCTTAGATGTGTCATGCGTCATATCATCAAAAACTTTGGTAAGGAATTTCGTTATGGTTGACGAAGTAATAATTTCCCAAAACAAATGAAGTAAGCGACAAGAACCTTCTACTGCTACTACTCTTACAGCTGGACATTCATCTGTGAGCAGTTTCTCCAATAAAAAAAACTGTTTCTCAAGCAATATATCTTTCCCTTCCTTTGTAGCATTAGGGTCTTCAAGAGGAAACAGGTCCAAAAGTAAGTGCAGTGCGTTTTGGCGTACGTTTGAGTTTGCAACCTGGCAAATATTGCCTATCACCATTAGTAATTTTATATAATACTCCTAATATAGTAAGGTACAGTGATACTGATAATTTTCTCTAATGCATCAATTAAAGCTATATTAAATTAATGACCAATAAATTTAATCTCACTTACTGTAATTAAGCACAAAAATAGACTTTAAACTTGAGAAAAACTAAAAACTAACAGAAAACAAATAATAGTAATAATATCAACCTATACAAAAAACAATCTACTACCTTAATTAGCAAAAATAGCAAGTAGGCCAAAATATGCAGCACACCTGTAGTGATCGAAAAATAACAGGCTCGGCAAGGCGAAAGAGGAGTTTCTCGACACCATCAGTTGTTCTCTGGCTTATAATCCCCCCAAAACCTTCCTGATAGAGGCAGCAAATGGGACCGAACTAGCATGAATTGCACTTTCAACCAGTGCTTGCAAAAATCCATTCTCAATCTCTTCCCTTGACCCCCTATTCCCAATCTTCCAAGCTCTAAAAACAATCTTCGCGTAGGCCTCCAACATTGACATCCTTCCGTGGGAATCTGAGACCTAATCATTGCCAATGCTTCCTTAATCTGAGACCTAGTCGTAGAAAAAAAGAAGAAACCCCATCCTCCTAACTATAAAATTAGAAATTAGGATATAAATCAATTAACAAAAAGTGCTCTTTATTTTCAATAAATCTAATTCTTGCGAATCAAGATGTTAAAAAAAGACGAATAGAAACCTATTTAGAAATTTCTTCAAGAAACTGTGAAGTAACATATATAGAAACCAATAATATCAGAAATAAAATACAAAATAGATATTGAAAGAGAAAGAAAGAGTGTAGGGTTTTGTACCATCAATAGGAGATATGAAATTCATGAAAGCGTAACAAAGGGACTTGTAGGGAAAGACTCGGTCTCTACAAAATGCCGTAATAGTGAGACCGAAGCGCAAAAATTGGCTGCAAAACAAGAAGCCCTAACACCGTCGCTGCCAGCGCCGATTGTGAAGAAGTCAAAATCATACTGGCGAGGTATTTATGGTTGTGGTGGTGGAGTTTGTTAGGGAAGTTGTTGCCGTTGACTAAAAAGTTGCAGTATAGAGAGTCGTCGGTGCTGGTGGCTAAGGGTACAACCGGAGACGGCTTCCATTCAACAGAGCTGCTGCGAACGCCATAATAGACGTGCTCTGGATCCCGATTCACCGGCGTTCATGGCCATTCACCCGCGGCTGCTGAACTGGATCCCAATTCTCCAGATGCAGAAGTTCTACTCCATCACCGATGTGTCGCTGGAGCTTAGAGCGGTGGCGGCGAAGAAATTGAAAGATTGTGTGAAAAATGGGAAGGAGGGAATATCAGATCCGGGGAAAATTAGGGGAAAAGTAAGGAGGGAATGAAATCAAAATATAGGAAACGTTTTAAGCTCCGTGTTTTGACTTCCACATTTTTTTAAGCTCCGTGTTTTGTCTGATAGACAACATTTTTATATAAAAACGTTATCTAGTTAAAACAAAAAAAACTGCCCTTTTAAATAGATAACATTTTTGCATATATATCTACAACATTTTTTAAAAAAACGTTGTGAAAAAAAATACCACAACGTTTTTATAAAAAACGTTGTGGTTTAAGCGTTGTCTATTTAGTAATTTGTAGTAGTGTGTATCCGTAAGGGATATTATTTCTTTTGTATTCATGAAGAGAACTTCTGTTATTCCATTATTTATTATTCTGTTGGAATAACCTGTATACGCGGGCTACCTTATACTTGGTGAAATTCTTCTGTTATTCTATTCTTTATTATTCTGTTGGAATATCCTGTCTGTTCGTTTTACGCCGGACCTGGTTTCATTATTTATTATTATGTCAGAATATCATGTCTGTGCGTTTACGTCGAACCTGGTTCCATTATCTACTATTCTGTCGGAATATCCTGTTTGTGTGTTTACGCCGGACCTGGTTCCATTATCTATTATTCTGTCAGAATATCCTGTCGGTGCGTTTACGCATTATCTGGTTCTGTTAGTTATTATTCTGTTGGAATAACCTGTATGTGCGGTCTATCGCATGCCTGGTGAATTCTTTTGTTATTCCATTCTTTATTGTACTCAGTTGGTTAATGTTTTGACTTTTATACTCCATAAAATTAGTGGAATATCCTTCATCCAGTATCTTTTCATGAAAATATTCTTCAGAGCATTCTTGAATTTTACTCCACAAAGCAGTATCATGTTGACAATTTGGTCGTTATTGGTTCCTGGATAAATTAATTCTTGAACTTGTTTTATTGAATTCTTATATCATTGTCATCATCCTCATGTTTATATTCTGTTGAAAGTCATTTGTGGCCTGTAGTGGATAGATGGACTTGGTATGATTACGACTAGGGATTATTCGGTATAATCATAACCGTAATGTTACAAATGATGTGGAAAAAGTTCTCATTGGCCCGTAGTGTATTGATGGACAGTTTTTGGTATGATTATGACTATGAATTCTCTTTGGCCGTAGTGCAAAGATGAATTGTTTTATGGCATGATCAGGACCGTTGATGAAAACATGATTATCTTTAGCCGTAGTGCATGGATAATTCGTGGTCGTGATACTAAAGAATATCCTTGGCCGTAGTGCAGGGGTGATTCGATGATGTGGATTATTTATTAAGCTGAGTCCCAGCGATAAAAGTCATGAAAAACCTTTTAAATCATAAAAGATAGTTGATTTTATTCTCTACTTGTCTCTTTTAATGGATTGCTAGTTCCGCTGTAGTTAAACTTGATGTATATTGTATTTTATCAGTTTAACATTCTTGAAGACTAATGAAAATTTATTCTGCATTATCTTAGTCATAATATTTTTTATTGGGCTAGTTGAGCTCACCCTTTCTTTCACTGTTCTCTTCAGGAAATGAGAATATAGTTCTGACGAGTCGGGAAACGGAGTGATGTACCAGATGATAGCATTAGTAGTCCTCACTATTCTATGTAATAGTGTGATAATAATTATAATGAGGACTCCTTTTGAGTATGGATACTCTCTAGAAGATAATATTTGTATTCAAACTCACAGTTTATGTTTTGTCGTATTGTACACGAAAGTTGTATTATTAAGTTGTATTTGAATTCTGTACCATATATCTGGCGACTCAAGATGGGTGATGTATACCTAATTTTGGGGGCGTCATAGTTGGTATCAGAGCTTAGGGATATGATCCCTGGCTGAGATGTGAGATAAGAACTAGGAGGGGAAGGATGGGGAATTCCTTCGCTAGTATGACCTACCTAAGTTTATTTGGTATTTAATTGGTCGGTCAGAGTATATTGATAATATGTGATATGTCAATTAACCCTTATTTTGTGGCAGTATTTGAAAATGGCATCTGAAAATGTTGAGATAAGCAATAGAGCACAGGAGACCGTTGAGTCTCCACAGATCAATAATCAGGACAATATGCAATAGGATGGCGATAATTCTCCTGTAAACAACAACACTTATCAATTGACGAACGACGGTACGTTTAGGAGTTTTTTTAGAATTCATGCAACATCAGGCGAAGGCGGCTCCTATTTATAATGCGGGTAAAAATAATGGCAACCCACGGTTGGTCACCGCTAAGCAGTTCATGAAACTGGGACCACCGGAGTTTTTGGGAAAGCCAGAACCACTTAAGGCCGAGACATGGTTAAAGCAGATCACCAAGATATTTGATGTATTGGGAGGCTTAGAGGAGCAAAAGGTTCCTTTTGCCACCTTTATGTCGCGTGAAGAGACAGATTACTGGTGGGAATCTATAAAACGTACCCAGCCTGACGCACTCAAGATGTCTTGGGAGAAGTTCCAAGAGTTGTTCAATGACAAGTACTTTTTCGAAAGCATTCGTCACATGAAGGAAGTGGAATTTATTAAGTTGGAGCAAAACAACATAACCGTGTCGCAGTACGAAGCCAAGTTTGCCGAGTTGTCCCGATTTGCGTCCCATTTGGTTGATAATGAGGAGAGAATGACGCGAATGTTTCTAAGAGGTTTGAAACCCGAGATACGTCAATATCTTATCTCTCATAAACTGTGTTTGTATTTAGATGTTGTTAATAGGGCTCAATTATTGGAGCGTGATAACGAGTCAACCCAACCAGAAGAGAGCAGCCGACAAAATGATAATACCGGTGATAACAGTCATCAAAGAGGTGACAATAAGCATGAAGGGAATTAACATGCCAGAAATGGTAACTACTTCGGTGGTAATCATGGCCAAAACAATAAGAATGGACATTTCAAGAAGAGAAGGTTCAACAACGACGTGAAGACGTCGGCACCAGCACCAGTTTTAAAGGAAGAAGAACGACCATCGGTTGTATGTTTCAAATGCGGACAGGAGGGACACATCCATCCAAACTGTACGCAGCAATCCAAAGCGTGTTTTAATTGCGAAAGAGAAGGTCACCTAGCTCGATTTTGTCATATGGTGAAGTCAAGTCCAGCTGAGATAGTGATGCCAAAGGATGTCCCAGACAAGCCAAAGCCGGTAGTTTAAGAGAGAGCATTTTTTTTCGTGGCAAGGAACCTGAATAAAATTATCACAGGTATGTTAGTCATAAACTCTTGTGAAGTCTATACCATGTTAGATACCGGTTCTACTCACTCTTTTATTTCACCTAGTTGTGTTCAATGTTTCAACTTAACTCCGGAGAAGTTAGACTTTGATTTATCTGTTGAAATTCCGTTGGGAGAAACCTTCGTTACCTCTACTATTTATAAATCTTAGTTGATTCAAATCAACACTTTCACGTTACCTGTCGATCGTATCTCTTTGAAAATACTTGCCTTTGATGTGATTTTAGGAATCGATTGGTTAACTACTCATCATGTTTTTTTTGTAAGGTTGTTAGCTTTCGTACTCCTAACCAACCTATTATGCGAATTCAAAGTAACTAAACCACTAAAGTCAATCATTGTCATATCAAGCCATAAGTAAAGAGCCCTGAGCCTTTATTTGGTGACTTCCTTGTGTGGAATGCATCGAAGCCAGACTTTCTGTAGGCGACGTCGTGAATGACGATGACAAGTTGATAGGTATCAATGTGACGTGCTATCCAAGTCTTGGATGAGAGTCACAGTTTTGAACGATATTTCTATTGTTAATAAATTTCCTGACGTATTCTTGAAGACTTCTTAGCCTACCCCAGAGCGTGAAATCGAATTTTGTATTGACCCCAATACAAAACCCATTTCTTAAACCCTCAAATATTTCTTCAACTAAAACGAATGTATTATGCGCCAAAGACGTTGGCTCGAGTTGTTGAAGATTACGATCGTACCATTCAATATCATCATTGAAGTGCGAACGTGGTAGCTGACTTGTTGAGTAGAAGATCATATGCGAGTGAGATGTTGTTAACACAAAGACCCATTTTGTATAACTTACAAATGATGAAGATAGAGTTAAAAACTCTAGGGACCCACGTGAAGATAACAAATATACGATTAGAATCGACTTTAATCGATAAAGTTATAGCCACTCAAGTTACATACTCAGAGCTGATGAATGTGAAGAAGAAGGTTCAAGAGGGCGTTATTCTAGAAGCAAGAATCGATGAAGAGAGGAAATCTCAACCCTCGATTTAATTGACCCATTTAAAATCCTCGATCAAGTAGGAACTGTGGCTTATAGACTCGTTTTACCGCCAAGTATGTCGCGTGTTCGTAACATTTTTAACGTATTGATGTTACGTAAATATGTGGACGACCCGAACCACATTATTGATTTAGAACCGGACGAGATAGCGGATAATTTAACGTATGAAGATGTACCTGTTAAAATCCTAGAATGTATTCAACACTCAAAGGTTATACCTCAAGAGTTAGAATTTGACGAAGTGTCCTCATCTGTTCGGCATACCAGGTTCGTACGTAAATTTTGAGGGCAAAATTTCATAAGGAGGGGAGATTGTGAAACCCCATATTTTATTAATAAAGATTTAATTTTTTCGAAATATTTTTTTAAATATTATGGTGTGAATTTGAGATAATGTTATAGTTGTGGGTAGTATTTATAAATTTTACAAAGTATGCAAGTTGTTGTATTATATTCGATTGGTCGGAGAATATTATTTTTGTCGGGGAGTATTTGTACGACGACACAATTATTGGTGGACCCCACAACGAAATTATTGTCGGATTGAGAAAACGATAAAAATATTTTATGAAAATAATGGCGAAAGTTTTACCGTTAATACTGTTGAACTACTCGGTAGTAAAAGTACAGTAATACGTGCGGTTGCATAGTAGCATACGGTATTGATTATTGATGCTTACATGATAAGTCACTCAGTTTTGTTTTATTAGTATTATTAATGTAATAAAACAGAAAAGCTTTTTATATAAAACAGAATACTTTTATAAAGTTATTCGTTTTATTAGGCTAATAGTAAAATCTTTTTATATAAAATAAAATACTTTTATAAAGTTATTTGTTTTATTAGATAATAATTAGAATATATTATATTTTATTATGCATAGTGTTTGCATAGTGCATGCATAGTATTTGCATAGTAAAATCTTTTATAAAGTTATTCGTTTTATTAGATTATAAATAGAATATATTATATTTTATTTAAAAGATTTTGCTTTAAATATGGACCATCCGATTAAAAGTAAATCAATCTGGACCATTCATGAATTAGTTACTATGCAGTCCATTCTTCTATAAATAGAAGTTCATTCTTTCATTATTTCTTACGAATTCACTGAAACTCTAGAGAGAGAAGTTATAAAGAGAAAAAAGAAAAGTATTCTGCTACTGCACTACTCCTATATCCAGTACTCTTCTTCTTAAGGTAAGGGATATTATTTGTTGTACCCGTAATGGATATTATTTCTTTTGTATTAATGAAGAGAACTTCTATTATTCAATTATTTATTATTCTGTTGGAATAACCTGTATACGCGGGCTACCCTATACTTGGTGAAATTCTTCTATTATTCCATTCTTTATTATTCGGTTGAAATATCTTGTCTGTGCGTTTTACGCTGGACCTGGTTCCATTATTTATTATTCTATCGGAATATCTTGTCTGTGCGTTTACGCCGGACCTGGTTCCATTATCCATTATTCTGTCAGAATATCCTGTCTATGCATTTACGCCGGACCTGGTTGCATTATCTATTATTCTGTCGGAATATCCTGTCGGTGCGTTTATGCATGACCTGGTTCCGTTATTTGTTATTCTGTTGGAATAACCTGTCTGTGCGGTCTATCGCATGCCTGGTGATTTCTTTTGTTATTCTATTCTTTATTGTACTCAGTTGGTTAAAGTTTTGGCTTTTATACTCCTTGAAATTAGTGGAATATCCTTGATATTTGCACTTCATCCATTATCTTTTCATGAAAATATTCTTCCGAGCATTCTTGAATTTTACTCCACAAAGCAGTATCATGTTGACAATTTGGATGTTATTGGTTCCTGGATAAATTAATTCTTGAACTTGTTTTATTGAATTCTTATATCGTTGTCATCATCCTCATGTTTATATTCTGTTGAAAGTCATTTGTGGCCTGTAGTGGATAGATGGACTTGGTATGATTACGACTAGGGATTATTCGATATAATCATAACCGTAATGTTACAAATGATGTGGAAAAAGTCCTCATTGGCCCGTAGTGTATTGATGGACAGTTTTTGGTATGATTATGACTATGGATTCTCTTTGGCCGTAGTGTTTTATGGCATGATCAGGACTGTTGATGAAAACATGATTATCTTTAGCCGTAGTGCATGGATAATTCGTGGTCGTGATACTAAAGAATATCCTTGGCCGTAGTGCAGGGGTGATTCGATGATGTGGATTATTTATTAAGCTGAGTCCCAGCGATAAAAGTCATGAAAAACCTTTTAAATCATAAAAGATAGTTGATTTTATTCTCTACTTGTCTCTTTTAATGGATTGCTAGTTCCGCTGTAGTTAAACTTGATGTATATTGTATTTTATCAGTTTAACATTCTTGAAGACTAATGAAAATTTATTCTGCATTATCTTAATCATAATATTTTTTATTGGGCTAGTTGAGCTCACCCTTTCTTTCACTGTTCTCTTCAGGAAATGAGAATATAGTTCTGACGAGTCGGGAAACGGAGTGATGTACCAGATGATAGCATTAGTAGTCCTTACTATTCTATGTAATAGTGTGATAATAATTATAATGAGGACTCCTTTTGAGTATGGATACTCTCTAAAAGACAATATTTGTATTCAAACTCACAGTTTATGTTTTGTCGTATTGTACACGACAGTTGTATTATTAAGTTGTATTTGAATTCTGTACCATGTATCTGGCGACTCAAGATGGGTGATGTATAACTAATTTTGGGGGCGTCACACCGAGCATGACCTGAAGATTTCTGGGTAACCCAGAAATCATTTTCCAGTGTCTGACAAGATGTTTAAGGCTTCTAGTCTATCAGGTTTTTGTGGTTTTATTCTTGTTCTTGCCTTCATGTTGTAGTATGTTAGATGGACTCAAGATCCATGTCTTTATACCCTTCATAACATAAATATATCGATCTGAGTGAGTGGTCAAAGTAGACCACTCGTCACTGATTAAGCGTTTCTGGAAAACCCAGAAATCGGATGCACAAGTTTTCTAACAGTTGTTGACCGATCAAGATCTTGCTTGTGTTTTATTGTTATGGTTATGTGTTGTATTAGATCTGTAATATCACATGCTACCTACAATCTAGATGTCTTAAATCACATGAACGTTACCAGTATTGCAAGTTATGAAGATCTAAAGTAGGTACCTGGTACTGTTCTTCATTTTTGGAAAACCAAGAAATGAAGAACAGCGTCTGACAGTGTTTTTGAGAGATTAAATCTCTTTGTTATTTAATGATTTGACCATGGAATAAGTTTGTAGTTATAGTGATACATGAGTTGTGATGCCCCCAAAATTAGGTATACATCACCCATCTTGGGTCGTCAGATACATGGTACAAAATACAAATACAACTTACTAATACAACTGTCGTGTACAATATGACAAAACATAACTGTGAGTTTGAATACAATTATTGTCTACTAGAAACTATACAAACTCAAAAGGAGTCCTCATTCCAATTATTGTCACACTATTTAACAGAAAAGTGAGGACTACTAATACTATCATCTGGTCCATCACTCCGTTCTCCAACTCGTCTCAGCTATATTCTCATTTTCTGAAGAGAAAAATGAAAGAAAGGGTGAGCTCAACTAGCCCAGTAAGAAATATTATGGCTAAAATAATGCAGAATAACTTATAATTAGCCTTCAACAGTGTTAAACTGATAAAATATAACGAAAATCAAGTTTAACTGCAGCGGAACAAGCAATCCATTAAAAGAGTCAAGTAGAGAATAAAATCTACTATCTTCTATGATTTAAAAGGTTTTTCAACACTGTTATCGCTGGGACTCAGCTTAACAAAATAATCCACATCATCGAATCACCCCTGCACTACGGCCAAGGATATTCTTTAGTATCACGACCATAATTATCCATTCACTACGGGCCAAGAATATTTGTGTATTCATTAATGGTCATGATCATGCCAACAACTGTCCATCAATGTACTACGGGCCAATGAAGACTTTTACCGCATCATTTGTAACATTACGGTCATGATTATACCGAATAATCCCTGGTCATAATCATACCAAGTCCATCTATGCACTACATGCCACAGATGACTTTCAACATTTTATAAACATGAGGATGATGACAATGATATAAGAATTCAATAAAACAAGTTCAAGAATTAATTTATCCAAGAATTAACAACGTCCAAATTGTCAACATGATACTGCTTTGTGGAGTAAAATTCAAGAATGCTTAGAATAATATTTTTATGAAAAGATACTGGATGAAACACAATTATCAAGGATATTCCACTAATTTCATGGAGTATAGAAGTTAAAACTTAACCAACTGAGTATAATAAAGAATGGAATAACAAAAGAAATCACCCGGCATACGATAGACCGCACAGACAGGTAATTCTAACAGAATAATAAATAATGGAACCAGGTCCGGCGTAAATGCACAGATATGATATTCCGACAAAATAATAAATAATGGAACCAGGTCTGGCGTAAACGCACAGACAGGATATTTCGACAGAATAATAAATAATGGAACCAGGTCCGGTGAAAAACACATAGACAGGATGTTACAACAGAATAATAACAAGACGGAACCAGGTCCGGTGTAAAACACACAGACAGGATGTTCCAACAGAATAATAATAAAAACGGAACCAGGTCCGGTGTAAAACACACGGACAGGATGTTCCAACAGAATAATAGAAGAATGTCACCAAGTATAGGGTAGACCGCGTATACAGGTTATTCAAACAGAATAATAAGAAATGGAATAACAAAAGTTCTCTTCATGAATAAGAAAGAATAACACCCCTTACCGTTTTAAAGAAAAACTAAAATAAGGAAGTAGTTAAGTAGCAGAATACTTTTCTTCTCTCTCTCTATAATTTCTCTCTCTAGAGTTCAGTGAATTCGTAAGAAATAATGAAGGAATGAGCTGCTATTTATAGAAAAATAGAATGCATAGTAACTAATCCATGAACGGTCCAGATTGATTACTTTAATCTGACGGTCCATATTTATAGAAAAATCTTTTAAATAAAATATAATATATTCTATTTATAGAATAACTTTAATAAAGTATTCTGTTTTATATAAAAAGATGTTTCTGTTTTATTACGTTAATAATACGAATAAAACAAAACTTCATTATCGCTAAATAATTCATATTATTAACTGACAATAATTGAATCAAACTGAGTGACTTCTCACATAAGCATTAATAATCAATACCGTGTGCTACTATGCAACCACACGTGTTACTGTACTTTTACTATCGAGTAGTTCAACAGTATCAATGGTAAAACTTCCGCCATTATTTTTAATAAAATATTTTTGTCGTTTTCTCAATCCGACAATAATTCCGTTGTAGGGTCCACTAATGATTGTGCCGTTGTACGAATATTCTCTGTTAAAACGAATATTCCCTGACCAATCGAATATTATATAACAACTTGCGTACTTTGTAAAATTTATAAATATTACCCACAACTATAACATTATATCAAATTAACTCCATAATATTCAAAAATAATATTTATAAAAAATTCATCTTTATTTAAAAAAGTTGGGGTCTTACATGAGTTCTACAATATCTAATCGATTTCTAGCCAAGAAACACTTTGTATTGGATTTTATAAGTGGTCGAACTAGATACCCTACACACTATCGATGAATTTCTGGGTTTGATGAAAAACACTCAAGAACACCTATAGCGACAGTTTCGTCGCTATAGGGTCCTTTAGCGACAGTTTATTTCCAAAATTAATTATTTTTATTAAATAAATAGAAAAAAATTAGTTTTTAATTATTAAAAATACAAAATAAATTATTAAAAATTATTTTAAAATTCAAAAATTAGTTTTTAATTATTTTGAATATATTTCATAAATATTTAATATTTTTGGAATATTAAAAGTATTTAATTTATTTAATTATAATATTAAATAAATTATTTAAAGATGATTTTAATACATGAAAAATCATTTAAAATTATATTATGGTATAAGAAAATAAATTAAGTTATTTTTGATAACTTTTAATATTTTGTAATGAAATTTCATTAATAGATTAATATTAATGATATTTAAGTTATTTAATAAATGTATGATGAAAAATAAAATAAATGATTTAAAAATTATATAAAAATTATATAATGGTTATAAAAATATTTTAAGTTATAAAATATAATTTTTGATATTTTGTCATGAAAAATAGTAATATTTTAATATTAATGATATTAAGTTTATTTAATAATTATATTAAATAAATAGTTTAAAAATAGTTTTATTGAGTTAAAAATCTTTTAAAAAGGATATAAATAAATTAAAAATATTTTAAGTTATAATTAATGACTTTTAAATATTTTGATAAATAATGCATTAATATTTTAATATTAATGGTAATTATTTAAAAATGATTTTAACTCTTTTAAAAATTATTTAAGGGTAATATAAATACTTTAAAAATATTTTGAGTTACTATAACTAACTTTAATATTTTGGCAATGGTTTCATTAATAGTTTAATATTAATTAAATATTAATGATAATAGAATTGTTTAATATTTAGATCATTTAATTATGATTCTGGTGGTTGAAAATTCATGATTTATTATAATAAATGTTTAAAAATTATTATAAGTCATTTAAAAATAATATGACCGATACTTATAAATGTTAAACTACAAGATAGAGTCTTAGACTAGATAATTATTCGATCGGTACACCGACATATTTCAGAAATTGATCTGGACTTGTATAATTTGTTTGTATATGTGTTTGTTTGTGATTCAATGACTGTGAAACATATGTGACAATGCGCTTAGGTTATGTGCTGACTGCAATAAGCAGTGCTATGCGTTATAGTATGTTGTTCTAATTAGTAAAATGATCTTATTAATGATAGGTTTCGGTATAGAAGATGGAACTAAGTTACGAACTGTAAGCAGCGCATCAGGCAAGTATCTTACCTTTGCATTTCCTTTATGCAATGGACACGAGTAAGAATTTTCAGAATTATATTATTATTATGCTATATTATTAACCCTATTGTGATATATTCTATATCCGATCATTGTTTATCAACATGTTAGTATATGATAATTCAGATATATATATTCTGTTCATTAATTTCTAAATATGGTTATACAAGTGTTCCCGCTTGGATAATCATTGTATTTAATCACATGTTGATATATATATATATATATATATATAAGCCATCTAAGCTAATTGACCAGCTAGACACAGATTTATAAATATTGTTGAATATGATAAAACTTCTTTGTATCCAATCAAATTATTTTAGTTCGGATTCCAGACTAGTATGAACATCCCAATCAAGGGAAAACTTTTATGCCCCCAAGGCGGACAGAGTGAACGATCACATCGTTCTTACAATGTAGTATTGATCAATACAGGGCCCATGGGATGTACACCCTCGCGCCCGTAAGGTATGACGATTTGCGGATGAAGTTCTGCTAAACCTATTAGAAAATTAAAAACAATGTTCATAGTATGTCAACTAAACCCCATATATATAGTCATTTCGTAGTTTTAAAAATTTGAGATAGAATTGTTATGTTAGTATTATCGGTTCAGTTTACTTCATAACTATAGATTTGTTGTAGAAGTGATGTATAAAAAAATATTTAATTCTTTCAGCTAATTATATTTATAATTGTTATTACTTGCTGGGCACTCAAATGCTCACCCTTGCTTAATTTAATTATTTTCAGCTAAGTGTGAAAAGCTAGAAGGTTCAGTCATCATCAAGTGAAAAGGAAAGCAAACAGAATATGTTTAATGGTATCTTTTGTAATAGTTAGACTGTATTAATATAATGATATGTATTATATATCATGTAAAGAATTATAGTAAAAGTTGCGTACTTGGGATTAGACTCTGGTAAATGTAAATAAAGTTTGATATTCATATTATTGTTATTATTATTAGTATTATTCCGCTCACAGAAATGGTATCGTAAAGCACTGAGTTCGGGTTTCAAGTACCTGAATTTGGGGGCGTTACATGACAGCCATATGTCAGGGCCTCTAGATCTTTACTTGTTAAGTGTTATGTGTGTTTTAAGTTATAGACTTGTTCTTTGCCACGAGGAGAGTAGACTGGAAGTGGAGTCAACTCCATACCCTGTCTAGATCTCATGTTATAAGCAGTCAAATATGGTTGACCGACCATGACCAATTGGATTTCTGGGCAACCCAGATTTCCAAAATGGTCTGACAATAATTTTTAAGGCCATGAATCTTGCTATGTTTCGATAGTTTGGCCAAGTTGTTGTTTTGATCTTGTAGACTAGTATAAGGACTACAAAATCATGCTAATAGATCACCCAGATCTTACATATAATCAAAGTTGTGAGTGGTCAAACCAGCGTTGACCAACTGCCTGGGACGAAATCTGGAAAACCCAGAAATCGTGAAGAACAGCTCCTGACATCATTTTGACCGGCCTTGATCTCTCACCTGTTATGTTGTTTGACTAAACTATTGTTATAATGTTGTTCTACGACATAAGTACTACCATCTGGTATCATAAAACCACTTAGAGCATGACCAGAGACCAGATTAATCAGGGTTCAAAAAGAGACCCTTGACACTTTTTAAGTTTCTGGGCAACCTAGAAACTCAAGAACACGTCTGACAAGCTTTTCTGGAGCCTGAATCTTGTAGATTTGATATGTTTAATGCTATGAAACTTGTTTTTGTGTGTAGTATTACGTACATACTACATGTATAACACCTTAACCAGCCCAGAAAACAACATGATCTAAGAATTTTGTGTGGTCAAACTAGGTACCTTGAGTACTGACATTGAATGTTCTTCGTTGGCCAGAAACACCTATAGCAACAGTTCTGTCGCTATAGGGCCCTTTAGTGACACTTATGTTCCAAAAATGATTATTTTTATTAAATAAATAGAAAAAAATTATTTTTAATATTATTTTCAATTATCGGATAATGGATTTAAAGGTTTAAAAATCATATAATTATGATTTATAAGGTATTAAAAATACTTTGATATATTATAATTATATTATAATATTATGTTATGATTTTTATTAATATTTAATAATAAATAAATATTAATAATAAGCGAATAAGGTGGCATTTATATTATATTAATACGATATAAGTGTTTGAAAAATTATGATAAATGATAATAATTATTTAAAAATTATTACGAGACTTCGAAAAATATTTTGAATGATAATAAAATTATCTAAGATATTTGTTAAGTGTTTAGACCGAGTCTTAGTGATTTTAGGCTCGAGAATTATCCGACTAGACCGTCAGAATGTTAGAATTGTGTAGGGTTCAACTCAGACAGAAATAGTTTGACTTGATAACGAGTCTTAAGTAGTTTGTGGACTGATAGGGTTATGTGTTTAGGATTATTTTATAAAAATATTTATAACAGTATTATACTGTGATGATATTATTCTAATATTGGAGATCTATATTAATAATATTAGGTCTTCGGATAAAGTGATATAAACTGTGTAGCAATAGTCAGTGAATCAGGCAAGTTCCTAACCTTGAACTTGTAATTATTGTGCAAGTTTCTTAAACTCGACCTCGAGTTGTTTCATTCGAATATGCTTATGGTTAATCATTGCAAATTACCATGTCTATGAATTATTGATTCGCACTCTGTGCAAATTGTATGTATTCATCAGGTATGAAAGGCTGATGTGACACCCCCAAATCCGGGTTACCTGACTCCCGAGTTTGGTGCTCACGATCCACAATATAATAACATCTAACTACCCATTAATATAGAAATAATAATACATAAGTCATTAACAGAGATTGTTAATACATTAGTCCCATGTCCTCTAACCTTAACATTACAAACATACCCTTTAGATATACAAAAAGGGTTTAAAAACTCAACATAATAATAATGTTATTCATAATTACTCAATCACTATGTCTTTTCCTTTGTTCTTCACAATACCTCCTGCTACCTCATCCCTAGCTGAAAAGTTTTATTTAGCAAGGGTGAGCAACAAATTTGCCCCGCAAGTTAAGACATACAATAAATGTATAATAATTAATAAAAACAGACTATCTAATTTGATAGAATAATACCAAAGTTCGGGAAACTTTGAAATAGCTAAACAATTCGTTAATCAATAACAAGTTTTCTCGCAATCCATGCAATATAATAATTTGATAAATGAATGAGTACAACACTTTCAAAGTTTCTATGATATTCTATTGAATAATTAAGATTTAATTCTACGCAATAATAAAGTGAAATATTTTTCAGATTTATGCTGAGCAATCCGTTAGATCATGAACTTCTCTTCTCGAGTAACTATCAAAGATTGGACTTTGATATACCCAGGAGTATCAGATAACCATAAAGATTAAATTATACCCCTACGTAAGTACCCCTCTGTAAATAATTATAAATATTAATGAAAAATGTCCCAAATAATTAAAAGTTATTTTTCATAATTTAGAATGACTTTTAAAACTTTTTTTGTAATTTTTAGAATTTATTTTCTATTTTTAATCATTTTTCAAAAAAATTAAAAAATAAAAATAATTAAACCGTCGCTAATGGCCTATAGCGACACTAAGCATCGCTGTTGGTGTTCTTGAGCCTCAAGAACACTGACATCCCAGTGCTCAAGGGTCAACGTTTGACTGCCTATAATTCTCAATCCATACATGTTCTGTGCAATATTTAACCTTGATCTTGTAGTGTTTATGTAACACTACAAGCATCAACCACAATCAAGATTATATCACATAACACCATCAAGATTCAAGCCCTCAAAGTCACTGTCAGAAGGTTTATGTCCAATCTAAAACTCAGATCATGTAGTGTTTATGTCACACTACAATGAACACTAGCAATCTAGGTCAAACAATCAAACATCATAAAGATCTGGGCTTTTAAATTCGTTGTCAGACATTATCTGGGTTTCCCCAGAAACCCAGAACTTCGACTAGTCACTTTCATGCTTGATTTCCTTTATGTTCTAGTGATGATTTATGTCATTTAATGGTTCAAATCTATAGTATACATGACAATGAACATTACTATAACAACAAATCAGTTTAACAATAACAGATCCACAAGCTATGACTCGGTCAAAGCCTGTCATAAAAAAACGTTCATACCCTTTTCTGGAAATTCCAGAAATGCAAAATCAGTGTAAGTGGCCAACTTTGACCACTTACTACGATCGATCTATTGACTGTTTAAGAGTTCTAAGGCCATGGATCTAGAGTCCACATTATAAACTACAATCTGAATACAACACATCATCAAAACACTAACACGACCGATAGATGAAGGAGCTTAAAGATGTTGTCAGATGCTATTTTCAAATTTCTGGGTTGCCTAGAATGTACTTGGTCATGCCCGGTCAACGGGTTTTGACCGTTAATAACTCACGATCTTGACATCAAATGACTGTGATTTCACTTCTAGATCAAAGACAACATGACAAGCTATAGATTACAACTTTAAAACAACAAAAATCGCAAACACAGAAAGATCTAAAGCGTCTGACATTAACTTGTCAGACGACTGATAAGCTCAAGAACAGTTTTGAAAATCGTTACTTTTAAAGCCATTTGATGCTATGGATCTACGGTATATCACCATAGATCATCATAAAACATCCCCTAGCACATAGATAAACACATAAACACAAAATTTTTTTAAGCACGTAAGATCTAGGTTGAGTTTAAGGTGATACCTTCTCTTGCTAAATCTTTAATCCTTGCTCTCCAAATTTATTCTTGGTGTTCTAGGGACTAATAATGTGGCTAATCTACCTTAGATTTTTGGAGGTCTTAGTGAGAGAAAGAGTTGGTGAGAGCAAGAGAGAAAATGGGCAAGCTTTTTATGATTTTCTCTCTCCCAAATCTATATATATTACATAGATGCATGAATGATCTGATCTTGCTGTCAATTATAGGTTGATTTACTGATATTTTAAGTCACCATGGTCAAAATAGTTAGCGAACAACTAAAGGTCTTGGCCATTTTTACAAGTAACCTAATAAAAATCTATAAAGGGCATTTTGGTCATTGCTCTTATAATTTTAATGGCATTATGATCAAATGTACAAACCCTTAGGGTTTAACCCTAAGGTTCTAATCCTAAGGTTTTAACCCTTAGATTTTACAAACTCCAATTCTAGAATTTTCTAATTAGGGTTTTTAAAATAGAAAATTAAGAATTTAAAAAATGTAATTAGGGTTTTAAATAGAAATTAATATATCTAAAGTATAATTAGGGTTTTTTAATTATATTAACACTTACTAATAACATTAGGGCTTGCTAATTAGAATTAGAGTTTTAAATTCGCAGTTAAGCACAACTCTACTCTTATTTTTCAGTCAACACCCAAATTAACTAATTCTTGTAGCTCGTATCACAGATACATAACACAATATTTATAATTAATATTAATATTAATAAAAAAAATTATTCATAAAATTCAGATTATTCGAAATCCCGGGTTCTCACATTCACCCCTCCTTAAAAGGATTCTATCCTCGGAATCACCGCTTCCTTACTCCCTACAATCTTTTAAAGTTGTATCATCAATTCATTTTATTAACACAATATTCATTTGTGTCTTATATCCTATCCTGTGACTTGAATCTATAAAAGAAAATAATTCACAGGAATATCTATCCACAAATACTCGCGTAATTTAAGTATTAAGCTAAATCGTTACCTGTCGCCACCTCATGGACAACTCCTACATCTTGCGCCGTTATGTTGAACGTACGGGCCATTGGTCTTCCTGGTTGTGCAGGTCCTCGAATTGCCAAGGTTTCGCTACCGGGTCCCTTCTTGACACTCTCCTCCGTATTTCTCTTTGGACAGCTTTGAACCAGATGATCAGTCGATCCACACGCAAAGCAACCTTATATATTCTTTGGATTAGGACAATAGGGCGACATGTGTCCCTCTTGACCATAGTTATAGCAGACTTCCTTCTTCTTCAGACATACTCCTGAATGATTCTTTCCACAGGTAGCACATGGCTCCCCTCCTTTCTTATTTCCTCCTATCTTGTTACCCGACTTAGTATTCTCGCTCCACTTCCTCTTGTTTGGGTTACTACCACCACTGCTTCCTCCATCGTTTGTATTCTTCTTCTTCTCCTGATGAAATCGAGATGTCGCTTCGCTCCCTCCTTCAGTAATTAATGTTTTCTCCAACAAACTCGCGAACGTATTAATCTGCAATACTGCTACCTTGTTGTATATACCCGGCTTCAGTCCATTCTCGAATCTTCTCGCTTTTCTCACATTTGTGTCCACCTGATGAGGTGCAAATCTCGCTAACTCGTTGAATTTGCCAGCATACTACGAAACCGACATATTCTCCTGCTTCAGTTCTAAAAATTTAACTTCTATCTTGGATTGCATACTCAGCTAAAAGTAGTTCTCAAAGAACAACTCTTTGAATCTTTTCCAAGCCACTACAACTGTGCCAGCTCTCGCTTGATTAGTTTCCCACCAATAATTGCCTTCTCCCTTCATTAAGTATGTTGCAAAAGCTGTCTTTTGCTCTTCTACCACACGCGTAATAACGAATGCTTTCTCCATCTCCTTCACCCAAGTTTGGGCTTCAATCGGATCTGTGGTTCCCTTGAATTCTGGCGGTCCAACCGCTTTAAAGTCTTTAGAATTTGCTAATCCATTAGCTAGCTGATTTCTCGCTCTTGCTGCTGGCACTCTATTCCCCATAGCTTCGGCTATCATATTTGCAAAGTTTTGCATCAGGTCAGTTTGACCTCCTTCATTATTCACCGATTGTTTTTCTCTTTAGTTTCGATTCTGTCGTCTAGGCGGCATTATCTGATTAAAATAAAAATCTTACATTAATTCTCTTTCTCTACACAAATTCTTCACACAATAAGAATTTAACACATAATTCTCATATAATCGCTTATTTATTCAAATAGCACACATTACTTTTAGTACTTAACACATATTACTATCCCTTTATAAATAAATTTTAGAGTTAACAACACAACTTTACACAAAAAGTTTTAATTCTCCAACTTTACACAAAAAGTTGTAATTCTCCATTCACATAACTATTCCCAGTTCGTCAACTTACCACAGTTATGAGTTTTGGAACTTGCCACAATTATATGAGTATATGAACTTATCCTAGTCAGACCTTTGGCGTCCATTTGCTGAGGGGTTCAAAACATTTCATATAATTATGAGTCATGAACTTACCATAAGTATGAGTTTTAAGAACACACAAATTAATCTTAATCTTATATTCATATATAAAATAAAGATTTCATTCATACAAACACACACACACACACACACACACACACACACACACATATATATATATATATATATACATATGCTTACACATCATTCTCAATATTACAACATTTAATATCATAACCTACTACTTATATCTAAGTTATCTACCGTCCATTCCCTTCTCCGGTCTTCTTCTTGCTGGGACACTTATTGAATTCGTGACCCGTTCTCCCATATGAATAACACTTCCTCATATTTGGTTTAGGACAACGTAGGGAAATATGTCCTTCTTGTTTATAGTTAAAGCACACGTTCTTCCACATCATGCATTCTCCCGCGTGAATCTTTCCGCACTTGCTACAGACTTGCTTCTTCTTCAGGTTTGAATTTTTAGAATTATTGCTGTTGTTATCCCTCTTTCTCTTTTTCTTGCCTTTCTTCTGCTTGATTGTTCCTTCAGACGATCCACCACCTTCAGTCTTCATCCTTTCCACTTGCGCTTTTATCTCTTTCTGTTCTTCAGTCATTTCGCGTAACGCTCGCTTCGTCTTTCGCAACTCCTCCAAGAGAAATACTTTACTCCGGAGTTCTTGGACTTCTGCATATTCTTGATCTTTCTCTCCAACTTTGTTCTTATTCCTTTTCTCCACCTTAGCTTCTTTAGACTCATCCTCTTCATCACCACTCAGATACATCTCGTGATAATCACCATGATCACTCCCCAGATTGACCATAGGTTCATCTTTTCCCACCTCTTCAACTGACTCACTTTGCGCTGACACCTCGACTACTGTACAACAGCCGCTAGCATCTCTTTACTCATTTCATCTTCTCCCGACATCCTACAATGAATCTAAATAACTTGATTAGTATTTTAGTAGTTCAAACTTCTCACACTCTGTGTCCATATTTCTCACTATTGATACACTTTGGCAATCCCACACTTAGTACTCTAAATGAGTATTCTAGATTTCGCTTATGGTTATAATCCTAGGGTTTTCCCCACCCCACTTAAGGTTTATAACCTACAACTTTGATACCAACCTGTGACACCCCCAAATCCGAGTTACCTGACTCCCGAGTTAGGTGCTCACGATCCACAAGATAATAACATCTAACTACCCATTCATATAGAAATAATAATACATAAGTCATTAACAGAGATTATTAATACATTAGTCCCAAGTCCTATAACCTTAACATTACAAACATACCCTTTAGATATACAAAAAGGGTTTACAAATTCAACATAATATTAATATTATTCATAATTACTCTATCACTATGCCTTTTCCTTTATTTTTCACAGCACCTCCTACTACCTCATCCCTAGCTGAAAAGTTTTATTTAGCAAGGGTGAGCAACAAATTTGCCCCGAAGTTAAGATATACAATAAATGTATAATAATTAATAAAAATATACTATCTAATTTGATAGAATAATACCAAAGTTCGGGGAACTTTGAAATAGCTGAACAATTCATTAATCAATAACAAGTTTTCTCGTAATCTATGCAATACAATAATTTGATAAATGAATGAGTACAACGCTTTCAAAGTTTCTACGATATTCTATTGAATAATTAAGAATTAATTTTATGCAATAACAAAGTGGAATATTTTCCAGATTTATGCTGAGCGATCCGTTGGATCTTGGACTTCTCTTCTCGAGTAACTATCAAAGATTGGACTTTGATATACCAGGTGTATCAGATAACCATAAAGATTAAATTATACCCCTTTGCAAGTACTTAGAGCGGCCAACTCCTTGTACCCTATATTATGCATAATACTCAAAACGCGCGCAATAGCCGAATATACGACCAAAAGGTTTCCCTTTTTATATAAAAAAGTTGTTCTTCTCAGTCTTACAAATAGAAGTTGTATTAACAACGAAATGCTATGATTTCAATATCTAATCACTTCTCGATCTAGCCAAAATAATTGGAATCGATCTGTCATTAATAATTGAATTATTTTCTCGAACCTATCAAGTTCTAACAATTATTCGTCTAACTAGAATAATTAGCTAAGATATATCTCAACACAATTTGACAATAAACATGAATTATATGTACTGTCAATAATAGCTTCTATGGATTTAATATCCAACAACTGTTATTCTACGAATATATATTTTCAGAATCATTGATTCAATTTGAATTAATAAACATGCACTA
The DNA here is from genome assembly GCA_016801055.1 of Panax notoginseng. NCBI lineage: Eukaryota > Viridiplantae > Streptophyta > Magnoliopsida > Apiales > Araliaceae > Panax > Panax notoginseng. The sequence goes on along the minus strand of CM029016.1, from coordinate 74,280,690 downwards.
ACTGCGAATAATCAATAATAACTTCTTGGACGTGGTCTAATTAACAATAATTAACCACAATTATAATTAGAAAATAATAACTCAAGGTTGAGTTAAGAAAACTTGCCTTCTTCGTTGATTACTGCTACACAATATACTTATTTACTTTCGAAAGACCTATAACCAATAATATCGGTCTCACAATCAGCACAATATTTTATAACATGTATCACTAAAATTTATAGTCAAACCTTTTTCCTAGGCACATTGCCATATAGCCACATCAGTGTTTATAACCTATATAAACACTTAACAAGTCTAATTAGTTCAGTCTGGTTGGATTTCAGTCTATTCTCGGTGTTCTGATCACCCTATCCGACAATTAATACATTTATTGTCAATTAAACTTGGTCTCTAAGCTTCAATATTAATTTAGATAAGTCAAATATCATTTATAATATTTTTGGAAAACTTTTAATAATTTATAAATAATTATTATAATTTATAATAATTTTTCAAATACTGAAATCATTTTTAAATGATTTAAATATCAAATAATCTTATCATCATTAATATTTACTAATATAAAAATATTAATGTTATACTTGTCAAAATATTCAAGTTATTATTAATAACTTAAAATATTTTTAAATCATCAATATTCTACTTAAATAATTTTTAAATTAATTAAAATTATTTTTAAATCATCACCATTAATATTTAAATATTAATAAAATTATCATCAAAATATTAAAAGTCATTAATTATAACTTAAAATATTTTTAAATCATTTTTCTCATTTTTAAATCAATAAAATTATTTTTAATTCATTTATTTAATATAATAATTAAATAAATCTAATATTAATAATATTAATTTATTAATGAAAATTCTCCAAAAATATTAAAAATTATATTTTATAATTCAAAATATTTTTTTACACTTTATTCTCATTTAAAATGATTTTTAAATCAGTAAAATTATTTTTAACTTATTTATTTAATACATTAATTAAATAAATCTAATATCATTAATATTAAATTATTAATAAAAATTCTCTAAAAGTATTAAAAATTACATTTTATAACTCAAAATATTTTTAAATACTCTATTCTTATTTAAACTGATTTTTCATAATATTAAATTATTTTTTTTAATTTATTTAATACACTAATTAAATAAATCTAATATCATTAATATTAAAATAATTATAAATATTAATGAAAAATGTCCAAATAATTAAAAGTTATTTTTCATAATTTAAAATAATTTTTAAAACTATTTTTGTAGTTTTTAGAATTTATTTTCTATTTTTAATCATTTTCCAGAAAAATCAGAAAATAAAAATAATTAAACCGTCACTAATGGCCTATAGCGACACTAAGCGTCGCTGTTGGTGTTCTTGAGCCTCAAGAACACTGACAGCTCAGTGTTCAAGGGTTAACGTTTGACTGCCTGTAATTCTCAATCCATACAAGTTCTACGCAATATTTAACATTGATCTTGTAGTGTTTATCTAAAACTACAAGCATCAACCACAATCTAGATTATATCACATAACACCATCAAGATTCAAGCCCTCAAAGTCACTGTCAGAAGGTTTTTGTCCAATCTAAAACTCAGATCATGTAGTGTTTTATGTCACACTACAATGAACACTAGCAATCTAGGTCAAACTATCAAACATCATAAAGATATGGGCTTTTAAATTCGTTGTCAGACATTATCTGGGTTTCCCCAGAAACCTAGAACTTCGACTGGTCACTTTCATGCTCAATTTCCTTTATGTTCTGGTTATGTCATTTAATGGTTCAAATCTATAGTATACATGACAAGGAACATTACTATAACAACAAATCAGTTTAACAACAACAGATCCACAAGCTATGACTCGGTCAAAGCTTGTCAGAAAAAAACGTTCATACCCTTTTCTGGAAATTCCAGAAATGCAAAATCAGTGCAAGTGGCCTACTTTGACCACTTGCTACGATCGATCTGTTGACTATTTAATAGTTCTAAGGCCATGGATCGAGAGTCCACATTACAAACTACAATCTAAATACAACACATCATCAAAACACTAACACGACTGACAGATCAAGGAGTATAAAGATGTTGTCAGACGCTGTTTTCAAATTTCTGGGTTGCCCAGAATGTACTCGGTCATGCCCGGTCAACGGGTTTTGACCGTTAATAACTCACGATCTAGACATCAAATGAATGTGATTTCACTTCCAAATCAAAGACAACATGACAAGCTACAGATTACAACTTTAAAACAACAAAAATCACAAACACAGAAAGATCTAGAGCGTCTGACATTAGCTTGTCAGACGACTGATAAGCTCAAGAACAGTTTTGAAAATCTTTACTTTTAAAGCCATTTGATGCTATGGAGCTATGGTATATCACCTTAGATCATCATAAAACATCCCATAACACATAGATAAACACATAAACACAAAAATTTTCTAAGCATGTAAGATCTAGGTCGAGTTTAAGGTTATACCTTCTCTTGCTAAATCTTTAATCTTTCCTCTCCAAATCTATTCTTGGTGTTCTAGGGACTGATAATATGACTGATCTACCTTAGCATTTCGGAGGTCTTAGTGAGAGCATTTCGGAGGTCCTAGTGAGAGAAAGAGTTGGTGAAAGCAAGAGAGAAAATGGGCAAGCTTTTTGTGATTTTCTCTCTCCCAAATCTACATATATTACATGGATGCATGAATGATCTGATCTTGCTGTCAATTGGAGGTTGATTTGTTGATATTTTAAGTCACCATGGTCAAAATAGTTGGTGAACAACTAAAGGTCTTGGCCATTTTTAGAAGTAACCTAATAAAAATCTATAAAGGGCATTTTGGTCATTGCTCTTGTAATTTTAATGGCATTATGATCAAATGTCCAAACCCTTAGGGTTTAACCCTAAGGTTTTAACCCTTAGCTTTTACAAACTCTAATTCTAGAATTTTCTAATTAGGGTTTTTAAAATAGAAAATTAAGAATTTCTAAAATATAATTAGGGTTTTAAATAGAAATTAATATTTCTAAAGTATAATTAAGGTGTCCTAATTATATTAACACTTACTAATCACATTAGGGCATGCTAATTAGGATTAGGGTTTTAAATTATCAGTTAAGCACAACTCTACTCTTACTTCTCAGTCAATACACAAATTGACTAATTCTTGCAGCTCGTATCACAGATACACATCACAATATTGATAATTAATATTAATAAAAAAAATTATTCATAAAATTCGGATTATTCGAAATCCCGGGTTTTTACATTCTCCCCTCCTTAAAAGGATTCCGTCCTCGGAATCACCGCTTCCTTACTCCCTACAATCTTTAAAAGTTGTATCGTCAATTCATTTTATTAACAAAATATTCATTTGTGTCTCATATTCTATCCTGTGACTTTAATCTATAAAAGAAAATAATTCACAGCAATATCTATCCACAAATACTCGCGTAATTTAAGTATTAAGCGAAATCGATACCTGTCGCCACCTCATTGACAACTCCTACATCTTGCGCCATCATGTTGAACGTACGGGCCGTTGGTCTTCCTGGCTGTGCAGGTCCTCGAATTGCCAAGGTTCTGCTACCGGGTCCCTTATTGACACTCTCCTTCTCCGCATTTCTCTTTGGACAGTTCCGAACCTGATGATCAGTCTAGCCATACGCAAAGCAACCTTGTATCTTCTTCGGATTGGGACAATTGGGAGACATGTGTTCCTCTTGACCACAGTTATAGCAGACTCCCTTATTCTTCAGACATACTCCTGAATGATTCTTTCCACAGGTAACACATGGCTTCCCTCCTTTCTTATTCCCTCTTATCTTGTTACCCGACTGAGTATTCTCGCTCCACTTCCTCTTGTTTGGGTTACTACCACCACTGCTTCCTCCATCATTGGTCTTCTTCTTCTTCTCCTGATGAAATCGAGATGCCGCTTCGCTCCCTCCTTCAGCAATTAACGCTTTCTCCAACAAAGTCGCGAACGTATTAATCTGCAATACTGCTACCTTGTTGTATATACCCGGCTTCAGTCCATTCTCAAATCTTCTCGCTTTTCTCGCCTCTGTGTCCACCTGATGAGGTGCAAATCTCGCCAACTCGTTGAATTTGGCAGCATACTCCGAAACCGACATATTCTCCTGCTTCAGTTCTAAAAATTTGACTTACATCCTGGATTGCATACTCGGCGAAAAGTAGTTCTCAAAGAACAACTCTTTGAATCTTGTCCAAGCCACCACAGCTGTACCATCTCTCGCATGATTAGTCTCCCACCAGTAATTGACTTCTCCCTTCATTAAGTATGTTGTAAAAGTTGTCTTCTACTCTTCTGCCACACACGCAATAACGAATGCTTTTTCCATCTCCTTCACCCAAGTTTGGGCTTCAATCTGATCTGTGGTTCCCTTGAATTCTGGCGGTCCTACTACTTTAAAGTCTTTAAAATTTGCCAATCTATCAGCTGGCTGATTTCTCGCTCTTGCTGCTGGCACACTATTCCCCATAGCTTCGGCTATCATATTTTTAAAGTTTTGCATCGGGTCAGCTTGACCTCCTTTATTCACCGATTGTTGTTCTCTTTGGTTTCGATTCTGTCGTCTAGGCAGTAATATCTAATTTAAATAAAAATCTTACATTAATTCTCTTTCTCTACACAAATTCTTAACACAATAAGAATTTAACACATAATTCTCATATAATCGCTTATTTATTCAAATAGCACATAGTACTTTTAGTACTTAACACATATTACTATCCCTTTTTAAATAAATTTTAGGGTTAACAACACAACTTTACACAAAAAGTTGTAATTCTCCATTCACATAACTATTCCCAGTTCGTCAACTTACCACAGTTATGAGTTTTGGAACTTGCCACAATTATATGAGTGTATGTGCTTCACCTAGTCAGACCTTTGGAGTCCATTCGCTGAGGGGTTCAAAAAATTTCATATAATTATGAGTCATGAAATTACCTTAAGTATGAGTTTTAAGAACACACAAATTAATCTTAATCTTAATCTTATATTCATATATAAAATAAAGATTTCATTCATACAAACATATATATATTTACATATTCTTACACATCATTCTCAATATTACAACATTTAATATCATAACCTACTACCAAAAGACACTACTACTTATATCTAAGTTGCCTACCGTCCACTCCCTTCTCCGGACTTCTTCTTGCTGGGACACTTGTTGAATCCGTGACCCGTTCTCCCACAAGAATAACACTTCCTCATATTTGGTTTAAGAAAATGTAGGGAAATATGTCCTTCTTGTTTACAGTGGAAGCACACGTTCATCCACATCATGCATTCTCCTGCGTGAGTCTTTCCACACTTGCTACAACCTTTCTTCTTCTTCGGGTTTGAATTTTAAGAATTATTGTTGTTTTTATCCCTCTTTCTCTTTTTCTTGCCTTTCTTCTGCTTGATTGTTCCTTCAGACGATCCACCACCTTCAGTCTTCATCCTTTCCACTTGCACTTTCAACTCGTTCTGTTCTTCAGTCATTTTCCGTAACTCTCGCTCCGTCTTCCACAACTCCTCCAAGAGAAATACTTTACTCCGGAGTTCTTGGACTTCTGCAGATTCTTGATCTTTCTCTCCAACTTTGTTCTTATTCCTTTTCTCCATCTTATCTTCTTCAGACTCTGCCTCCTCATCACCACTTAGATACATCTCGTGATAATCATCATGATCACTCCCCAGATTGACCATAGGATCATCTTTTCCCACCTCTTCAACTGACTCGTTTTGCGCTGGCACCTCGTGTGACAACTTGAGAATTTAGGAAATTATTTAAATGTTAAAATATTGAATTAAGGTTAAATAATGAAACTAGACAGAAAATAAGTGTATGCGTTTGATATTTTTGGGAAGGAATTTTGAGGATTTCAAAATTTTGTGAAGGATTTTGGTAAATTATTTAAGATTATGTGTATACGTGAATATGTTCTGTGTATATGCTCATTTATGTGTTCAGGATGTGGTTAAGGGTCAAGGTTTGACCAGATAAATTTTATCAGTGTCAAACCCTAGGAATATATTAAGAACGTCAACGTTCAGTTAGAAAACCCTAGCAACGGATAATAAACCCTAGAAATCGGTTATGAAATCCTAATTTCGATTCCGGGAATTCGAAACCCTAATTTAAAAATTTAAAACCCTAGTTTGGGAATGTAAATACTGGTATAAAGTTTAATCATTATTAATGATAACCTAATTAGGGATAACCCTAATTGATTTAGAAAACCCTAATTTCTGGTTAAAAAACCCTAATTTATGATTAGGAAAAACTTGATTGTTGGTGTAATAATTTTAATGTTAATTAGGAAACCTTAATCCTAATTTTCAAGTTATTAGTAAGTAGAAAACCCTAATCTAATTAGGAATCTAATTTCTATTAGAAAAATTATGTTTCTATTTGAAACCCTAATTCTTGGGTTATAAACCCTAACGTACTATTTTGACCCTAATTGCTAAATTAGCAATTTTAATTAGGAAATAATAATCCTAATTAGGAAGCTTGGATTATGATTAGGAAATCTTAATATAATTATAGAATCCTAATTATAATTTTGAAATACTAATTTTCTATTTTGAAAACCGAAATTTGAGAATCTTAGAAATTAAATTACAAAAATTTAAAGGTTAAGCCCTAAACCCTAAGGGTTTGGCCAATTTACATGCATGCCTTTAAAATTAAATGTCAAATGATATTAATACCATTTTTGCATTCTTTATTAGCTAACTTGTAATTTTTGTCCTAGTTTTGGTTGGTGGGCAACCCTAGCCGTAGCTATGTGACTAATTTAAAACTTATCAGCCATTTTATCAGCCAAGGTGCAATGTATTCAATAAATATATAAGATTAAAAGAGAGAGAAAAGTTCACTTTACTTTTCATTTTTGCCAACCTCTTCTCTCTCTCTATAATTCGAAATGTAGAGTGAGAGTGAGTGATTATATAAGCCATGATCAGGTGTTAGCATTCCAAGATCAGATCACAAGGATCAGATTTAAGATTAAGCATTAGAAAGGTATAAAAACCCTAAAATTTCTAAATCTTCAAGATTGTTGTTAATGTGTTGTTTGTTGGTTAGATATGTGTTAGATGGTGTCACATAATAATTTGGGCTGTTGGATCATGAATCCATATCATGTAGATGTACAAAAATCAAATTTTTAGTGACTGTTCTTGAACCTTCATGTGATGTCTGACAAGCAAATGTCAGACGCTTTAGATCCTTCTATGTTCTTAGTTTGTTGCGTTTTACGTTATGGATCTATTCTGTGTTGTGTAGGCTTTGATTTGAAACTGAAAACAGTGTCAAATCATGTTCAGATCGTAAGATATGATTAGTCAAACATCGTTGACCGTTTACGAAGACTGAGTTTCTGGGCAATCCAGAAACCCAGATCTCGTCTGACAACATATTCTGAGCTTCAGATCTTGATATATGTTAATGTTTAGATCCTGTTGTTAGTTAGATCTTGTAGACTGGTGTATGAACTGTCAATAAATGCCTCTAGAAACCTCAGATCATACACAGAATGGAAATCAGTGGTGGTCAAAGTATGGTTGACTATCATGCGGGATTTAGATTTCTGGGAAACCTAGATCTTCAAGAACCGTTTCCTGCTTTGACCAGCCCTTATCTTCTTGGTGGGATGATGATATGATTATTATATAGAATTCTTCCCTGACATCCCTACTACAAGGCTGAACTCTTAAATCACATAAATCGAGCCCAGAAAGCTAAGATTTAAAGCTTCAAAATAGATACCTCGACTGTTCTTTAATTTCTGAAAAATCCCGAAATTGAAGAATAGGTCTGACAACGATTTCTGCAGCTTAGATCTCACAGATTTGTTATGTTTTGGCCATGAAAGTTGATTAAGGTTGTAGTGTGTCATTAATACTACAACATTGGTGAAAAATCAAGCCCATAAATCATCAACAACACTGATTTAATTAAGGTCAAACTAGGCAACATGTTAACAACTTATGAATATCTGGGTTTGCTGAAGAACACCTACAATGACAGTTTTGTCACTATAGGTACCTTTAGCGACATATAATTTATGAAAATAATTATTTTATTTAAAAATTAGAGAAAAATAGTTTTTAATTATTAAAAATAGAAAATAAATTCCAAAAAATTATTGTAAAGTCTAAAAATTAGTTTTTAATTATTTTGAGTATATTTCATAAATATTTAATATTTTTGGAATATAAAAGGAATTTAATTTATTTAATTATAATATTAAATAAATTATTTAAAAATGATTTTAATACATGAAAAATTATATTATGGTATAAGACTTTTAATATTTTGTGAGAAATTTTATTAATGGTAATTAATTTATTTAATAAATATATTAAATAAATTATAAAAAATAGGATTAATGATTTTAAAATCATTTAAAAATAATTTAAGTGTTATAAAAATATTTTAAGTTATAATATATAAATTTTGATATTTTGTCATGTAAATATTAATATTTTTATATTAATAGCAATTATCGAATAATGAATTTAAAGATTTAAAAATCATATAAATATGATTTTGAGGTATTGAAAATACTTTGATATATTATAAATATATTATAATATTATGTTATGATTTTCGTTAATATTTAGTATTAAATAAATATTAATGATAAAGAATTATTGTGGTATTTAATTAATTTAAATACGAGTTTAATGATTGAAAAATCATTTTAAATGATAATAATAATGTGAAAATTATTACGAGCTTATGAAAAATGTTTTGACTATTAATAAATTATCTTAGATAATAGTTAAGTGTTTAGACATAGTTTAATTGAACTTAGACACAAAGTTTTATCCGACTAGACCGTCGAGATGTCAGAATTGTATCGAACTCGACTTAGACTGTAAGAGTTTGACTTGAGGATAGGTCGTATGTATGTTATAGACGGATATGATTATGTGATAATGTGTTTAGGTTATTTTAAATACTGTGATGATATTATTCTAATGTGTAGATCGGTATTATTTATATTACATTTTCAGACAAAGCTTATATAAATGCGTAACGGTAATCAACGGTTCATGCAAGTTTTTCTTAAATCTTCTTTGAGTTGTTGTATTCAAATGTATTTATGGTTAATCATTACTGATTGTCATGTATAAAAATTGTAGAATTGTACAATGTACATATTGTATGTATGTATCAGGTATGAAAGGCTAATCACCTTCATTACCATTCGGTCCAAATATATTTGTTCATGTTAAATGCTTGTTCACTCATAAAATTTGTTCGTGCTAATTCACAACTATATTGTTAAATTATAGCCAGGCTATTATTCAAATTCTTCAATTATGATATATCCTTAAATAAACTTATACTTGCTGGACAAACATATGCTCACCCTTGCTATATCATGATAAACATTGCAGATTAAGACGAATGCGTTGGATACAAGGAAAGGTTAAAGACAGTTCCAACTTTAGTATATGTGTGCAACTAAATTTGTATAAGTATTGTATATTAATGTTGTTGTAAGTCAAATAAGTTATGAATTGTGTATTAAGTTAAGGTTATTCGACCTTGGGGAAAAGTGTGTAATGTAATGTATAAACAATATATGTTTATATCTTCCGCAATAGTTATAGAATGATTGCACCAGATCCGCAGTGATTTAGGATCTGAATTTGGGGGCGTCACAGTTGGTATCAAAGCTATAGGTTATGAACCTTAGGTAGGAATACTTGAGACTAATAACCACAGTGATTAGGATAAGTACTAACTCAAATAGAGTTAGTGTGTCGATAAGATTCAAAGACGAATCTCGGTGAGTTATAAGATGCAAAGTTCCCTAACTCTGATAATAAAGTTGAATAGTAGTGGTGAATAGATAGAGTCTAAAAGACTAAAAGTGCAGTGATAGGAGATCATAAAACAAAACGATCAAGACCTAAAAAGGAATCGTAATATATACGATGAGATGATCTCGTGATCTAATAAGGTTATAGTATGGAGAATGATCAAATGAATAATTGAAAAGTTTACAACAAGATTGCTGAGTGTCAGTTGTACTATGAATTGGTACAGATTCAGGAAAGGATTATGTATACGGATTAAATGATATTCGTATGGAGAAGGGAGTTAGAATTAAGTGGGAATTTTAATTGAGGACTCATGTCAGTAACTAATTTGTATGATTCTTCGTATGGGAGCTGAATTGTACTTGGTGTAACAACCACTTAGTTTCTGACACTGATAATTATTGAAATGTTTGTGTCGCATTATTTGCCATATGCATGTTAAGAGGGTGATTCCTTTCTCATGTATATAACAAATAGATAGGTTATAGGTAGAGAATATAAGGTTAAGTACGAGTTCTTAAAACTCATACTTATGGTATGCTCATAACTCATAGTTATATGAAATGTTTATGAACCCCTCAGCGAATGGACGTCAAAGGTCTGACTAGGGTAAGTTCTTAAACTCATATGATTGTGGAAAGTTCCTGAACTCATGAGTGTGGTTTGAGAATTATAAGAATAGATAGATTACTAAGGTACTGATAATTAGCGGAGACATTAAGTTTTCCAAAACTCCTAGTTATGCTATCCTTCGAAATTTTGACATCAAGCTAAAAACGTACTATGTGCTTTAAAAAAAATAATATAGACTCGTAATAATTTTTGAAACTGTTTAAAGTATAGTCTATGCTACTTATTTCAGCTAGACGTAAATGATTTCAAATATCAAAATATATTTTTATTTATCACTTATGTACCATGTAACCTGGTGCAGAGGCGATAAAAAGTTGATAGAGTTATAAACGTAGGAATACTTAGTGTGAATTCAATCCAAAAATTATTGTTCCACTATTGTATGATGTGTTATGACAAAATCGTACAATGACAGCATCCTCAAACGGATTGTTAATACAGTACGATATCATGACGTCATTCTCAAAAATATTTTTAAAAATTTTAATTGCCAACGAGGTTTGGCTACATTTAAATAATTCGATTGAATTAAATTATTGATATGAGTCTAAGTTATTCGATTCAGCTAGACCAACGTTTATGAAAATTGTAAGCGTTCTTTGAAATATTCCCGAACCAAATTATTTTGGTGCGGAATCCAATCAGACTGAGGTAAAATTTTTGTGCATATGGTAGTGACGAGAAATAGAGTCGACTAGGAGTACTTAATAAGTACATGGCATACCGGGCTAATTACCTGCTATGTTCGTAAGTTATAATGGTTTGCAGATGAACTTCTATAAAACCTTTGCGAAAATGACAGACAATAGTCTATAAACTCCTCATCACAATTTCAAATTTTTTACTCTTGTGAGTGGTGTAGTGGGTAGCATGTGATGATGTGTATGAATGGTGTAAGTTGTATGGTGTAGGTTGTAAGGTAAATTTTGTGGATGAAATTTTTAGAAGAAGGGGTGAATTTGATAACCCGAGAATTTAAGAAATTTTTTAAATCTTAAAATATTGAATTAAAGTTAAATAATGAAACTAGACAGAAAATAAGTGTATGTGTTTGATATTTTTCGGAAAGAATTTTGGGATTTCAAAATTTTGTGAAGAATTTTAGTAAATTATTTAGGATTAAGTGTATACGTTAATATGTTCTGTGTATATGGTCATTTATGTGTTCAGAATGTCGTTAAAAGTCAAGGTTTGATCAGATAAATTTTATCAGTGTCAAACCCTAGGTATATATTCAGAACGTCAACGTTCAGTTAGAAAACCCTAGCAATGAATAAGAAACCCTAGAAACCGGTTCTGAAACACTAATTTCAGTTTTGGAAATTCGAAACCCTAATTCAGAAATTTAAAACCCTGGTTTGGGAATGCAAATACTGGTATAAAGTTTAATCGTTATTAATGAAAACCTAATTAGGGATAACCCTAATTGATTAGAAAACCCTAATTTCTAGTTTAAAAAATCGTAATTTATAATTAGGGAAAACCAAATTGTTAGTGTAATAATTTTAATTTTAATTAGGAAACCTTAATCCTAATTTTCAAGTTATTAGTAAGTAGAAAACCCTAATCTAATTAGGAAATCTAATTTCTAAATTAGAAAAAATTATTTTTCTATTTGAAACCCTAATTCTTGGGTTATAAACCCTAACGTACTATTTTTACCCTAATTGCTAAATTAACAATTTTAATTAGGAAATAATAATCCTAATTAGCAAGCTTGGATGATGATTAAGAAATCTTAATATAATTATAGAATCCTAATTTTAATTAAAAAATATTATTTTTCTATTTTGAAAATTGAAATTCGAAAATCTTAAAAATTAAATTACAAAAATTTAAGGGTTAAACCCTAAACCCTAAGGGTCAAATACTAAACCCTAAGGGTTTGGACAATTTACATGTAAGCCTTTAAAATTAAATGTCAAATGACATTAATACCCTTTTTGCATTCTTTATTAGCTAACTTGTAATTTTTTTCCTAGTTTTGGTTGGTGAGCAACCCTAGCCCTAGCTATGTGACCAATTTAATACTTATCAGCCATGTTATCAGTCAAGGTGCAATGTATTCAATAAATATACAAGATTAAAAGAGAGAGAAAAGTTTACTTTACTTTTCATTTTTGCCAACCTCTTCTCTCTCTCTATAATTCGAAATGTAGAGTGGGAGTGAGTGATTAGATAAGCCATGATCAGGTGTTAGCATTAGATCACAAGGATCAGATTCAAGATTAAGCATTAGAAAGGTATAAAAACCCTAAAATTTCTAAATCTTCAAGATTGTCGTTAATGTTGTTGTTTGTTAGTTAGATATGTGTTAGATGGTGTCACATAGTAATCTGGGCTGTTGGATCATGAATCCATATCATGTAGATATACAAAAATCAAATTTTTAGTGATTGTTCTTGAACCTTCATATGATGTCTGACAAGCAAATGTCAGACGCTTTAGATCCTTCTATGTTCTTAGTTTGTTGTGTTTTGCGTTATAGATCTCTATTCTGTGCTGTGTAGGCTTTGATTTGAAACTGAAAACAGTGTCAAATCATGTTTAGATTGTAAGATATGATTAGTCAAACATCGTTGACCGTTCACAAAGACTGAGTTTCTGGGCAACCCAGAAACCCAGATCTCGTCTGACAACATATTCTGAGCTTCAAATCTTGATATATGTTAATGTTTAAATCCTGTTGTTAGTTAGATCTTGTAGATTGGTATATGAACTGTCTATAAATCCCTCTAGAAACCTCAGATCATACACAGAATGGAAATTAGGGGTGGTCAAAGTATGGTTGACCATCATGCCGGATGAAGATTTTTGGGAAACCCAAATCTTCAAGAACTGTTTCCTGACCCCTAGTTTGACCAGCCTTGATCTTCTTGGTGGTATGATGATATGTTGTTATAGAATTCTTCCCTAACATCCCTACTACAAGGCTAAACTCTTAAATCACATAAACCGAGCCCAGAAAGCTAAGATATAAAGCTTCAAAATAGATACCGTGACTGTTCTTCAATTTTTGGAAAATCCAGAAATTGAAGAATAGGTCTGACAACGATTTCTGCAGCTTAGATCTCAAAGATTTGTTATGTTTTGGCCATGAAAGTTGATTAAGGTTGTAGTGTATCATTAATACTACAACATTAGTGAAAAATCAAGCCCAGAAATCATCAACAACACTGATTAATTAAGGTCAAACTAGGCAACCTGTTAACAGCTTATGAATATCTAGGTTTGCTGAAAAACACCTATAATGACAGTTTTGTCACTATAGGTACCTTTAGCAACAAATAATTTTTGAAAATAACGATTTTATTTAAAAATGGTTTTTAATTATTAAAAATGCAAAATAAATTCGTAAAAATTATTTTAAAGTTTGAAAATTAGTTTTTAATTATTTTGAGTATATTTCATAAATATTTAATATTTTTGAAATATAAAAAGTATTTAATTTATTTAATTATAATATTAAATAAATTATTTAAAAATAATTTTAATACATGAAAAATCATGAAAAATTATATTATGGTATAAGAAAATATTTTAAATTCTTTTAGTGACTTTTAATATTTTGTGAGGAATTTCATTAATTAATTAATATTAATGGCAATTAATTTATTTAATAAATATATTAAATAAATTAAAAAAATAGGATTAATGATTTAAAAATCAAATAAAAATGATTTTAGTGTTATAAAAATATTTTAAGTTATAATATATAACTTTTGATATTTTGTCATGAAAATATTAATATTTTAATATTAATAGCAATTATCGAATAATGAATTTAAAGATTTAAAATTCATATAAATATGATTTTGAGGTACTAAAAATCCTTTGATATATTATAAATATATTATAATATTATGTTATGATTTTTAGTAATATTTAGTATTAAATAAATATTCATGATAAAGAATTATTGTGGTATTTAATTCATTTAAATACGAGTTTAATGATTGAAAAATCATTTTAAATGATAATAATTATGTGAAAATTATTACGAGCTTATGAAAAATATTTTGACTATTAATAAATTATCTTAGATAATAGTTAAGTATTTAGACAAAGTTTAATTGAACTTAGACTCAAAGTTTTATCCGATTAGACCGTCGGGATGTCAGAATTGTATCGAACTCGACTAAGATAGTAAAAGTTTGACTTGAGGATAGGTCGTATGTGTGTTATAGACGGATTGGATTATGTGAGAATGTGTTTAGGTTATTTTAAATACTGTGATAATATTATTCTAATGTGTAGATCGATATATTTTATATTAGGTTTTCAGACAAAGCTTATATAAATGCGTAGCGGTAATCAACAGTTCAGGCAAGTTTTTCATAACTCTACTTTGAGTTGTTGTATTCAAAAGTATTTGTGGTTAATCATTGATGATTGCCATGTATAAGAATTGTAGAATTGTACTCTGTACATATTGCATGTATGTATCAGGTATGAAAGGCTAATAAGCTTCATTACCATTCGGTCCAGATATATTTGTTCATGTTAAATGTTTGTTCAGTCATAAAATTTATTCGTGCTAATTCACAACTATATTGTTGAATTATAGCCAGCCTATTATTCAAATTCTTCAATCATGATATATCCTTAAATACACTTATACTTGCTAGGCAAACATATGCTCACCCTTGCAATATCATGATAAAAATTGCAGATTAAGATAAATGCGTCGGATACAAGGAAAGGTTAAAGACAGTTTCAACTTTAGTATATGTGTGCAGCTAAATTTGTATAAGTATTGTATATTAATGTTGTTGTAAGTCAAATAAGTTATGAATTGTGTATTAAGTTAAGGTTATTTGACCTTGGGAAAAAGTGTGTAATGTAATGTATAAACAATTTATGTTTATATCTTCCGCAATAGTTATAGAATGATTGCACCAGATCCGCAGTGATTTAGGACCCGGATTTAGGGCCGTCACAGTTGGTATCAAAATTGTAGGTTATGAACCTTAGGTAGGAATACTTGAGACTAATAACCACAGTGACTAGGATAAGTACTAACTCAAATAGAGTTAGTGTGTCGATAAGATTCAAAGACGAATCTCGGCGAGTTATATGATGCAGAGTTTCCTAACTCTGATAATAAAGTTGAACAGTAGTGGTGAATAGATAGAGTCTAAAAGACTAAAAGTGCAGTGATAGGAGATCGTAAAATAAAATGATCAAGACCTAGAAATGAATCGTAATATATATGATGAGATCACCCCGTGATCTGATAATATTATAGTATGGAGAAGGATCAAGCGAATAATTGAAAAGTTTACAGCAAGATTGCTGAGTGTCAGTTGTACTATGAATCGGTACAGATTCCGGAAAGGATTATGTATACGGATTAAATGAAATTCGTATAGAGAAGAGAGTTAGAATTAAGTGGGGATTTCAATTGAGGACTCATGTCAGCAACTAAGTTGTATGATTCTTCGTATGGGAGCTGAATTGTACTTGGTGTAACAACCACTTAGTTTCTAACACTTATAATCCTTGAAATATTTGTGTCGCGCTATTTGCTATATGCATGTTAAAAGGGTAATTCCTTTCGCATGTATATAACAAATAGATAGGTTATAGGTAGAGAATATAAGTTTAAGTACGGGTTCTTAAAACTCATACTTATGGAATGCTCGTAACTCATAGTTATATGAAATGTTTATGAACCCCTCAGCGAATGGACACCAAAGGTCTGACTAGGGTAAGTTCTTAAACTCATATGATTGTAGAAAGTTCCTGAACTCATGAGTGTGGTTTGACGAACTGGGAATAGTTATGTGTAAACAGAATATTGAGAATAATAAGAATAGATAGATTACTAAGCAACTGATTATTAGCGGAGACATTAAGTTTTCCAAAACTCCTGGCTATGCTAGCCTTCAAAATTTTGACATCAAGCTAAAAACGCACTTTGTGCTTTAAATATATATATATATATATATATATATATATATATATATATATATATATATATATATATATAGACTTGTAATAATTTTTGAAACGGTTTAAAGTATAGTCTATTCTACTTATTTCGGCTAGACACAAATGATTTGAAATATCAAAATATATTTTTATTTATCACTTACGTACCATGTAACTTGGTGTAGAGGTGATAAAAAGTTAATAGAGCTATAAACACAAAAATATTTAGTGTGAATTCGATCCAAAAATTATTGTTCCACTATTGCATGATGTGTTATGACAAAGTCATACGATGACAACATCCTCAAACGGACTGTTAATACAGTACGGCATCATGACGTCATTCTCAAAAATATTTTTAAAAATTTTAATTGCCAACGGGGTTTGGCTACACTTAAATAGTTCGATTGAATTAAATTATTGATATAAGTCTATGTTATTCGATTCAGCTAGACTAACGTTTATGAAAATTCTAAGCGTTCTTTGAAATATTCCCGAACCAAATTATTTTGGTGTGGAATCCAATAAGACTGAGGTAAAATTTTTGTGCCTATGGCAGTGACGAGAAATAGAGTCGACTAACAGCACTTAATAAGTACATGGAGTACCGGGCTAATTACCTACTATGTCCGTAAGTTATGACGGTTTGTAGATGAACTTCCATAAAACCTTTACAAAAATGACAGACAATAGTCTATAAACTCCTCAACACAATTTTAAAATTTTTACTCTTGTGAGTGGTGTATTGGGTAGCATGTGATGATCTGTACGAATGGTGTAGGGTAAGGTAAATTTCGAGGACGAAATTTTTAGTAGAAGGGGTGAATGTGACAACACGAGAATTTAAGAAATTATTTAAATCTTAAAATACTGAATTAAGGTTAAATAATTAAACTAGACAGAAAATAAGTGTATGCGTTTGATATTTTTGGGAAGGAATTTTGAAGATTTCAAAATTTTCTGAAGGATTTTGGTAAATTATTTAAAATTAAGTGTATACGTGAATATGTTCTGTGTATATGGTCATTTATGTGTTCAGAATGTGGTTAAGGGTCAAGGTTTGACCAGAAAAATTTTATCAGTGTCAAACCCTAAGTATATATTAAGAACATCAACGTTCAGTTAGAAAACCTAGCAATGGATAAGAAACCTTAGAAACTGGTTCTGAAACCCTAATTTCGGTTATGGGAATTCGAAATCCTGATTCGAAAATTTAAAACCCTAGTTTGGGAATGCAAATACTGGTATAAAGTTTAATCGTTATTAATGATAACCTAATTAGGGATAACCCTAATTGATTTAGAAAACCATAATTTATGGTTTAAAAAACCATAATTTATAATTAGGAAAAACCTGATTTAGTGTAATAATTTTAATGTTAATTAGGAAACCTTAATACTAATTTTCAAGTTATTAGTAAGTAGAAAACACTAATCTAATTATGAAATCTAATTTATAAAATAGAAAAAATTATTTTTCTATTTGAAACCCTAATCCTTAGGTTATAAATCCTAACGTACTATTTTGACCCTAATTGCTAAATTAGCAATTTTAAATAGAAAATAATAATCCTAATTAGCAAGCTTGGATTATGATTAGGAAATCTTAATATAATTATAGAATCCTAATTATAATTTAGAAATATTAATTTTCTATTTTGAAAACCAAATTTAGAAATCTAAGAAATTAAATAACATAAATTTAAGGGTCAAACCCTAAACCCTAAGGGTCAAATCCTAAACCCTAAGGGTTTGGCCAATTTACATGTATGCCTTTAAAATTAAATGTCAAATGACATTAATACCCTTTTTGCATTCTTTATTAGCTAACTTGTAATTTTTGTCCTAGTTTTGGTTGGTGAGCGACCCTAGCCCTAACTATGTGACCAATTTAATACTTATCAGTCATTTTATCAGCCAAGGTGCAATGCATTCAATAAATATATAAGATTAAAAGAGAGAGAAAAGTTCACTTTACTTTTCATTTTTGCCAACCTCTTCTCTCTCTCTATAATTTGAAATGTAGAGTGAGAGTGAGTGATTAGAAAAGCCATGATCAGGTGTTGGCATTCCAAGATCAGATCACAAGGATCAGATTTAAGATTAAGCATTAGAAAGGTATAAAAACTCTAAAATTTCTAAATCTTCAAGATTGTTGTTAATGTTGTTGTTTGTTAGTTAGATATGTGTTAGATGGTGTCACATAGTAATCTGGGCTGTTGGATCATGAATCCATATCATGTAGATGTACAAAAATCAAATTTTTAGTTACTGTTCTTGAACCTTCATGTGATGTCTGACAAGCAAATGTTAGACGCTTTAGATCCTTCTATGTTCTTAGTTTGTTGTGTTTTACGTTATGGATCTATTCTGTGTTGTGTAGGCTTTGATTTGAAACTGAAAAAACAGTGTCAAATCATGTTTAGATCGTAAGATATGATTAGTCAAACATCATTGACCGTTTGGGAATGCAAATACTGGTATAAAGTTTAATCGTTATTAATGATAACCTAATTGGGGATAACCCTAATTGATTTAGAAAACTCTAATTTCTGGTTTAAAAACCCTAATTTATAATTAGGGGAAACCTGATTGTTAGTGTAATAATTTTAATGTTAATTAGGAAACCTTAATCCTAATTTTCAAGTTATTAGTATGTAGAAAACCTTAATCTAATTAGGAAATCAAATTTCTAAATTAGAAAAAAATATTTTTCTATTTGAAACCCTAATTCTTGGGTTATAAACCCTAACGTACTATTTTGACCCTAATTGCTAAATTAGCAATTTTAATTAGGAAATAATAATCCTAATTAGCAAGCTTGGATTATGATTAAGAAATCTTAATATAATTATAGAATCCTAATTATAATATAGAAATATTAATTTTCTATTTTGAAAATTGAAATTTAGAATTCTTAGAAATTAAATTACAAAAATTTAAGGGTTAAACCCTAAACCCTAAGGGTTAAATCCTAAACCCTAAGGGTCTGGACAATTTACATGTAAGCCTTTAAAATTAGTGTCAAATGACATTAATACCCTTTTTGCATTCTTTATTAGCTAACTTGTAATTTTTATCCTAGTTTTGGTTGGTGAGCAACCCTAGCCTTAGGTATGTGACCAATTTAATACTTATCAGCTAAGGTGCAATGTATTCAATAAATATATAAGATTAAAAGAGAGAGAAAAGTTCACTTTACTTTTCATTTTTGCCAACCTCTTCTCTCTCTCTATAATTCAAAATGTAGAGTGAGAGTGAGTGATTAGATAAGCCATGATCAGGTGTTAGCATTCCAAGATCAGATCACAAGGATCAGATTCAAGATTAAGCGTTAGAAAGGTATAAACACTCTAAAATTTCTAAATCTTCCAGATTGTTGTTAATGTTGTTGTTTGTTGGTTAGATATGTGTTAGATGGTGTCACATAGTAATCTGGGTTGTTGGATCATGAATCCATATCATGTAGATGTACAAAAATCAAATTTTTAGTTACTGTTCTTGAACCTTCATGTGATGTCTGACATGCAAATGTCAGACGCTTTAGATCCTTCTATGTTCTTAGTTTGTTGTGTTTTACGTTATGGATCTCTATTCTGTGCTGTGTAGGCTTTGATTTGAAACTGAAAACAGTGTCAAATCATGTTTAGATCGTAAGATATGATTAGTCAAACATCGTTGACCGCTCACGAAGACTGAGTTTCTGGGAAACCCAGAAACCTAGATCTCGTCTGACAACATATTCTGAGCTTCAGATCTTGATATATGTTAATGTTTAGATCCTGTTGTTAGTTTGATCTTGTAGACTGGTATATGAACTGTCTATAAATGCCTCTAGAAACCTCAGATCATACACAGAATGGAAATTAGTGGTGGTCAAAGTATGGTTGACCATCATGCCGGATGAAGATTTCTGGGAAACTCAGATCTTCAAGAACCGTTTCCTGACCCCTGCTTTGACCAGCCCTGATCTTCTTGGTGGGATGATGATATGATGATATGTTGTTATAGAATTCTTCCCTGACATCCCTACTACAAGGCTGAACTCTTAAATCACACAAACCGAGCCCAGAAAATTAAGATTTAAAGCTTCAAAATAGATACCTCGACTGTTCTTCAATTTTTGGAAAATCCAGAAATTGAAGAACAGGTCTGACAACTATTTCTGCAGCTTAGATCTCACAGATTTGTTATGTTTTGGCCATGAAAGTAGATTAAGGTTGTAGTGTGTCATTAATACTACAACATTAGTGAAAAATCAAGCCTAAAAATCATCAACAACACTATTTAGTTAAGGTCAAATTAGGCAACCTGTTAACAGCTTATGAATATCTGGGTTTGCTGAAGAACACCTATAGTAACAGTTTTTTCACTATAGGTTCCTTTAGCGACAGATAATTTCTGAAAATAATTATTTTACTTAAAAATTACAGAAAAATGGTTTTTAATTATTAAAAATACAAAATAAATTCCTAAAAATTATTTTAAAGTATGAACATTAGTTTTTAATTATTTTGAGTATATTTCATAAATATTTAATATTTTTTGAATATAAAAGTTATTTAATTTATTTAATTATAATATTAAATAAATTATTTTTCAAATGATTTTAATACATGAAAAAACATGAAAAATTATATTATGGTATAAAAAAATATTTTAAGTTATTTTAGTGACTTTTAATATTTTGTGAGGAATTTTATTAATTAATTAATATTAAGGGTAATTAATTTATTTAATAAATATATTAAATAAATTATAAAAAAATAGGATTAATGATTTAAAAATTATATAAAAATAATTTAAGGGTTATAAAAATATTTTAAGTTATAATATATAACTTTTGATATTTTGTCATGAAAATATTAATATTTTAATATTAATAGCAATTATCGGATAATGAATTTAAAGATTTAAAAATCATATAAATATAATTTTGAGGTATTAAAAATACTTTGATATATTATAAATATATTATAATATTATGTTATGATTTTCATTAATATTTAGTATTAAATAAATATTAATGATAAAGAATTATTGTGGTAATGATTAAAAAATCATTTTAAATGATAATAATTATGTGAGAATTATTACGAGCTTATGAAAAATATTTTGACTATTAATAAATTATCTTAGATAATGGTTAAGTGTTTAGACAGAGTTTAATTGAACTTAGACTCAAAGTTTTATCCGATTAGACCGTCGGGATGTCAGAATTGTATCGAACTTGACTCGGACTGTAAAAGTTTGACTTGAGGATCGGCCGTATGTGTGTTATAGACGGATAGAATTATGTGATAATGTGTTTAGATTATTTTAAATACTGTGATGATATTATTCTAATGTGTAGATCAGTATTATTCATATTACATTTTCAGACAAAGCTTATATAAATGCATAACGGTAATCAACGGTTCAGACAAGTTTTTCTTAACTCTACTTTAAGTTGTTGTATTTAAATGTATTTGTGGCTAATCATCGCTGATTGTCATGTATAAGAATTGTAGAATTGTACTTTGTACATATTGCATGTATGTATCAGGTATGATATGCTGATCACCTTCATTACCATTCGGTCCAGATATATTTGTTCATGTTAAATGCTTGTTCAGTCATAAAATTTTTTCGTGCTAATTCACAACTATATTATTGAATTATAGCTAGCTTATTATTCAAATTCTTCAATCATGATATACCCTTAAATAAACTTATACTTGCTAGGCAAACATATGCTCACCCTTGCTATATCATAATAAACATTGCAGATTAAGACGAATGCGTCGGATACAAGGAAAGGTTAAAGACAGTTCCAACTTTAGTATATGTGTGCAGCTAAATTTGTATAAGTATTGTATATTAATGTTGTTGTAAGTCAAATAAGTTATGAATTATGTATTAAGTTAAGATTATTCGACCTTGAGGAAAAGTGTGTAATGTAATGTATAAATAATTTATGTTTATATCTTTCGCAATAGTTATAGAATGATTGTACTAGATCCGCAGTGATTTAGGACTCGAATTTGGGGCCGTCACACCTCGACTACTGGCACTGGTGCAACAGCCGCTAGCATCTCCGTACTCATTTCATCTTCTCCCGACATCCTACAATCAATCTAAATAACTTGATCAGTACTTATTAGTTCAAACTTCTCACACTCTGTGTCCATATTTCTCACTATTGATGCACTTCGGCATTCTTAGTACTCTAAATGAGTATTCTAGATTTCGCTTATTGTTAATACATTAGTCCCAAGTCCTCTAACCTTAACATTACAAACATACCCTTTAGATATACAAAAAGGGTTTACAAACTTAACATAATAATAATGTTATTCATAATTACTCTATCACTATGTCTTTTCCTTTGTTCTTCACAGCACCTCCTGCTACCTCATCCCTAGTTGAAAAGTTTTATTTAGCAAGGGTGAGCAACAAATTTGCCCCACAAGTTAAGACATACAATAAATGTATAATAATCAATAAAAAGTGAATATCTAATTTGATAGAATAATACCAAAGTTCGGGAAACTTTGAAATAGCTGAACAATTCGTTAATCAATAACAAGTTTTCTCGCAATCTATACAATACAATAATTTGATAAATGAAAGAGTACAACGCTTTCAAAGTTTCTACCATATTCTATTGAAAAATTAAGAATTAATTCTACGCAATAACAAAGTGGAATGTTTTCCAGATTTATGCTGAGCGATCCGTTAGATCTTGAACTTCTCTTCTCGAGTAACTATCAAAGATTGAACTTTGATATACCCAGGTGTATCAGATAACCATAAAGATTAAATTATACCCTTTGCAAGTACCCCTCCATAAATAATTAAAAATATTAATGAACAATGTCCCAAATAATTAAAAGTTATTTTTCATAATTTAAAATAATTTTTAAAACTATTTTTGTAATTTTTAGAATTTATTTTCTATTTTTAATCATTTTCTGGAAAAATCAAAAAATAAAAATAATTAAACCATCGCTAATGGCCTATAGCGACACTAAACGTCGCTGTTAGTGTTCTTGAGCCTCAAGAACACTGACATCTCAGTGTTCAAGGGTCAACGTTTAATTGCCTGTAATTCTCAATCCATACACGTTCTGTGCAATATTTAACCTTGATATTGTAGTGTTTATGTAACACTACAAGCATCAACCACAATCTAGATTATATCACATAACACCATCAAGATTCAAGCCCTCAAAGTCACTATCAGAAGGTTTATGTCCAATCTAAAACTCAGATCATGTAGTGTTTATGTCACACTATAATGAACACTAGCAATCTAGGTCAAACAATCAAACATCATAAAGATCTGGGCTTTTAAATTCGTTGTCAGACATTATCTAGGTTTTCCCAGAAACCCAAAACTTCGACTGGTCACTTTCATGCTCGATTTCCTTTATGTCCTGGTCATGATTTATGTCGTTTAATGGTTCAAACCTATAGTATACATGACAAGGAACATTACTATAACAACAAATCAGTTTAACAACAACATATCCACAAGCTATGACTCGGTCAAAGTTTATCAGAAAAAAACGTTCATACCCTTTTCTGGAAATTCAAGAAATGCAAAATCAGTGCAAGCGGCCTACTTTGACCACTTGCTACGATCGATCTGTTGACTGTTTAAGAGTTCTAAGGCCATGGATCTAGAGTCCACATTACAAACTATAATCTGAATACAACACATCATCAAAACACTAACACAATTGACAGATCAAGGAGCTGAAAGATGTTGTGAGACGCTGTTTTTAAATTTCTGGGTTGCCTAGAATGTACTCGGTCATGCCCGGTCAACGGGTTTTGACCGTTAATAACTCACGATCTAGACATCAAATGACTGTGATTTCACTTCCAGATCAAAGACAACATGACAGGCTACAGATTACAACTTTAAAACAACAAAAAACACAGAAAGATCAAGAGCGTCTGACATTAGCTCGTCAGACGACTGATAAGCTCAAGAACAATTTTGAAAATCTTTACTTTTAAAGTCATTTGATGCTATGGATCTATGATATATCATCTATGATATATCATCATAGATCATAACAAAACATCCCCTAGCACATAGATAAATGCATAAACACAAAAATTTTCTAATCATGTAAGATCTAGGTTGAGTTTAAGGTTATACCTTCTCTTGCTAAATCTTTAATCCTTGTTCTCCAAATCTATTCTTAGTGTTCTAGGGACTGATAATGTGACTGATCTACCTTATAATTTCGGAGGTCTTGGTGAGAGAAAGAGTTGGTGAGAGCAAGAGAGAAAATGGGCAAGCTTTTTGTGATTTTCTCTCTCCCAAATCTATATATATTACATAGATGCATGAATGGTCTGATCTTCTTGTCAATTGGAGGTTAATTTGCTGATATTATAAGTCACCATGGTCAAAATAGTTGGTGAACAACTAAAGGTATTGGCCATTTTTACAAGTAACCTAATAAAAATCTATAAAGGGCATTTTGGTCATTGCTCTTGTAATTTTAATGGTATTATGGTCAAATGTCCAAACCCTTAGGGTTTAACCCTAAAGTTTTAACCCTTAGGTTTTACAAACTCTAATTCTAAAATTTTTTAATAAGGGTTTTAAAATAGAAAATTAAGAATTTCAAAAATGTTATTAGGGTTTTAAATAGAAATTAATATTTCTAAAGTATAATTAGGATTTTCTAATTATATAAGCACTTACTAATCACATTAGGACTTGCTAATTAGGATTAGGGTTTTAAATTCTCAATTAAGCACGATTCTACTCATATTTCTCAATCAATACACAAATTGACTAATTCTCGCAGCTCGTATCACAGATACACAACACAATATTGATAATTAATATTAATATTAATAAAAAAAATTATTCGTAAAATTCAGATTATTCAAAATCCCGGGTTCTCACAGCTGATCACCTTCATTACCATTCGGTCAAGATATATTTATTTATGTTAAATGTTTGTTCAGCTATGAAAATTTGTTCATGCTAGTTAGCTATTATTCAAATTCTTTTAATGATGATATATCCTCAATTAAACTTTTACTTACTTGACAAACTTGTTGCTCACCCTTGCTATATCATGATAAACATCGCAGATTAAGACGAATACATCGGCTACAAGGAAAAGTCAAAGACAAGTCCAGCTTTAGATTATAAGTGCAGCTAAACTTGTAACAGTATTGTATACTAATGACATTGTAAGTCAAATAGGCTATGATGTGTGTATAAGTTAAGGGTACTCAACCTTGGGGATTATTGTATAAAGTTTAATGTATAAATAATTTATGTTTATATCTTCCGTAATTAGTTATAGAATTAGTATACCAGATCCGTGGTTATTAGGACCCGAATTTGGGGCTTTTACATGTCCTTTTTCATGAATCAAAATTAAAGAGAATGTTCATGGTTTTTTGACCTACTCAGAATTCCTAAGTTACAGTATGTACTCTGGAATTGTTTTACGAGAATGAAAAGTGCTATCCAATGGTTCATAGTACTTCATAGCTATTTGTTCAGTTATTGAAGAATAATCATATGATTCTCGACGTGGTATTTATATTATATATTTCTAGACTTGCTGAGCTAGTTATGCTCACTTCTTGCTTGAATTATATGATTGCAGCTAAGGCCGAGCGAACCGAGAGTTCTAAGAAAGATAAAGGCAAGGCTAAGATGGATAATTAGTTTATCATGTAATAGATTAGTATTGTGTATGTATTATACTATGACGAACGAAGAATGTATTCGGTTTCAGAACCTGGAAAATGATTTATTATTATTGTAATAAGAATGTAGTAAATACACTTATTTTGATGTTGTTTCAATGGAATGAATGCATAGTTATGAGTACCGTGTAGTACCATATATGTGGGTTTAAAATACCCAGATTTGGGGATGTCACAGAATCGTAATAACTGATGTTCTGTTAAACGATGGATGATTTATAGCTAATGCTATAAATGAATGGAACTATGAAGTAGTACGAGAAGAATAACTCAGAAGAGTTGTAGAGGATGAAATACGAATTAAAGAAAATTTGTATTAAGTAAGAATGGTAATGTTGCGCTATCAATATGTATATGACGAGAAGGTGAATCTTTTCTCATGTATATACTTGATAGGTAGAGAATGATAAGATAGGTGCAAGTTCTTGAAACTCATACTTATAAAAAGTTTGAGACTCATACTGATGAAAAGTTATATGCTATGTTTCTGAGCCCTAAGCATATGGATAGTCCTTGATTTGTTCTTGGATTACATATTGCGAAGATAAGTTCTTGAACACATATGGTTGTGAAAAATTCCTAAACACATAAAGTGTGGTAAGTTGACAGACTACACTAGGGTATATGAATGTTTAGACTGAAAACGAAGTATTTTTAGTATGCTTAGCATTAAAGGTGCTAGGGAAGATTAAGTATTGTCACAAGTAAGACAATGAAGGAAGATGGAGAAAAATGATATTCCAAGTCATCTAGCTATGCTAGATTTTGAAGTTTATTAAAATCGTGCTTATATGTGCGCTTTTTGAAAAAGGAAAAAATTGGTTCAAGTTTTGGAACCAATGGATTTTAAAAAGAACTATTCTTTATATGTCTATGCTAATTATTTCGGCTACACAGAAGTTGATTTGAAATATCAAAATGAATTTTATATCATCAATGCATTTGATGCAAATATGGTAATAGGATGTAGTTATTAATGTAATTGAACTTAATGTTGGATGTGATCTTATGATCAACAACCCGCTATGGTATGATGTATAATGATGAAGTCATAAACTGATGAAGTCCTCAATGTACTGTGAAAAGTATGGTATCATGCGTCATAAAACGTTTTGATGTATTGTGAAAGAATTTAAAGAAGCAGTCAATGTCAATTGATTTGACTAGACGAATGTTTCAAGTTGATGTCCAATTTATTGGTATGGTCTAAGCTATTTGATTTGGCTAAGATAAATGGTATGTCATGTTTAAAAGAAAATTGAGTTTTCTTTGAAGAAGTTATACCAAGCCAAATTATTTTGGTGCGGAATCTGATAAATAAGTCTGAGGTGAACATACTCAATGGGGTTATATGATGGGTTGATCACCTACGTATGGAATAGGTGGTTTACTTTCTTGGTGATTATAAATTGACCGTAAAAGAAGGGTTTACGATGAAATGCTGTTCAACTTAGTAAGAGTTCATGGTCGATTTGGCCCCTCCACAAAAGTATGAAATGTTTTAAAGGAATCTTTATATTCCTCGTTATTCATTCTACTTCATAATTCTTGATAAGTTATGAAGGTTAAGGAATGTTTGAAAGATAAAAACTTCTTTGAAGAGAAGTTGAGAAGAATGGTATGTTAAAATTTTGAGAACGAAATTCTGTGAAGAAAGGGTTGATGTGATGACCCGAAAGATTAAAAGTATAGTTAAGCGTGAGGTTTAACTAATGATGATTATGTCAACAGATGATCCTTGTGAGAAAGATGAATTGAGATTAAACCTTTGCTAAAGGTTGTAGGAATAAAGCACCCGGGTATGGGTGTAGTTTTAAGAAATTTCGGGGACAAAATTTTTATAAGGGGGGAAGAATGTGACAACCCGAAAAATCAGATTGTCCATAATTTAAGTGTGACACCCCCAAATCCGGGTTACCTGACCCCCGAGTTTGGTGTTCACGATCCACAATATAATAACATCTAACTACCCATTCATATAGAAATAGGAATACATAAGCTTCATTAACTGATTTAGTTAATACATTACCCCAGGTTCTCTAACCTTAACATTTCAAACATACCCTTTAGTTATACAAAAAGAGTTCACAAATACAACATAACAATAATGTTATTCATAACTAATTAATCACTATGTCTTCGTCCTTGTTCTTCACAGCACCTTCTGCCACTTCTTCCCTAGCTGAAAAGTTTTATTTAGCAAGGGTGAGCAACAAATTTACTCCGCAAGTTAAGATATACAATGAATGTATAAGTATCAGAATAATAGACTATCTATTTTGATAGAATGATACCAAAGTTCAGGGAACTTTAAATAGCTGAACAATTCGTTAATCAATAACAAGTTTTCTCATATTCTAGGCAACACAATAATCTGATTATGAAAGAGTACAATGCTTTCAAAGTTTCTATGATATTATATTGAATAAACAAAAATCAATTCTACGCAATAACAAAGTGGAATATTTTCCAGATTTATGCTGAGTGATCCCACCAGATCTTTGAACTTATTTTCTCGGGTATCTATCAAAGATTCACTTTGATACATACTCAGGCGTATCAGATAACCATAAAGATTAAATCATACCCCTCTGCAAGTATAACAAGTGATCAACTTTATTATACCCTATATTATGCATAATACTTAACAGCGCGCAATGGTCGAATATACGACCCAAAATGTTCCCTTTATATAAAAGGTTGTTCTTCTCAGTCTCAGAATCAAGATTTTTGATTTAACAACGAAATACTATGATTCAAATTCTATCTACTTATTGATATATCCGAAACAATTGGCATCGATCTATCAATAACAATTGATTTCTCTTCTCGTATTTCTCAAGTTCTAACAAATGTTCGTCTAGCCAGAATATTTCTCAAGTTCTGTCATGCTAAAAGTGAATGTTGTTGGTCTTCTTGGCTGTGCAGGTCCTCGAGTCGCCAACGTTCAGCTACCGGGTCCCTTGTTGGCACTTTTCCTCTCTACATTTCTCTTCGGACAATTCCGAACCAAATGATCGGTCGATCCACATGCAAAACAACCTTGTGTCTTCTTTGGAATGGGACACTAGGGTGACATGTGTCCCTCTTGACCACAGTTGTAACAGACTCCTTTGTTCTTTAAACAAACTCCTTGATGATGCTTCCCGCAAACTACGCACCGCACGCCTTTCTTCCTAATCTCTACTGGATTATTAATGTCACCATTCCTCTTACGTTTATTAAGATTACTACCTCCACTATCACTTATCATAATATTTCCTTCAGCCTCCCTTCTTTGTTCTTGACTATTCTTCACTACAGCTTCAATTTCTCCTTCAGCGATAATGGCTTTTTCTAATAACGTTGAAAATGAACTAATTTGAAACACATCCAACTTCTCGAGTACCAACGATTTCAATCCGTTCCTAAAACATCGTGCTTTAAGCTCCTCAGTGTCCACTCGATGTGGAACAAATTTTGCTAACTCGTTGAACTTGACAAAGTATTCTGTCACCGTCATATCTTCCTGCTTCATATTCAAAAATTGTTTTCCATATTTCTCTTTAGACTTCCCTTCCTTGGCGGCATTATCTGATAAAAATCTTACATTAATTCTCCTTCTTTACACAGATTCTTATTAATAGTACAATAAGAATTAAAAATTCCACATATAATCGCATATAGCACATAGTACATTTAGCTCTTAACACATAGCAATATCCCTTTTTAAATAATATCAGGATTAACAACACAACTTTAAACAAAAGTTATAATTCTCCAACTTTATACAAAAAGTTTTAATTCTTCATTCACACATAATTATTCCCCGTTCATCAAACTTACCACACCTAGGGGTTCAGGAACTTGCCACAACTATATGAGTGTATGAACTTATCCTAGTCAGACCTTTGGCGTCCATTCGCTGAGGGGTTCAAAATATTTCATATAATTATGAGTCATGTACTTACCATAAGTATGAGTTTTAAGAACTCAAAAATTATCTTAAATCTTATATTCATATAGAAAATAAAGATTTCATTCATACATATATATTTACAAATGTTCACACATCTTTCTCGATACACTATCAAAAAATACTATCGCTTAAACTTAAGCTATCTACCGTCAATTCCCTTCACCCGTCTTCTTCTTACTGGAACACTTGATGAATTCGTGACCCATTCTCCCACATGAGTCTTTCCACACTTGCTGCAGACTTGCTTCTTCTTTGGGTTTGAATTTTTAGAATCATCGATGTCGTTTACCCTCTTTCTCTTTTTCTTGCCTTTCTGCTGCTTGATTGTTCCTTCAGATGATCCACCATCTTTGGTCTTCATACTTTCCACATGCGCCTTCATCTCGTTCCGCTCTTCGGTCATTTCGTGTAACACTTGCTCCGTCTTCCACAACTCCTCCAAGAGAAATACTTTACTCCGGAGTTCTTGAACTTCTCCAGCTAGTTGATCTTGTTCTCCAACTTTAGTCTTATTCTTTAACTCTACCTTAGCTGGCTTAGACTCTACCTCCTCATCTCCACTAAGATACATCTCAGGATAATCGTCATGATCGCTCCCCAGATTGACCATAGGTTCATCTTTTCCCACTTCCTCAACTAACTCGCTTTGTGCTGACACATCGGCTACTGGCACTAGTGCAACAGCCGCTAGCATCTCCGTACTCATTGCACCTTCTCCAGACATCCTACAATCAGTCTAAATGACTTGATTAATACTTCTCCTGTACGAACTTTTCACACTATGTGTCCACATATCTCTCTATCGATATATTTCGGCAATCCCTCACTTAGAACTCTAAATGAGTTTTCTCTATTTCACTTATGGTTATATTCCTAGGGTTTTTCCCCACCCCACTTAAGGTTTATAACCTACAGCTCTTCTACTAACTGGTGACACCTTGGTCACTACAGCTCTGATCAGCTTTATTATACCCTATATTATGCATAATACTTAACAGCGCGTAATAGTCGAATATACGACCCAAAATGTTCCCTTTATATAAAAGGTTGTTCTTCTCAGTCTCAGAATCAAGATTTTTGATTTAACAACGAAATACTGTGATTTTAAATTCTATCTACTTATTGATCTAGCCGAAACAATTGGCATCGATCTATCAATAACAATTGATTTCGCTTCTCGTATTTCTCAAGTTCTAACAAATGTTCGTCTAGCCAGAATAATTAGCTAAGACATTTCTCAATATAATTTGACAATAAACAGGAATTATCTGTGCTGTCAATATTAGTTTCTACAGATATAAATATCCAACAACAGTAATTCTACGAATATATATTTTTCGAATCAGTAATTCAATTTGAATTATTAATCATGCACTAACTGCGAATAATCAACAATAACTTCCCTGGACATGGTATAATTAGCAATAATTAACCATAATAATTGAATGAATATAACTCAAGGTTGAGTTATGAAACTTGCATTTCGCGTTGATTACAGCTACACAATAAAATTAACTGCGTTCGTAAGACCTATAATCAACAATGTCGTTCTCACAATTAGCACAATCATTTATAACACGTAACACTATATTCTACAGTCAAACTTTTCCTAGGCACATTACCACATAGCCACATTAGTGTTTATAACCTATATAAACACTTATCCAGTCTAACTATTTTGGTCTGGTTGGACCTCGGCCCATTCTCGGTGTTCTGGTCACCCTATCCGACAATTAACACATTAATTGTCTAACAATCTTAGTCTCTAAGCTTGAATATTATTTTAGATAAGTCAAATATCGTTTATAATATTTTTCGGAAGCTTTTAATAATTTATAAACAATTATTATAATTTATAATAATTTTTCAAACACTTAAATCCTTTTAAATGATTTAATTATCAAATAATCTTATCATTATTAATATTTAATAATATAAAAATATTAATACCATACTTGTCAGATTAGTAAAGTTATTATTAATAACTTAAAATATTTTTAAATCATTAATATTCTACTTAAATGATTTTTAAAATAATAAAAATTATTTTTAAATCATCACCATTAATATTTAAATATTAATGAAATTATTATCAAAATATTAAAAGTCATTAATTATAACTTAAAATATTTTTAAAACATTTATCTCATTTTAAAATGATTTTTAAATCAATAATATTATTTTTAATTCATTTATTTAATATAATAATTAAATAAATCTATCATCATTAATATTAATATATTAATGAGAATTCTCCAAAAATATTGAAATATATATTTTATAATTCAAAATATTTTCTAACACTTTATTCTTATTTAAAATGATTTTTAAATCATTGAAATCATTTTTATCTTATTTATATAATTTAATAATTAAATAAATCTAATATCATTAATATTAAATTATTAATAAAAATTCTCCAAAAATACTAAAAGTTACATTTTATAACTCAAAATATTTTTGAATATATAATTCTTATTTAAAATGATTTTTCATAATATTAAATTATTTTTCTCTAATTTATTTAACACACTAAGTAAATAAATTAAATACCTTTAATATTTAAATAACTATAAATATTACAGAAAAATATTCTAATTGGTCAAAAATTATTTTTCATAATTTAAAATAATTTTTAAAACTATTTTTGGTAATTTTTATAATTTATTTCTATTTTTTAATCATTTTCCGGAAAACAAAAAATAAAATAAATAGGAACCGTCGCTAAAGCCTTTAGCGACACTTGTCTGTAGCCTTAGGTGTTCTTGGCTTAAGAACACTGGCAAAGTCAATGTTCAAGGGTCATGTTTGACCGGCTTTAACTTTCTGTTCTAATTGTTTCTCGGCCATCTAAGACTTAGGTATTGTAGTAAACACGTAATACTACACTTATCAATCACTAACATGGTCACATGACATCGCAACAAGGAGATCAAAGCCTCCAAACTTGCTGTCAGACGGTTTCTGGGTTTTCCAGAAACCCAGGCAGTTCGAGGGTCCAATTTCATGCTCAATTATTTTGGTATTATGATCGTTCTTTTGGTGATCCATTGGTTCAGTCTCGTAGTATATATAACAAGGAACAAGTATATAACAACAACTCAGTCTACAAACAACAGAATCACGATCTATAAGTCGGTCAACGATTGTCAGAAAGCATGTTCTTACTTTTTCTGGGTTTTCCAGAAACGTCAAAAATAGACCGAGTGGTCTACTTTGACCACATATTAATTCGATCCTATTTGTGATATAAAGGATCTAAAAACATGGATCTATAGTCCAGACAATAGGCTACACAGGTATTACAACAACATCAAAAACAAACACAAAACCTGACAGATATCTGTCTTAGAAAATCTTGTCAGAGACTGAAAAGTACTTTCTGGGTTACCTAGAATTAGTCTGGTCATGCCCGGTCAACGGGTTTTGACCGACTATATCTTCAAATCCAGATGTCTAATGACTATACTACCTCTTGCAGCTTACAACACACATACCAGGCTACAAAACCAAAACTTAAAACAACAAAAATATTAAACGATCATGGATCTGTGGCGACTGACATTTCTTGTCAGACCACAAAAATTTCTCAAGAACATATTTTGAAAAACACTATTTTAAAGCCATTTGATGTTATGGATCCATGATAGATCAACATAGAACAACTAAAAACATCATATAACACATTATTAAACACTTTAACACAAAATTTCTCTTAGCGTACAAGATCAAAATGAAGTAGTGTTTTATACCTTTCTCGCTAGATCTTTGATCTTGTCCTTCTAAATCTGATCTAGATGTTTTAGAGGACTATAATGTGACTGAAATACTATGGATTTTCAGAGGTTTGGTGAGAGGAAGAATTGGTGGTGAGCTAGAAAGAAAATGTGCCAAATACATGCATTTCTCTCTCTTTAATATATATATATATATATATATATATATATATATATATATATATATATATATATATACAATCATATAATGCGAGATCTGATGTGTTGCTGTTACATAGAGACTGATTTGCTGGATTTCTAGAGTCACCAAGTCAAAAGGTTAGTTGAACAACTAAAGGTTTTACCAATTTTACAAGTTAGCTCATTTAAAATGTAAAAAGGGCATTTTGGTCATTTTTAAATTAATTTTAATGGCATTCTTGGAATTTGTCCAAACCCTAGGGTTTAGGGTTTAAACCCTTTAGGTTTCTAATTTATTTTTCAAAATTTTCATATTTCGATTTCCAAAATAGAAAATTAATAATTCCAAATTACAATTAGGATTCGATAATTATATAATATTTCCTAATCATAAAATTTAATCTTGCTAATTATGATTAATATTCCTAATTAAAATTGCTTAATTTAGCAATTAGGGTCAAAATGATCATTAGGGTTTACAACCCACGAATTAGGATTTTAATTAGAAAAATAATTTTTCTAAATTACAATTAGGGTTTGTAAAATAGAAATTAATATAACTAAAATATAATTAGGATTTTCTAATCATATTTAAGTTTAATACACACATTAGGCTTACCAATTAGGATTAGGGTTTCCTAATTTAGGGTTTAGGATTCTCGAATATGAAATTAGGGTTTCTCAGCTTTCGATTAGGATTTCTAACAGTACATTAGGGTTTCTCATCCTGAGATTAGGTTTTCTAATCTCTTCTTAGGGTTTATAAATATTAAACCTTACCCGATCAATCATTGATCAATTCTACCACACAGTACAAACACGTAATCAATAATATAATTATTTTAATTATATTTTATATCGAATCCCTATCCGGACTTAGGGTTAGGGTTTCTATTCTCCGTTAAGCACAACTCTACTCTATTTTTATTAGTCAATACACAAATTGACCTTCTCGAAACACGTATCACCGATACTTATCACATAAATGATAATTAATATTAATATTAAAAAAAAAATTATTCGTAAATTTTGGATTATTCGAAATCCCGGGTTATCACATTAAATGTAAAGAATTAGTTATTAATAAAATGAATTTTTATTAATAATATTCTGTGCTATGTGTTTATTAATCGTTCTAAAACCTAGAATGATTATAAGACGGGAAGATTCTGGCTACGAGATAGACTAAACGAATTAAAATTTTCAAGACAAAAATAAAAATTTTAGGGAATAAAAATATTTCCGAGGAAAAAGACGAAATATGCACTATTCACCTGAAAAAATCTAAGAGTTAGGGTTTTAATAACCTAAGCCTTTTCGGGAGTTTGGTATGTCGAAATGACATTCCGTCAAAAGATTTGACAATAATATATAGTGAAAAGTTAAGTAAGCCGATAAAAGTTTTTCTCGAAAAATGCGCAGAAATTAGACGAAATAAAAATGACGAAAAGTACTGTTATGTACTTTTCATTCGTTTAATTACGTTAGGAGAAAACGTGAAGGAAAATGCTTATTATTAAAAAGTGTTTTTCAATTTTTTGAAGTTCCAAAGAATGCGTAAAAGTTAATCTGTAAATGAAAGACGAAATATCCAAAAATATTTAGATTTCGAGAATCGCAGTTTTTAAACTGTCGGTTGAATTTCGCAAGACGAAAGCATAAAACTTCCAAGAGAAGTTTCGTGAATAGTAAGGAGGTGGGAATAGTAACTTTGGGGTAAAATAACTATTTTACCGCTAGCTTTGGTTTTATATAAAAGGAGAGCCTTATCTCATTTGTTGGTGATTTTGAAAATCACCAAACTTGAGAGAGAGAGAGAGAGAGAGAATTATGATGGGGAGAGAAAGGAAGAGGAAAAGCTAACCCAAGTGCAAACTTTGTTCAACGGAAAAAAATTAAAGAAGAAAGGTAATCCAAAATCTAGTCAAATTTATATCCTCTTTAAGTTTTCTATGTCAATATACATAGCATAATGAGAATAAGTGAAGAAGATGTTATGAATGAATTCATATGGTTGAAATCATGAGAAAATGAAGAAATAAGAATTAGAAATTTAGTTTATAAATTTCGTAAGGAAGTATAAGTTTCGTAATGAATTTGAACGATCCGAATGAATCATATGAACGATTCGGTGAAATTAGTAAGGAATGGTGTCTTATATATATTCCAAAACAATACTACCATTCCCCATATTCTTTATAACCGTTACATTTGTTCTTGTCATAATATCAAATATTATCATTTCAAACCTATACTATTACATATCTACAACTTCACTTTAGCCTTCTCTTTATTCTTGTCGAATCCTTCAGTCTATTCGGTCTAAGCTGCATTTATATGGTTCAACCAAGAGTGAGCATAACAAGCTCAACAAGTACAGCAATTTCATTTTAAAAGCATGCTTGAAACATAGGAATCGTATATCTTCAATAACTGGATGATAGTTACGAAGTACTATCAATAACTTAAAATAGCGTTTCTTTTCCTTCAAAACATTTTTCAATAACAAGATTCAGTAATACATCAATTCTGGTTCAAGACGTGAACGTCTTATAATTTCTTTGAAAAGGACAACCCGGCACGAAGTCCATAAGTTCTACATATCTTACGAGCACTTCTAGGTGATCAGCCTATAGTACTCTATGTTGATCAACTCTACATCCATTAAACATATGTACGTTTAAGTTGTGGTAACCTCACGTGCCCATTGAATACTCGATGAAAATATATTTATTTATTCATATTCAGGCTTACCTTGAATCCGTACTAATTAGTTGGCGTAGGATAGCGTTAGCATTTCTATATTAAAAGACTTGTAAACTGTTCAATCAATCTATCAAGATTCGTCTAGCCAAGCTAAAACTGGCATCGACTCTTTCTTCAAAACCATACATGCATCTCATAATTTTAATCATTTGAAAACCTGGCTAACATGAAGGTTAGACAAGCGTTTAAGAAAAACTTGCCTTCAGCGTTTGCTACAGTATAATTATGTTTCCTTTGAGTCTTTATGGTCTCTACAACTCATAATCACATAACATACCAATTTAGGTCATGAATGAACATACATAGCTCCTAAAGAATCTTACCCTTCTTCTCAATCTAATCCCTTATTAGATTTGTTATTTATTGGTTCCGACTTTCCGTCATTCTTTACATCATTCTTACCAACTTCGTTCTCTTCTATAACTTAACTGAAATTATTTCATTAATACAACTCGGTTCAAGTTAATTTTCCTTCCTCACGACTTACTAACAACCTTACGTTATTTAATCAAAACTCGATCGTCATTGATTAAGTACGCTTATGGCATACCGTTTGTGTTCATCTTCAATTAACTTACTTAAACTCTAAGTGATCACACTTGATTTTTAGTTATGACTTAACAATATTTTATTAAGTCCCTTAGTTCATTGCTAAACAATTTCCCTTCATACTCTATTTGTAACCATTCTTTTTTGCCTATGTTTTAAGGCTGGCGCTGCGGCGCCAGTGTTTCTTTGTTATGCCGCGTTGCTGTGTTGCCCATTAGGGCTTGAAGATCGGATTCGGAGCTACGGTGCGAGTCCCTATGTTATTTATCGCGCTGCGGCGCGAGTTTGCAGAGGCTGAGGCTCACTTTGGCGCTGCGGCGCCGATCATTTAGGCTTGGAGTCGCGCCGCGGCGCATACTCTGAGCCACAGATAACTATGACAGATTTTTGACTTAGTGAGATTCATGGCCTCGTAACTTCTTTGTTATAAGTTCGAATTGGCTCGTTCAAGAGCCTATGGTTCACAAATCATGTACTCTATGCGTTCATGCAAGAATTTTATCTATTCAACTTCGTTTTCTAAAAATTCACCTATTAGTCCATTTTTAACGAAAACGATAAAACGTTCGTGAACGTTCAACGCTCGTTTCTTCGTTCTAAGTTGGAATTCAGACATTCTCGAGTTCACAACTCTATAATGCCAAATAAGATGTATCTCCATTGAAAACCAACGTTTCCATGCTTAATAACAAAATTCGACTTCCATTTCGAGAATTTTACGAATTCGACGATTATCGTCCAATCGTGTGAATTCCGGCAAAACTTCGTTTCTTATGATTTGTTCATTGTTTCAAATGAGTTCATTCCAACATACTAACATCTTGACATACATACTTCATTAACTTATAAACATAATAAGTTATTACTTGTTCTTGGTGAGTTTGTAACTTATTAAAGTATAAAATACTTATGTTTCCATTTGTCATGAATTATGTCTTCTTTTCATATGATTTATTATGGTTAATGACTTCTAACCAATATTCTTGCTTCTTCTCATCATACTACTTATTAAGGTAAACATATGAGAAGTTCATATAGGTTCCTCATGAGTTCATAACTTATTTAGGTTTAATTTACTTATCCATGACTTATACGGCTTAAGTTCATTGAGTTGTTCATTCTCTTCATTTCTTAGCATACAAATCCTACCATTACCCACTTCTCTAACAATTGAAGAGAAAGAGAATCATGTCTTAGGATTGCTTACCCTTGATGTCCTCTTGCTAATCCTTCTTCTTCCTTCTTGCTTATTTGAATAATGAAAGACTAACTTAATCTCACTTATTCTCTCTAACAAGTAAGTTGTAAAGAGTTGGATGAAAAACTAACAACTAACAAATGAATGCACAAGTTCTCTATTTATAGGCATCTCAAGGTGAGGGTAGTTTAGTCTTTTAGGCCCTTCCACCTCCTTAATCCACCTCCTTACTATTCCTTATGTGCTCACCAAGTTTACTTGGCCTCCACAACAATTATCCCTTGCTTGCCTACCACAACACTTAGCCATTAAGCTATCTTGCTCCCCACAACACTTGGTCACCAAGATTTACCACATGATCATGGGTTGCCCCATGAATCCTTGACTCATTGGATCTTAACTTGACTTTAGCTTAATTATCTTAACTTAATCATTTGGGCTTGCACATTAAATTACTTTGGGCTTGTAATTAAACAACCATTGGGCTTGCATTAATTATATTGGACTTAACCATTTCCATACTTGGGCTAATCATAATACTTAATAAATCCTACAAGTTCCTTTCTTTTGGTTTAAAGCCTTATAACGTATAATTTACGTATAATTCTCGTATTCTAACTCGTATACTTATTTAATATATGACATTCCATCATTCACACTTGCTCATATGATACCTCGTATTATACTCATATTCATTACCTCGTACAATACTTATGTATCATACAATCCTTCTCCCCTAGTTCTTTACGAAGCTCATCGACCTCCTTCTTAAAATCCCTAGCCTTATTTATCATGAGCACCTTCTCATCATGCTCTGACTCAAAATCTGCTTCTCCAGACTCCTTCGCGACATAAAGAGTACTAATCTCTTCATTCTGATTCTGCACAACTGTACTCAGTTGCACATTCTTGTCAAGCTCTGCCAGATGCAATGATCTCATTGCATCTGGAGGTGATGACTCTGGTGTAGGTACCACCGTACCAACCGACGTTACCTCCATTCCCTCCTCCACATCTGTAACGCCCCGAAATCCGGTCTATCTTCACACCCAAATTCTGTACGTCACGAGTACATCATTCATCCAACATACATCATTATATACTAAAATATAACAACATACACTCTCAAATCCCAGGTTCTGGAAACCTTATAACCTTTTTCATTACAAATAATAAGAAATACATTATTCATTTTATCTTACAAGAGTGACTTTTATCTGCCACCAATGATACATAACAGTTCATTAAACTAGTCTATCGTTCAGTTTCATCTTTCTACATTACAAGTCTTCACTTGATCTTCTCGCTCATTCACATTCTGCATGACACTTCATCTGGATATCGTCAACTTGATCTTTACGGGATCCTTCAGTTCTTCTAACCTTGCTCGCTGAAAATTATTTTTCATTTAAAGCAAGAGTGAGCATTTAATTGCCCAACAACTTATAACAGTTGAACAACCAACTTCAAGAGTTTAAACATTTCTTCAGAACTTCTATAACCGAACAAAGGTTATGAAGCAGCTTGATTAATAGGAATAGGCCCGATTCCTATCATCTTAAAACATCTGCCATTTTCACTTGGAAATACTTTCATTCCTCTACCTTTTTCATACACATCATGTCTGGCTAGAATCATTAGCACAGACTTAACAATAACGGTTCATGTATAAATAGAGCATACTTGTATTGAACAGTCAATTATAGAACAGTTCATATCATAGAAACACCGATGTGTTCAAATTGTGGCACAAGACCTCAGACATACTACCACCTTGTACATACATCGCACATATACACATAGACAAGACTTCTCAAGTTCAACATCTGAGAAGTTTAAGAAACTAGCATTCATGTAATATGAATGAAGTTAGAAAACTTGCCTTACGCCCAGCTACAGCCTATGCTGAACTGCTCATTACAATTCCTTTCCTATTTATTTCTCTTCCGCTATACAAAGCCGGCGATTTGCATGCTTTTTTATTTCACAATCACTTTCGATCCGATCATTCATGCTCATGCTCTTCCT
Organism: Panax notoginseng; assembly: GCA_016801055.1. Classification (NCBI taxonomy): domain Eukaryota; kingdom Viridiplantae; phylum Streptophyta; class Magnoliopsida; order Apiales; family Araliaceae; genus Panax; species Panax notoginseng. The sequence continues at coordinate 74,240,104 of CM029016.1, read as the reverse complement.
TCTCCCTCATCCTCCGAGCTCTCTCTCTCTCTCTCTCTCTCTAAGATGTAGGATTTTCAAAATCCAAAACAATGAGCTCAAGCTTCCTATTTATAGATTTTCAAGGCTAAGGGCATTTTAGTCATTTCGCCCCCTACCTCCTTACTATTCCCACCTCCTCCAACACTTAGCCACCAAGTTTACTTGGCCACCACCCTTACTTGGTGGCCAAGTAGCTGGCCCACATGCCCATGGGTCATCCCATGGGTTGCCCCAATGGTTATTACCCATCCGTTTACCCATTAGTTCGATCCGCGGTTTCTTTTCTTGGTTTAGGCTTTAACCCTAATTCTTCTTGGGCCTAGCTTGGGCTTGATTTAACAAAACATTGGGCTTGACATAATCCAAATCCAATTGGAATCTACAAAGTCCATGCACTCAAAGTCCATTAAGACTCATCGTATTCTACGCATTCCATTCTCGTATTCTCTTCGTATATTATTCGTACGATATTCGTATTATACGTCATAATAATCTTCGTACTATACTCGTATAATAACTAGTATTACACTCGTATTTCTCACGCATAATAACCGTAATTATTATACGAGATCATTAAATTCTCGGAACTTACTTTTCCTAACCCTTAGGTTTTAAGTCTACAGGCGAAAACTTCGTTTTTGTCATAACTGAAATATTATTGAGTATTCCATCACGTCTCAAAATTTTACGTAATCAATAACTTCCCGGAATTTCAAAATAAATCTCCGAGCAGAAATGGATGAATAGTGCCTATTTCGTCTTTTTCCCCGAAAATATTTTTGTTCCCGAAAAATTTTTATTTTCGTCTTGAAAATTCCTATTCGTTCAATCTAGCTCGTAGCCAGAATCCTCCCGACTTATAATTATCCTAGGTTATAGAACGATTAATAAACACATAGCACAGAATAGTATTAATAAAAATTAGTTTTTATTAATAACTAATTCTTTAAACCTAAATTTTGGACGATCCAAATTTTCGGGTCGTCACATTCTTCCCTCCTTATAAAAATCCCGTTCTCGGAATTTCTTAAAACCACACCCTTACCCGGGTCATCACATTCACCCCTTCTTCAAAGAATTTCGTCCTCGAAATTTTAGTCTACCCTTCTTCTCAACTTCTCTTCAACGGAATTCTTATCTTTCCCTTATTCCTAACCCCCATAACCTATCAAGAATCATGAACTAGAAGGAATAACGAGTAATATAAAATTTCCTTTAAAATGTTTCATACTTTTGCTGAGGGGTCAAATCGACCATGAACTCTTACTAGGTTAAACAACATTTTGCCATAAGCCCTTCTTTAACGGTCAGTTTACAATCACCAAGAAAGTAAATTACCTCTTCCATGTTCTCCTCAGACTTAATCATTAGATTCCACACCAAAATAATTTGGTTTGGCAAAAGTTCTTAAAGAAAGCTCAATTTTCTTATAACATGGCATACCATTTGTCTAGCCGAATCAAGTAGCTTAGACCATACCAATAAATTGGATATCAATGTGAAACATTCGTCTAGTCAACTCAATTGACGTTGACTACTTCTTTAAATTCTTTTCGCAATACATCAAAACAGTTTATGACGTCATAATACCGTACATTTTACGGTACGTTGAGGACTTTGTCAGTTTGTGACTTCGTCATTATACATCATACTATAGCGGGTTGTTGATCCTAAGATCACATCCAACACCAGGTTCAATTGCATTAATAACTCCATCTTTTTATCATCCTTGCATCAAATGCAATGATGATATAAAATTTATTTTGATATTTCAAATCAATTTCTGTCTAGCCGAAGCAATTAACATAGACATACCAAGAATAGCTCTTTTAAAATACTTTGGTTCCAAAAGTTAAACCAATTCTTTCCTTTTTAAAAGTGTACATATCCGCATGAGTTTAATAAACTTCGAAATCTAGCGTAGCTAGATGACTTGGAATATCCTATTTCTCCATCTTCCTTCATTGTCTTACTACGACAATACTTAATCTTTTCTATCACCTTCATTGCTAAGTCTACTGAAAATACTTACTTTCAGCCCAAACATTCCTATATCTTAATATAGTCCATCAACTTACCACACATTATGAGTTCAGGAACTTTCCACAATAATATGAGTTTAAGAACATCCAGACAGACCATAGGCGTCCATTCGCTGAGACGTTCGAAAACAGACCATACTATTATGAGTCACGAACTTACCATAAGTATGAGTTTCAGGAACTCGCACCTACCTTATCGTTCTCTACCTATTAAGTATATACATGAGAAAAGATTCACCTTTTCATCATATACATCTTGATAGTGCGACATACTTTTCCAATGATTATCACAACCAGAAGCTAAGTGATTGTAGAACCAAACACAATTCCCTGCCCATACAGAAAATTGGTCAACTCAGCTACTGACCGATATAGGATGCTAAGTGGTTGTTACACCAAGGAAAATTCTACGCCCATACAAAGAATTGTTCAACTTAACAACCATATCGAATAAGAAGCTAAGTGGTTCTAAAACCACGTATAATTTTCCCACCCATACAAGGAATCATACAACTCAGCTGCTGATATGAGTCCTCAATTGAAATTTTACAACTTCTAAATCTCTCTTTACTTAATACGAATTTTCTTTAATTCGTATACTATCCTTCATAACTCAATCTAAGTTCTTTTTCCCGTACTACTTCATAGTACCCTTCATTCATAGCATTAGCTATAAATCATTCATCATTTAACAGCTCATCTACTACTACGATTCACTATGATCACGTGGTGATCTTCTTATCCTTCTCTCTACGATTATAGTCTTAGGTACTCCTACCTAAGGTTTATAACCTATCAGCTCTGATACCAACTTGTAATGCCCCGAAATCCTGTCTATCTTTACACCCGAATTTCGTACGTCACGAGTACATCATTCATCCAACATACATCATTATATACTAAAATATAACAACATACACTCTCAAATCCCAGGTTCTGAAAACCTTATAACCTTTTTCATTACAAATAATAAGAAATACTTTATTCATTTCATCTTACAAGAGTGACTTTTATCCGCCACCAAGGATATATAACAGTTCATTAAACTAGTCTATCGTTCAGTTTCATCTTTCTACATTACAAGTCTTCACTTGATCTTCTCGCTCATTCACATTCTGCATGACACTTCATCTGGATACCGTCAACTTGATCTTTACGGGATCCTTCAGTTCTTCTAACTTTGCTCGCTGAAAATTGTTTTTCATTTAAAGCAAGAGTGAGCATTTAATTTCCTAGCAAGTTATAACAGTTGAACAACCAACTTCAAGAGTTTAAACATTTCTTCAGAACTTCGATAATCGAACAAAGGTTATGAAGCAGCTTGAATAATAGGAATATGCCCGATTCCTATCATCTTAAAACATCTGCCATTTTCACTTGGAAATACTTTCATTCCTCTACCTTTTTCATACATATCCTGTCTGGCTAGAATCATTAGCACAGACTTAACAATAACGGTTCATGTATAAACATAGCATACTTGTATTGAACAGTCAGTCATAGAACAGTTCATATCATAGAAACATCGAGGTGTTCTAATTGTGGCACTAGACCTCATACATACTACCACCTTGTACATACATCGCACATATACACATAGACAAGACTTCTCAAGTTCAACATCTGAGAAGTTTAAGAAACTAGCATTCATGTAATATGAATGAAGTTAGGAAACTTGCCTTACGCCCAGCTACAGCCTATGCTGAACTGCTCATTACAATTCCTTTCCTATTTATTTCTCTTCCGCTATACAAAGCCGGCGATTTGCATGCTTTTTTATTTCACAATCACTTTCGATCCGATCATTCATGCTCATGCTCTTCCTTCTCCCTCATCCTCCGAGCTCTCTCTCTCTCTCTCTCTCTCTCTAAGATGTAGGATTTTCAAAATCCAAAACAATGAGCTCAAGCTTCCTATTTATAGATTTTCAAGGCTAAGGGCATTTTAGTCATTTCGCCCCCTACCTCCTTACTATTCCCACCTCCTCCAACACTTAGCCACCAAGTTTACTTGGCCACCACCCTTACTTGGTGGCCAAGTAGCTGGCCCACATGCCCATGGGTCATCCCATGGGTTGCCCCAATGGTTATTACCCATCCGTTTACCCATTAGTTCGATCCGCGGTTTCTTTTCTTGGTTTAGGCTTTAACCCTAATTCTTCTTGGGCCTAGCTTGGGCTTGATTTAACAAAACATTGGGCTTGACATAATCCAAATCCAATTGGAATCTACAAAGTCCATGCACTCAAAGTCCATTAAGACTCATCGTATTCTACGCATTCCATTCTCGTATTCTCTTCGTATATTATTCGTACGATATTCGTATTATACGTCATAATAATCTTCATACTATACTCGTATAATAACTAGTATTACACTCGTATTTCTCACGCATAATAACCGTAATTATTATACGAGATCATTAAATTCTCGGAACTTACTTTTCCTAACCCTTAGGTTTTAAGTCTGCAAGCGAAAACTTCGTTTTTGTCATAACTGAAATATTATTGAGTATTCCATCACGTCTCAAAATTTTACGTAATCAATAACTTCCCGGAATTTCAAAATAAATCTCCGAGCAGAAATGGATGAATAGTGCCTATTTCGTCTTTTTCCCCGAAAATATTTTTGTTCCCGAAAAATTTTTATTTTCGTCTTGAAAATTCCTATTCGTTCAATCTAGCTCGTAGCCAGAATCCTCCCGACTTATAATTATCCTAGGTTATAGAACGATTAATAAACACATAGCACAGAATAGTATTAATAAAAATTAGTTTTTATTAATAACTAATTCTTTAAACCTAAATTTTGGACGATCCAAATTTTCGGGTCGTCACATTCTTCCCTCCTTATAAAAATCCCGTTCTCGGAATTTCTTAAAACCACACCCTTACCCGGGTCATCACATTCACCCCTTCTTCAAAGAATTTCGTCCTCGAAATTTTAGTCTACCCTTCTTCTCAACTTCTCTTCAACGGAGTTCTTATCTTTCCCTTATTCCTAACCCCCATAACCTATCAAGAATCATGAACTAGAAGGAATAACGAGTAATATAAAATTTCCTTTAAAATGTTTCATACTTTTGCTGAGGGGTCAAATCGACCATGAACTCTTACTAGGTTAAACAACATTTTGCCATAAGCCCTTCTTTAACGGTCAGTTTACAATCACCAAGAAAGTAAATTACCTCTTCCATGTTCTCCTCAGACTTAATCATTAGATTCCACACCAAAATAATTTGGTTTGGCAAAAGTTCTTAAAGAAAGCTCAATTTTCTTATAACATGGCATACCATTTGTCTAGCCGAATCAAGTAGCTTAGACCATACCAATAAATTGGATATCAATGTGAAACATTCGTCTAGTCAACTCAATTGACGTTGACTACTTCTTTAAATTCTTTTCGCAATACATCAAAACAGTTTATGACGTCATAATACCGTACATTTTACGGTACGTTGAGGACTTCGTCAGTTTGTGACTTCGTCATTATACATCATACTATAGCGGGTTGTTGATCCTAAGATCACATCCAACACCAGGTTCAATTGCATTAATAACTCCATCTTTTTATCATCCTTGCATCAAATGCAATGATGATATAAAATTTATTTTGATATTTCAAATCAATTTCTGTCTAGCCGAAGCAATTAACATAGACATACCAAGAATAGCTCTTTTAAAATACTTTGGTTCCAAAAGTTAAACCAATTCTTTCCTTTTTAAAAGTGTACATATCCGCATGAGTTTAATAAACTTCGAAATCTAGCGTAGCTAGATGACTTGGAATATCCTATTTCTCCATCTTCCTTCATTGTCTTACTACGACAATACTTAATCTTTTCTATCACCTTCATTGCTAAGTCTACTGAAAATACTTACTTTCAGCCCAAACATTCCTATATCTTAATATAGTCCATCAACTTACCACACATTATGAGTTCAGGAACTTTCCACAATAATATGAGTTTAAGAACATCCAGACAGACCATAGGCGTCCATTCGCTGAGACGTTCGAAAACAGACCATACTATTATGAGTCACGAACTTACCATAAGTATGAGTTTCAGGAACTCGCACCTACCTTATCGTTCTCTACCTATTAAGTATATACATGAGAAAAGATTCACCTTTTCATCATATACATCTTGATAGTGCGACATACTTTTCCAATGATTATCACAACCAGAAGCTAAGTGATTGTAGAACCAAACACAATTCCCTGCCCATACAGAAAATTGGTCAACTCAGCTACTGACCGATATAGGATGCTAAGTGGTTGTTACACCAAGGAAAATTCTACGCCCATACAAAGAATTGTTCAACTTAACAACCATATCGAATAAGAAGCTAAGTGGTTCTAAAACCACGTATAATTTTCCCACCCATACAAGGAATCATACAACTCAGCTGCTGATATGAGTCCTCAATTGAAATTTTACAACTTCTAAATCTCTCTTTACTTAATACGAATTTTCTTTAATTCGTATACTATCCTTCATAACTCAATCTAAGTTCTTTTTCCCGTACTACTTCATAGTACCCTTCATTCATAGCATTAGCTATAAATCATTCATCATTTAACAGCTCATCTACTACTACGATTCACTATGATCACGTGGTGATCTTCTTATCCTTCTCTCTACGATTATAGTCTTAGGTACTCCTACCTAAGGTTTATAACCTATCAGCTCTGATACCAACTTGTAATGCCCCGAAATCCTGTCTATCTTTACACCCGAATTTCGTACGTCACGAGTACATCATTCATCCAACATACATCATTATATACTAAAATATAACAACATACACTCTCAAATCCCAGGTTCTGAAAACCTTATAACCTTTTTCATTACAAATAATAAGAAATACTTTATTCATTTCATCTTACAAGAGTGACTTTTATCCGCCACCAAGGATATATAACAGTTCATTAAACTAGTCTATCGTTCAGTTTCATCTTTCTACATTACAAGTCTTCACTTGATCTTCTCGCTCATTCACATTCTGCATGACACTTCATCTGGATACCGTCAACTTGATCTTTACGGGATCCTTCAGTTCTTCTAACTTTGCTCGCTGAAAATTGTTTTTCATTTAAAGCAAGAGTGAGCATTTAATTTCCTAGCAAGTTATAACAGTTGAACAACCAACTTCAAGAGTTTAAACATTTCTTCAGAACTTCGATAATCGAACAAAGGTTATGAAGCAGCTTGAATAATAGGAATATGCCCGATTCCTATCATCTTAAAACATCTGCCATTTTCACTTGGAAATACTTTCATTCCTCTACCTTTTTCATACATATCCTGTCTGGCTAGAATCATTAGCACAGACTTAACAATAACGGTTCATGTATAAACATAGCATACTTGTATTGAACAGTCAGTCATAGAACAGTTCATATCATAGAAACATCGAGGTGTTCTAATTGTGGCACTAGACCTCATACATACTACCACCTTGTACATACATCGCACATATACACATAGACAAGACTTCTCAAGTTCAACATCTGAGAAGTTTAAGAAACTAGCATTCATGTAATATGAATGAAGTTAGGAAACTTGCCTTACGCCCAGCTACAGCCTATGCTGAACTGCTCATTACAATTCCTTTCCTATTTATTTCTCTTCCGCTATACAAAGCCGGCGATTTGCATGCTTTTTTATTTCACAATCACTTTCGATCCGATCATTCATGCTCATGCTCTTCCTTCTCCCTCATCCTCCGAGCTCTCTCTCTCTCTCTCTCTCTCTCTCTAAGATGTAGGATTTTCAAAATCCAAAACAATGAGCTCAAGCTTCCTATTTATAGATTTTCAAGGCTAAGGGCATTTTAGTCATTTCGCCCCCTACCTCCTTACTATTCCCACCTCCTCCAACACTTAGCCACCAAGTTTACTTGGCCACCACCCTTACTTGGTGGCCAAGTAGCTGGCCCACATGCCCATGGGTCATCCCATGGGTTGCCCCAATGGTTATTACCCATCCGTTTACCCATTAGTTCGATCCGCGGTTTCTTTTCTTGGTTTAGGCTTTAACCCTAATTCTTCTTGGGCCTAGCTTGGGCTTGATTTAACAAAACATTGGGCTTGACATAATCCAAATCCAATTGGAATCTACAAAGTCCATGCACTCAAAGTCCATTAAGACTCATCGTATTCTACGCATTCCATTCTCGTATTCTCTTCGTATATTATTCGTACGATATTCGTATTATACGTCATAATAATCTTCATACTATACTCGTATAATAACTAGTATTACACTCGTATTTCTCACGCATAATAACCGTAATTATTATACGAGATCATTAAATTCTCGGAACTTACTTTTCCTAACCCTTAGGTTTTAAGTCTGCAAGCGAAAACTTCGTTTTTGTCATAACTGAAATATTATTGAGTATTCCATCACGTCTCAAAATTTTACGTAATCAATAACTTCCCGGAATTTCAAAATAAATCTCCGAGCAGAAATGGATGAATAGTGCCTATTTCGTCTTTTTCCCCGAAAATATTTTTGTTCCCGAAAAATTTTTATTTTCGTCTTGAAAATTCCTATTCGTTCAATCTAGCTCGTAGCCAGAATCCTCCCGACTTATAATTATCCTAGGTTATAGAACGATTAATAAACACATAGCACAGAATAGTATTAATAAAAATTAGTTTTTATTAATAACTAATTCTTTAAACCTAAATTTTGGACGATCCAAATTTTCGGGTCGTCACATTCTTCCCTCCTTATAAAAATCCCGTTCTCGGAATTTCTTAAAACCACACCCTTACCCGGGTCATCACATTCACCCCTTCTTCAAAGAATTTCGTCCTCGAAATTTTAGTCTACCCTTCTTCTCAACTTCTCTTCAACGGAGTTCTTATCTTTCCCTTATTCCTAACCCCCATAACCTATCAAGAATCATGAACTAGAAGGAATAACGAGTAATATAAAATTTCCTTTAAAATGTTTCATACTTTTGCTGAGGGGTCAAATCGACCATGAACTCTTACTAGGTTAAACAACATTTTGCCATAAGCCCTTCTTTAACGGTCAGTTTACAATCACCAAGAAAGTAAATTACCTCTTCCATGTTCTCCTCAGACTTAATCATTAGATTCCACACCAAAATAATTTGGTTTGGCAAAAGTTCTTAAAGAAAGCTCAATTTTCTTATAACATGGCATACCATTTGTCTAGCCGAATCAAGTAGCTTAGACCATACCAATAAATTGGATATCAATGTGAAACATTCGTCTAGTCAACTCAATTGACGTTGACTACTTCTTTAAATTCTTTTCGCAATACATCAAAACAGTTTATGACGTCATAATACCGTACATTTTACGGTACGTTGAGGACTTCGTCAGTTTGTGACTTCGTCATTATACATCATACTATAGCGGGTTGTTGATCCTAAGATCACATCCAACACCAGGTTCAATTGCATTAATAACTCCATCTTTTTATCATCCTTGCATCAAATGCAATGATGATATAAAATTTATTTTGATATTTCAAATCAATTTCTGTCTAGCCGAAGCAATTAACATAGACATACCAAGAATAGCTCTTTTAAAATACTTTGGTTCCAAAAGTTAAACCAATTCTTTCCTTTTTAAAAGTGTACATATCCGCATGAGTTTAATAAACTTCGAAATCTAGCGTAGCTAGATGACTTGGAATATCCTATTTCTCCATCTTCCTTCATTGTCTTACTACGACAATACTTAATCTTTTCTATCACCTTCATTGCTAAGTCTACTGAAAATACTTACTTTCAGCCCAAACATTCCTATATCTTAATATAGTCCATCAACTTACCACACATTATGAGTTCAGGAACTTTCCACAATAATATGAGTTTAAGAACATCCAGACAGACCATAGGCGTCCATTCGCTGAGACGTTCGAAAACAGACCATACTATTATGAGTCACGAACTTACCATAAGTATGAGTTTCAGGAACTCGCACCTACCTTATCGTTCTCTACCTATTAAGTATATACATGAGAAAAGATTCACCTTTTCATCATATACATCTTGATAGTGCGACATACTTTTCCAATGATTATCACAACCAGAAGCTAAGTGATTGTAGAACCAAACACAATTCCCTGCCCATACAGAAAATTGGTCAACTCAGCTACTGACCGATATAGGATGCTAAGTGGTTGTTACACCAAGGAAAATTCTACGCCCATACAAAGAATTGTTCAACTTAACAACCATATCGAATAAGAAGCTAAGTGGTTCTAAAACCACGTATAATTTTCCCACCCATACAAGGAATCATACAACTCAGCTGCTGATATGAGTCCTCAATTGAAATTTTACAACTTCTAAATCTCTCTTTACTTAATACGAATTTTCTTTAATTCGTATACTATCCTTCATAACTCAATCTAAGTTCTTTTTCCCGTACTACTTCATAGTACCCTTCATTCATAGCATTAGCGATAAATCATTCATCATTTAACAGCTCATCTACTACTACGATTCACTATGATCACGTGGTGATCTTCTTATCCTTCTCTCTACGATTATAGTCTTAGGTACTCCTACCTAAGGTTTATAACCTATCAGCTCTGATACCAACTTGTAATGCCCCGAAATCCTATCTATCTTTACACCCGAATTTCGTACGTCACGAGTACATCATTCATCCAACATACATCATTATATACTAAAATATAACAACATACACTCTCAAATCCCAGGTTCTGAAAACCTTATAACCTTTTTCATTACAAATAATAAGAAATACTTTATTCATTTCATCTTACAAGAGTGACTTTTATCCGCCACCAAGGATATATAACAGTTCATTAAACTAGTCTATCGTTCAGTTTCATCTTTCTACATTACAAGTCTTCACTTGATCTTCTCGCTCATTCACATTCTGCATGACACTTCATCTGGATACCGTCAACTTGATCTTTACGGGATCCTTCAGTTCTTCTAACTTTGCTCGCTGAAAATTGTTTTTCATTTAAAGCAAGAGTGAGCATTTAATTTCCTAGCAAGTTATAACAGTTGAACAACCAACTTCAAGAGTTTAAACATTTCTTCAGAACTTCGATAATCGAACAAAGGTTATGAAGCAGCTTGAATAATAGGAATAGGCCCGATTCCTATCATCTTAAAACATCTGCCATTTTCACTTGGAAATACTTTCATTCCTCTACCTTTTTCATACATATCCTGTCTGGCTAGAATCATTAGCACAGACTTAACAATAATGGTTCATGTATAAACATAGCATACTTGTATTGAACAGTCACTCATAGAACAGTTCATATCATAGAAACATCGAGGTGTTCAAATTGTGGCACTAGACCTCATACATACTACCACCTTGTACATACATCGCACATATACACATAGACAAGACTTCTCAAGTTCAACATCTGAGAAGTTTAAGAAACTAGCATTCATGTAATATGAATGAAGTTAGGAAACTTGCCTTACGCCCAGCTACAGCCTACGCTGAACTGCTCATTCCAATTCCTTTCCTATTTATTTCTCTTCCGCTATAAGCCGGCGATTTGCACGCTTTTCTATTTCACGATTACTTTCGATCTGATCATTCATGCTCATGCTCTTCCTTCTCCCTCATCCTCCGAGCTCTCTCTCTCTCTAAGATGTAGGATTTTCAAAATCCAAAACAATGAGCTCAAGCTTCCTATTTATAGATTTTTAAGGCTAAGGGCATTTTAGTCATTTCGCCCCCACCTACTTACTATTCCCACCTCCTCCAACACTTAGCCACCAAGTTTACTTGGCCACCACCCTTACTTGGTGGCCAAGTAGCCGGCCCACATGCCTATGGCTAATCCCATGGGTTGGCCCAATGGTTATTACCCATCCGTTTACCCATCGGTTGGATCCGCGATTTCTTTTCTTGGTTTAGGTCTTAACCCTAATTCTTCTTGGGCCTAGCTTGGGCTTGATTTCACAAAACATTGGGCTTGACATAATCCAAGTCCAATTGGATTCTACAAAGTCCATGCACTCAAAGTCCATTGAGACTCATCGTATTCTATGCATTCCATTCTCGTATTCTCTTCGTATATTGTTCCTACGATATTCGTATTATACGTCGTAATAATCTTTGTACTATACTCGTATAATAACTAGTATTACACTCGTATTTCTCACGCATAATAACCCTAATTATTATACGAGATCATTAAATTCTCAGAACTTACTTTTCCTAACCCTTATGTTTTAAGTCTGCAGGCGAAAACTTCGTTTTTGTCATAACTGAAATATTATTGAATATTCCATCACGTCTCAAAATTTTACGTAATCAATAACTTCTCAGAATTTCAAAATAAATCTCCGATCAGAAACGGATGAATAGTGCCTTTTTCGTCTTTTTCCCCGAAAATATTTTTGTTCCCGAAAATTTTTTATTTTCGTCTTGAAAATTCTTATTCGTTCAATCTAGCTCGTAGCCAGAATCCTCCCGACTTATAATTATCCTAGGTTATAGAACGATTAATAAACACATAGCACAGAATAGTATTAATAAAAATTAGTTTTATTAATAACTAATTCTTTAAACCTAAATTCTGGACGATCCGAATTTTCGGGTCGTCACAACATCATTCATCATATGAAGATATGATGCTATATCCATCTCTCCCTCGGAGTAGTCTTCCTCAGAAAAATACTCCACTGTCTCCGACTCCTCCAGAATCACTATTGGTACCTCCACCACTGGCATAGGTACAGGCTTTACTCTGTTCTCAAGCTCTTCGCTCTCCACGTGTATATCTCTATACATCAAGCTATTGATCGACATCCTACAATAACACATAACATGTTGATTAATACATAACACACAATAGTATAAGCACCAATCAAATTTAATTTATTTAGGGTTACTTTCCATCTTTTAAATCTTTCGGAACTAAGTTTCCTCAATACCTTATTAACTCATATGACTCAATTAATATTTGAGTTTACTTCCTTCGGACTTCTCTTCCTTAACGAGGTTATTAGCCTAAGGTTCTTCCCCCCTTAAGTTTTAAAACTTAATGCTCTGATACCAACCTGTGACGCCCCCAAATCCGGGTCTCTTTCAACCCAGCATATGGTGCTCCACGGTGCTACAGTTCACACAAATATTCAAGTGAAATACCTCAAAAGAACGAATATGTCTTATATATATTCCAAAACAATTCTACCATTCCCCAGGTTCTTTATAACCGTTACATTTATTCTTGCCATAATATCAAATATTATCATTTCAAACCTATACTATTACATAGGTAATCTACAACTTCGCTTTAGCCTTCTCTTTATTATTGTCGAATCCTTCAGTCCATTCGGTCTAAGTTGCATTCATATGGTTCAAGCAAGAGTGAGCATAACAAGCTCATCATGTACAACAATTTTATTTTAAAAGCATGCTTGAAACATAGGAATCGTATATCTTCAATAACTGGATGATAGTTACGAAGTACTATCAATAACTTAAAATAACGTTTCTTTTCCTTCAAAACATTTTACAATAACAAGATTCAGTAATACATCAATTCTGGTTCAAGACGTGAATATCTTATAGTTTCTTTGAAAAGGACAACCCGACACGAAGTCTGTTAGTCCGGTATATCATACGAGCACTTCTAGCTGATCAGCCTATAGTACTCTATGTTGATCAACACTACATCCATTAAACGTGTGCACGTTTAAGTTGTGGCAACCTCACGTGCCCAACGAATACTCGATGATAATACATTTGTTTATTCATATTCAGGCTTACCTTGAATCCGTACCAATTAGTTGGCGTAGGATAGCGTTAGCAATTCTATATTGAAAGACATGTAAACAGTTCAATCAATCAATCAAGATTCGTCTAGCTAAGCTAAAATAAGCATCGACTCTTTCTTCAAAACCATACATGCATCTCATAATTTTAATCATTTGAAAATCTGGCTAACACGAAGGTTAGACAAGCGTTTAAGAAAAACTTGCCTTCAGCATCTGCTACAGTATAATTACGTTTCCTTTGAGTCTTTACGGTCTATACAACACATAATCACATAACATACCAATTTAGGTCATGAATGAACATACATAGCTCCTAAAGAATCTTACCCTTCTTCTCAATCTAATCCCTTATTAGATTCGTTATTTATTGGTTCCGGCTTTTCGTCATTCTTTACATCATTCTTACCAACTTCGTTCTCTTCTATAACTTAACTGAAATTATTTCATTAATACAACTCGGTTCAAGTTAATTATCCTTCCTCACGGCTTACTAATGTCCTTACGTTATTTAATCAAAACTCGATCGTCATTGATTAAGTACGCTTATGGCATACCGTTTGCGTTCATCTTCAATTGACTTACTTTAACTCTAAGTGATCACACTTAAGGTTTAGTTATGACTTAACAATATTTTATTAAGTCCCTTAGTTCATTGCTAAACAATTTCCCTTCATACTCTATTTGTAACCATTCTTGTCTGCCTTTGTTTTAAGGCTGGCACTGCGGCGCCAGTGTTTCTTTGTTATGCCGCGCTGCGGCGTCGCCCATTAGGGCTTGAAGATCGGACTCGGTGCTGCGACGCAAGTCCCTTTGTTATTTGTCGCGTTGCGGCGCTAGTTTGTAGAGGCTGAGGCTCACTTTGGCACTGCGGTGCCGATCATTTAGGCTTGGAGTCGCGCCGCGGCGCGGACTCTGTGGCGCGGACTCTGAGTCACAGATAACTTTGACAGATTTTTGACTTAGTGGCCTCGTAACTTCTTCGTTATAAGTCCGAATTGGCTCGTTCAAGAGCCTATGGTTCACAAATCACGTACTCTATGCGTTCATGCAAGAATTTTATCTATTCAACTTTGTTTGCTAAAAATTCACCTATTAGTCCATTTTTAACGAAAACGATAAACGTTCGTGAACGTTCAACGCTCGTTTCTTCGTTCTAAGTCAGAATTTGATCATTCTCGAGTTCACAACTCTATAATGCCAAATAAGACATATCTCCATTGAAAACCAACGTTTCCATGCTTAATAACAAAATTCGACTTCCATTTCGAGAATTTCACGAATTCGACGATTATCGTCCAATCGTGTGAATTCCGGCAAAACTTCGTTTCTTATGATTTGTTTATCGTTTCAAATGAATTCATTCCAACATACTAACTTCTTGACATACATACTTCATTAACTTATAAACATAATAAGTTATTACTTGTTCGTGGTGAGTTTGTAACTTATTAAAGTATAAAATACTAATGTTTCCATTTCTCATGAATTATGTCTTCTTTTCGTATGACTTATTATGGTTAATGACTTCTAACCATTATTCTTGCTTCTTCTCATCATACAACTTATTAAGGTAAATATATGAGAAGTTCATATAGGTTCCTCATGAGTTCATAACTTATTTAGGTTTAATTTACTTATTCGTGACTTATACGGCTTAAGTTCATTGAGTTGTTCATTCTCTTCATTTCTTAGCATACAAATCCTACCATTACCCACTTCTCTAACAATGGAAGAGAAAGAGAATCATGGCTTAGGATTTCCTACCTTTGATGTCCTCTTGCTAATCCTTCTTCTTCCTTCTTGCTTATTGGAATAATGAAAGACTAACTTATTCTCACTTATTCTCTCTAACAAATAAGTTGTAAAGAGTTGGATGAAAAACTAACAACTAACAAATGAACGCATAAGTTCTCTATTTAGAGGCATCTCAAGGTGAGGGTAGTTTAGTCTTTTATGCCCTTCCACCTCCTTAATCCACCTCCTTACTATTCCTTATGTGCTCACCAAGTTTACTTGGCCTCCACAACAATTATCCCTTGCTTGCATACCACAACACTTAGCCATTAAGCTATCTTGCTCCCCACAACACTTGGTCACCAAGATTTACCACATGAACATGGGTTGCCCCATGGATCCTTGACTCATTGGATCTTAACTTGACTTTAGCTTAATTATCTTAACTTAATCATTTTGGCTTGCACATTAAATTACTTTGGGCTTGTAATTAAACAACCATTGGGCTTGCATTAATTATATTGGACTTAACCATTTCCATACTTGGGCTAATCATAATACTTAATAAATCCTACAAGTTCCTTTCTTTTGGCTTAAAGCCTTATAACGTATAATTTACGTATAATTCTCGTATTCTAACTCGTATACTTATTTAATATACGACATTCCATCACTCATACTTGTTCGTATAATACCTCGTATTATACTCGTATTCATTTCCTCGTACAATACTTATGTATCATACAATCATTGATTAATCACATTAAATTTCTTCTCGTAAATTATTTTCCCTAATCGTTAGGTTTTAAGTCCGTAGGCGAAAAACTTCGTTTTTCATAACTGAAATATTATTGGATATTCCATCTCACCTTGATATTCTATCATTGCGTATTTCTCGGAAGTTCAAAAATAATTCCCGAGCAGAAATGCGTGAATAGTATTTTTCAGAAAATTTCTCGAAAAACTTTTATTTTCATCTTGAAAATTCAAACACTTTAATTCTACCGTGTTGCCAAAATACTACGACGTTCCGACATGTTTAAGTCATAGAACGACCTTCAATTAGCTTACTCCCTTAAATAATCAATTAAATTCATTTAATCCTCATAATTAAATAAAATTTTAATTCTCCTAAAAATCTGATTTTTCTCGGGCATTACAGTATAAGTTAGTTGTTTATTGCTTGGTTAGGAACGACAAAAAAGTTCATGAAGAACAGATTGAACTTAGATATAACAAAGTTATGGAAAATTTTTTATAAAAGACGAACGAGAAGTAGAAAGTATGTAAATGAACCCGAATGTGTATGGTTTCATAAGAATGTAAGAGAACGTAAAAAACGTGAGTCGTGGATTCAACAACGAATGAGTTCCGAGTTCGGATGACCGAATTACAGATGAACAGACGAAGAACGGTAATAACGTAAAATGAACAAATGATGAAATTTAATCCAATTGAATGGCATGTTAACAGATTCAGAATGAATTTCTATTCAAGGGAAGTTGAAGTACATAAGATAAGGAAGAGAATGGCTTTGGAACGACCTCGTTTCGAGTTATAACGAAGAAGTTATGAGATTTCAAAAGTAAGAGTCTTAAACATGTTCAACACTTAGAATTTTTTTCTGAGGTTTGGAACTGGCGCCGCAGCGCCAGATATGCCTTGGGAGGCGGCACTACAGTGCCAACCCGGGCAATTAACTACTAGTAAGTTGCGCTACAGCGCGAGAAGAAAGGAAGGAATCGGCGTCGCAACGCCAGTGCAAGGCAAGACCCAGAGAAGAGCTTTTAATTGATCAAGTCTTAGGGGAAGTGTAAGGAAAAATAATGAACATATAGTTCACGTAATGTAACACTTAAATCAAGTGATTTAAACCTTTAGCAAAGGTTGAGCGGAAAGATTGAACGGGATTAAAAGACAATACATGTAAGCGCAACGTAGTTGCGATAAACGATCGGTCTTTGCATACAGCGAACCGTATGGCTTCGACATTAAGAAAAAATAATGAACATGAACGCAGAATGAGAGATTAAGAGTCGAGTAACGTGAACGCAGAATGCGTAAACAAATCTCCTGAATCGTATTCGTGTTGAACGAATGTTCTAAGTATACATTGGTTATATGACTTAGACGTTGACGAAGGTAGTAAGTAAGATATGAATTTATCAAGAAAACCGTAGTGAACGGTAATTAGAGTAATGAAAGTTCGAATGTGAGACGGATAGAGAACGAATGTAAGCGTTAAACACTTTAGCCGACGTAGGGTTGAGTGTACGCGATTATTAAACGGGCAGAACCTACACGCCATGTATGGTTTGACTGTTAGGTAATGAAGAGTAATGATTAAACATGTGAACGGTGAAGAAGCAGAATTAAAGACAATGACTTATAATGTAAAGAAGCCGAGTTAATGATTATAACTTGGAGAACGTTCCGAGTCGAATGAACCGGGCGTTATAAGATATGAATAAGATAATGTAAAATGTTTAACGCTATGAGCGCATAGTATTAACATTGAATGATCGATCTAGGTATACAATAGACTGTATGACTTAGACGATAAAGAAGGAATCTTTAGGTATGACATTTATTTGCCAGAAAGCCATAAGGATGAGGAAGCAACTTAACGAACATTATAGTTTTAATGGTTCAGATAAGTTAAGTTAAGTTTAGGTTGTAGTACAATCATAATCTTTGATGGTTGACATATGGGAGCTGGGATAAACAATTTCTTTAGAGAGCGGAGGTATATACGAAACTGGCAACCGATCTAACTCATTGTGAAAGACAGTCTAGACTAGACGGGAACTAGTTTATTGGTTGTTTGTGGGAAACCACTCAGAGTACCATATGGACTACTAGCAGAGCCACAATGTGTGTTGAGTCCTAGAAAGGTTATAAGAAGAAAATATGAATATAAATAATCAAAGATGATGGTCGTATGAGTAACACATCTCCGTTTGTCATAAAGCCGTAAACCGGTAAAGAAAGTGGTCGCGTAAACTTAGATTGTAAGAACGTGAACCCTAAGAAGTAAAGTTAAGCAAACCAATGCGTAAGTCAAGTATATGACTAATTGGTGTATGTGCTATTTCCTTATGTGTTAATAGGGTTTGCAATGAGTAGCTCAGCGTAAACTTTAAGTTGTAGCTGTACGTAAGGCATGTTTCCTAACTTCATTCATATTTTAAATGAATGCTAGTTTCTTTAACTTTCTCAGATGTTGAACTTGAGAAGTTTTGTCTATGTGCAAATGTGCAATATTTGTACAAGGCGGTAGATTGTATGAGGCCTTGTGCCACAATTTGAACACTTCGATGTTTCTATGAGATGAATTGTTCTGTGATTGAACTGTTCAGTATGAGAATGTTCTGTTTATACATGAACCGTTATTGTTAAGTCTATGCTAATGATTCTAGCCAGACGGGATGTATATGGAAAAGGTAGAAGAATGAAAGTATATCAAAGTGAATGTGACTAATGTTTTTAAGTGATAGGAATCAGAGTTTATTCCTATTATTCAAGCTGCTTCATAACCTTTGTTCGGTTATTGAAGTCTTAAAAGAATGTTTAAATTCTTGAAGTTATTTATTCAACTGCTATGACTCGCTGGGCAATCGAATGTTCACACTTGCCTTAAATGAAAAACATTTTCAGCATACAAGTAGAAGATATTTTGGATCCCGTAAAGATCAAGCTGATCGGTATACAGAAGAAGTGTCATTCAGTATGTGAATGAGCGTGAAGATCAAGCCAAGACTTGTAATGTAGAATAGTTTAATTAAACTATAGACTAGTTTAATGAACTGTTATGTATCCTTTGTGGCGGATAAAAGTCACTCTTGTAAGATGTAAAGAATAATGTAATTATCATTATTTGTAATGAATGAGGTTTTAAGGTAATAGAACCTAGGATTTAAGAATGTATGTTGTTATATTTAACTATATTATGATGTATGTTTGGAAGAAGATGGAACCATGACGTACGGAATTCGGGTTTGAAGATAGATCAGATTTTACGGCGTTACATATATGAAATTGGCAATCGATCTAACTTAGTGTGAAAAATAGTGTAGACGAGACGGGAAACTAGTTTGTTGTTTGTTTATGGGAAACCACTCATAGTACCATATGGAATACTAGTAGAGACGCAATGTGTGCTGAGTCCTATAAGAGATATAAGAAAAAGATAAGAATGTAAATAATCAAAGATGATGATCGTATGAGTAAGACATCCCCGTAAGTCGTAACACCGTAAAACGATAAAGAAAGTTGGTCGTGTAAACTTAGATTGCAAGAACGCATACCCTAAGAAGTAAAGTTAAGTTTAAACCAATGCGTAAGTCAAAAATATGACTAAGTGGTGCATGTTATTCCTTATGTGATATATAGGGATTGTAATGAACAGTTCAGCGTAAACTTTAAGCTGTAGTTGTGCTTAAGGCAAGTTTCCTAACTTCATTCATATTTTAAATGAATGCTAATTTCTTAAACTTTCTCAGATGTTGAACTTGAGAAGTTTTGTCTATGTGCAAATGTTTGATATTTATACAAGGTGGTAGAATGTATGAGGCCTTGTGCCATAATTTTAACACTTTGATGTTTCTATGAGTTAAACTATTCTGTGATTGAGCTGTTTAATATGAAAATGTTCTGTTTATACATGAACCGTTATTGATAAGTCTATGCTAATGATTCTAGCCAGACGGAATGTGTATGAAAAAGGTAGAAAAATGAAAGTATTTTGAAGTGAATGTGACTTAATGTTTTAAAATGATAGGAATCAGAATTACTCTAATTATTCAAGCTGCTTCATAACCTTTTTTCGGTTATTGAAGTCTTAAAAGAATGTTTAAATTCTTGAAGTTATTTATTCAACTACTATGACTTGCTAAGAAATTGAATGCTCATATTTGCTTTAAATGAAAAACATTTTCAGCATACGAGTAGAAGAACCTAAGGTTCCCGTAAAGATCAAGCTGACCGGTATCTAGATGAAGTGCCATTCAGTAAATGAATGAGCGTGAAGAACAAGCCAAGACTTGTAATGAAGAATAGTTAATGAACTATTATGTATCCTTGGTGGCAGATGAAAGCTACTCTTGTAAGACGTAAAGAATAATGTAATTATCATTATTTGTAATGAACGAGGTTATAAGGTTTTAGAATTTGAGATTTGAGAATGTATGTTGTTATATTTAACTATATAATGATGAATGTTTGGAAGAAGATGGAACCGTGATATACAAAATCTGGGTGTGAAGATAGACCGAATTTTGGGGTGCTACAAAGTGGTATCAGAGCTGATAGGTTATAAACCTTAGGTATGAGTACCTAAGACTATAATCGTGGAGAGAAAGATAAGAAAATCGTTGAGTTAAACGATTAAGAAAGAAGATCACCACGTGTTCATATTGAATCTTGAAACTCATACTTATGAAAAGTTTATAACTCATAGTTATATGCTATGTTTCTAAGCCCTGAGCGTATGGATAGTCCTTGATTTGTTATTGGATTACATATTGCGAAGATAAGTTCTTAAACACATATGGTTGCGGAAAGTTCCTAAACACATAATGTGTGGTAAGTTGATGGACTATACTAAGGTATAGGAATGTTTAGACTGAAAATAAGTACTTTCAGTAAGCTTAGTATTGAAGGTGCTAGAGAAGATTAAGTATTGTTGCAAGTAAGATAATGAAGGAAGATGGAGAAAAAGGATATTCCAAGTCATCTAGCTATGCTAGATTTCGAAGTTTATTGAAATCGTGCTTATATGTGCGTTTTAAGAAAAGGAAAGAATTGGTTCAACTTTTGGAACCAATGGATTTTAAAAGATCTATTCTTGGTATGTCTATGCTAATTGTTTTGGCTAGACAAAAATTGATTTGAAATATCAAAATGAATTTTATATCATCAGTGAATTTGACGCAATGATGGTCAAATGATGGAGTTATTAATGCAATTGAACCTGGTGTTTGATGTGATCTTATGATCAACAAACCACTATGGTATGATGTATAATGATGAAGTCATAAACTGATAAAGTCCTCAATGTACTATGAAACAGTACGATATCATAACGTCATAAAATGTTTTGATGTATTGTGAAAGAATTTAAAGAAATAGTCGATGTCAATTGATTTGACTAGACGAATGTTTCAAGTTGATGTCCAATTTATTGATATGGTCTAAGCTATTTGATTTGGCTAAGACAAATGGTATGTCATGTTTAAAAGAAAATCGAGCTTTCTTTGAAGAAGTTATGTCAAACCAAATTATTTTGGTGCGGAATCTGATGAATACGTCTGAGGTGAACATATCCCGAAATAGGGTTATACGATAGGTTGATCTCCTACGTATGAAAGAGGTAGTTTACTTTCTTAGTGATTGTAAATTGACCGTGATAGAAGGGTTTACGGTGAAATACTGTTAATCCCAGTAAGAGTTCATGGTCGGGTTGACCCCTTAGCAAAAGTATGAAATATTTTAAAGGAATTCTTATGTTCCTTGTTATTCATTCTGTAATGATTTAGAATTTTATAATTTATTTTAAATATTTGTGGAATTAAATAAATATTTTAATTAATTTATTTATGGAGATAAATAAATAATTGATGAATTGTGATGTAATAATTTAGTTGAATGTATATGTTAACTAAATTAATTAAAGATAATTTTATTATTTGAAGATTTAATTTATTGATACAATTAAATTAAATGAATTGTTTAATATTTAAGAAAATAATTAAATTAAATGATGTTCTAGTTTAATTTAATAATTAAATTAGATATGTAAAAATTTATTAAGCATAAGTATAATTATAATGGAAATTATAATTGTAATTGTAAGTTATTAAAATCAATTGAATAAGTGTGTGACAAATGGAAATTAATTAAATTAAAAGTGTGACACATGGAACTATATAATATAAAGGTTATCAAAATAAATTAAAAGGGGTTTTATTTTTATGTCTAGCCAAACAAAGTCTTATGGCTTTTGGTTAATGTAACAGCCAAAGACTCTTGGCTTAATACAACTGATAACCACGTTTATCAGTTTATTAAGCGCTCAGTTGGGTTATATCACGTATTTTTCCTAAGGCTAAAGACAGAGAGTTTGGAGAGGAAGAGAGGAACACAGTAAAATTGAGAGAGACTTCTCTGGGATTTTGTCTAGAAGAAGGAGAAGGATTACTAAACCTTGTTATCATCATCTTGCAAGCAAAGGGTTAAGGTATAATCTATCCTAAATTCCAAATATTTGATTTGCAATGTCCATTCTATGTTAATTAGAATTTTTCTATAATAGGGTGGAGATGTTTATATATACATGTAATCTGATAATTGTCATACATAAGTGATGTTGAAGTAATTAAATTCGTGAAATTGGGCTTGAAGAAGATGATTTCAATAACAGTGTAATGTATATGTAAAATGGCTTAATTGAGTCCAAAATTTGATGTTCAATCCTTAATAGAATCTATAAATTGGTTGTAGATTGTGTTAGCATCAAGAAACGAAAACAACCGAGTTAGAATTGTGTAATTTGGTTAAGAAACAAAGATTTGGCAATCGAATTCGCTAAAAGTGTTAAAATATGAAGAAATTGGTAAAATATGATTTTTGATCCTTAAAAGTTAATTATATATATATATTGTTTATGTTAGTAGAATCATGAAATACATGCATGGTGTGTAACAGGGCTGAAGCTGTTGCAGTTTCTGTCTGCGTACTGGCGCAGCTGCGCCGGTACCAAAGGCAGAAAAGGTGCAGCTGCGCCTGTTGGCTTCTAAGGCTGTGCACTAGCACAGCTGCGCTGGTGCCAAGACTTTGGACAGCGCAGCTGTGCCGTACCCTGAGTAGAGGCAGTGAGTTTTGTTTAATTGCAGACCATTGTATGTAGACCAAATTTAATTTAGTATGCATGATAAAGATGTTAAACCATATCGTAAGATACAATAACATATTGTAAGGTATGGTAATACCAAAAAGTGAAGATTTTAAATAATCACTTAACAAGTTATGTAATGAATGAAAATTAATGTTTGCTAGAGTTAGAGGTGAATGATGAAGCTTTATGTTATACGATAGTGAGTTTTTAGATTCATGTGAGTGGTTAACCAACATAGTTAGACATTAAGTTAAAGGTTATAACTTAGATTGTGGACTAAACCTATAAAGCTAACAATAGTTTAACTAATCGGTATTGCGATTTCAATGGTATATGTAGGGTAATTGGCAAACATTTATTATACTTGTGTAGCTTACACATGAGGCAAGTTTCCTAACTCCACTCTCTTTATAATAAATGCAAGTTTCATAACTATGTTTATCTTTTGTTGATAAGCAAGCTTCCTAACCCTAATTTATCATTATGCAAGTTCCTAAATCTTATATTAAAGTTGAGCAAGCTTATTTATTCCATCTTGTTTATAATCATGCAAGCTCTTGTAATCTAATTCTTTACATTGAACAAGTTTCACAATCCTAACCCTTGTTATTGCTATTCAAAGCATATACTGTTTAACTTCATTGTTCCAAATGAGATTTCCTAACTCTTTTGGATGTAGTACTTTGCATATATACCATGTCTATTCAATTGTATATTGTCATTATTCGATCTTTGACTTAAATATCATTGTTCAATCCTATCTTATTGTGTTGAACCTTCAAAGAGCAAGCAAACTCTTATTGATCGGACTAATCTATACTTGATAGGGTGTTCTAAAATTCTAGAATCACTGATAAGCTAGTTCCAAACTAAACTTTCTTTAGTGTAAAAATTCTAAAGTCAAACTGAGATGAACACCCCTAATATAGGGGATTATGTATGTGTTAGCGTTTAGATATTTGTGCACAATACATGGTACAAAGGACTGATCCCCCCAAGTACGTAAGGAAGGGTCTGTATAGTCTAAACGACTATTAAGGTTGAGGTAAAATACCTAACTGCCAGGGACATAGTTCGTGGTCTTAAGACCCTCATATATAATCTTGAACTTATTTTCTATTCTTGATTAGTAGAACGAGTTCTCCATTATTCAGTATTCGTTGTCTAATCTCATGTTATTGCCATTACTATTCTTTATATTAGTGAGCAATTGTTTGCTCACTCTTGCAATTAACACTGTAGCTAAAGTTGAGAAATTCAATGAGCCATCTTTTAGCAAAAGAAAGAGCAAGATGTTCAAGTGATAAAGTCTTATTTACTTAACCGAAATTATGTTATAAGACTTATGTTATTTTTTGATGTTTTTCGTAGACTTATATAATAATTAAATGTTAGATTACCTGGGAATATTTTAAGTTGATGTAACCCTTTAATGGGGAAGATATTTATTTAAGTTATTTAAGTTATGTCTTTATCCTTGTGTATGGGTACTTAGATGTAAATGTTTTGAAAAGTGAGCACCAAATCGTGTGGGAATGAAGTACCCGAATTTGGGGGTGTCACACATTCTACTTCATGATTCTTGATAAGTTATAAAGGTTGGGAAATGTTTGAAAGATAAGAACTTCTTTGAAGAGAAGTTGAGAAGAAGTGCATGTTAAAATTTCGAGGATGAAATTCTGTGAAGAAGGGGTGAATATGATGACCCAAAAGATTGAAAGTATAGTTAGACGTGAGGTTTAACTAACGACGATTATGTCAACAGATGATCCTTGTGAGAAGGACGAATTGAGATTAAACCTTTGCTAAAGGTTGTAGGAATAAAGCATCCAGCTATGGGTATGCTTTTAAGAAATTCCAAGGATGGAATTTTTATAAGGGGGGAAGAATGTGACAACCCGAAAAATTGAATTGTCCAAAATTTAAGTTTAAAGAATTAGTTATTAATAAAATAAATTTTTATTAATAATATTTTGTGCTATGTGTTTATTAATCGTTCGAGAACCTAGGATGATTATAAGATGGGAGGATTCTGGCTACGAGCTAGACTGAACGAGTAAGAATTTTCAAGATTAAAATAAAAAAAATTCGAGTATGAAGAATCTGGCGTATGAAGAAATTCCTGTCCAGATATTAGATAGGAAAGAGCAGACATTAAGAAATAAAATTATATCTTCTGTAAAAGTACTTTGGCGAAACCACGACGCCGAGGAGGCCACGTGGGAATTAAAAGATAAGATGCGAAGTGACTATCCCTATCTATTTGTCTAACCTTGTACCAATTCTGAGGATAAAATTTTTATAAGGGGGGGGGGGGCGGAGGATGTAAGAACCATGAATTTTACTAATAAATATTAATAATAATATTAATAAGAAAATGAATATTTAATTGAATATAAATATTGATGTGTTGTGGGATGAGTAATTCAATTAATTCAAATTGAATTTATAAGAATTGAGAAAAATGTGGAGTTTATGACAAGCTCGAAGAATGCATTGTGTGGCACGAGGATGTACATTGTGATGGTTTAATTAAATTAGATATTTAATTAAGAAATGAATGATTAATATCATATTATTAATTAATTGTTATAATGAGTATTAGAATATTAATAAGTAATTAATATAATAATATTTATAATTGTTCATTTGATTGACATGGGCAAAATATGTAATAATTAATATATAATATATAGTACCTGCATTAAAAAGGAAGTGTAGTGTGACACTTTAGTGTGGCTATATAATATATACAACTATATAGTAAATTGGATGAATTATAATTGGCCTAAGGAATGCTTATGCTACAGTATGTATGTGTGAGGACATTAAAGATGTACTATATCAATGAATTACAAATTATTTCAACAAGTAAGTTTAATTGAAATAATAAAGTTCTAAGGAGATATTGAATTATGAGTGACCAATTAAATTGAGTCGATACATGTTTAAAATATTTATTGGACTAGACTAATGTACATGGATTATATGATATGGGTACATAAAATTCCTAAACTTTTCATTTTGTAATAACATTAACACATTAAAATTACATTTTGAAAATCCAAGAAACCAAACTAAGAATTATATGAACAAGTTGCTGAGTTAAAAACTAATGTCCCATATTTAGTAACCAATCAGTGCTCAAACAGTGGCCTAATCTCCATTTGCGTATACTCAAGTTTGCTATGTAGCTGTGATGATGAACTGAGAAGTGGGGAAGGTGGAGTTGGTGAAACCTTTTCACCAAACTCTCTCAATCCAGTGGTTCCTTCTCTTTCCCGTTGGTTTGATTCATTGAGCAATAACCAGAAATTGGTCTATGATTTCCTTATAAATAGAGGTTCCTTCTTCATTCTTTCAAAGTTTTGCAATCACTGATAAGTTGCATATAGAGAGTGAGTGTTGCTGTGAATTGAGGGAGTATAGTCAGTGCATTGTGGGAGTTCAGTTATGTGACAACTCGAGGAAAATCGGATTGTCCAGAATTTAAGTTTAAAGAATTAGTTATTAATAAAATGAATTTTTATTAATAATATTTTGAGCTGTGTGTTTATTAATCATTCTAGAACCTAGGATGATTATAAGTCGGGATGATTCTCGGTACGAGCTAGACTAAACGAGTAAGAATTTTCAAGATGAAAATAAATTTTTTTCGGGAATAAAAATATTTCTGGGAAAAAAGACGAAATAGACACTATTCACCAGACAAAACCTAAGGGTTAGGGTTTGAATAACCTAAGTCTTTCTGAGAGTTCGGTATATTGAAATGACATTCTGTCGAAAGATTTTGTGACAACCCGGAGAATCGGATTTTCCAGAATATAAGTTTAAAGAATTAGTTATTAATAAAATAAAATTTTATTAATACTATTATGTGTTATGCATTTATTAATCGTTCTAGAACCTAGAATGTTTATAATACGGGAGGATTCTGGCTATGAGTTAGACTGAACGAGTAAGAATTTTCAAGACGAAAATAAAATATTTTCGGGAACAAAATATTTTCAGGGAAAAAGACGAAATAGGCACTATTCACCCGACGAAACCTAAGGGTTAGAGTTTGAATAACCTAAGCCTTCCGAGAGTTCAGTATGTCGAAATGACATTCCATCGAAAGATTTGATGATAATATGTCGTAAAAAGTTAAGTAAGCCGATAAAAGTTTTTCTCGAAAAACATGTAGAAATCGGAAAAAATAAAAACGATGAAAAGTATTGTTATGTACTTTTCATTCGTTTAGCTTGAAGGAAAACACTTAACGTCAAAAAGTGTTTTTCGAAGTCCCGAAGAATGCATAAAAGTTAGACTGTAGAGGAAAGACGAAATATCAAAAAATATTTGGATTCTGAGAATCGCAGTTTTTCAAACTGTCAGACGAATTTCGCAAGACGAAAGCATGAAGCTTCCAAGGGAAGCTTCGTGAATAGTAAGGAGGTGGAGTAAGGAGGTGTGAATAGTAATGAGGTTGGGGCGAAATGACTCTTTTGCCCCTATCCTTGAAAATCTATAAAAGGAGAGCTTAATTCATTTGTTGGTTAATGAAAAATTTTCCAACACTTGATAGAGAGGGAGTTCGGATGAAGAGGAAGAGGAAGAGCTAGCCCAAGCACACACTTTGTCCAACTGAGGAAGATTAAAGAAGAGAGTTAATCCGAAAACATAACTTCTAAATAAATTTTTTTTGTGTTAAAACATAGCTTAATGAGAATAAGAAGAAAAAGATATTAAGAATGATTTCATATGGTTGAAACCATGAAGAAACAAAGAAATAAGAATTAGAAGTTTAGTTTAAAATTTTCCTAAGGAAGTATAAGATACGTAATAAATTTGAACGATCCGAATGAATCATATGAACAATTCGGTGATATTAGTAAAGAATGTTGTTTTATAACATCAAATTCTAAGGAAAAGTGAAATCGTAATCAAAATATCGATTAAAAATGAAGAACGAACGAAGAACGCAAAGAACACGTGAAGAATACGAAGAACGTTGTTGATGGACAAATTTAAAATCATCGTAGTATAATTATTGTTGATGGACAAGTTTAAAACCATTGCGTATAAATTAGTCGCTTATTGCTTGGTTAGGAACGATAGAAATGTTCATGAAGAACGGATTAAACTTAGCAAAAATTTTGTAAAAGGCGAATGAGAAATAGAAAGTGTGTAAATGAACTCGAACGCATAGGGTTTCATAAGAAAGTAAGAGAACGTAGAAAACGTGAGTCGTGGACTTAAGAACGAACGAGTTCCAAGTTCGGATGACCAAATTACAGAAGAACGAACGATGAGCGTTAATAAAGTAAAACGAGTGAGTAATGAAATTTAAGCCAATCGAATGGCATGTTAATAGATACATAATAAATTTCTGTCTGAGGGGAGTTGAAGTACGTAAGATAAATAAGAGAATAGCTTTGGAATGACCTCGTTTCAAGTTATAACGAAGAAGTTATGAGATTTCAAAGTAGGCGTCTCAAGCCAGTTAAAGACTTAGAAAAAAATTTTGAAATTTGATGCTCGGCATTGCAGCACCAACTATGCCTTGGAAGGAAGCATCATAGCGCCAACCCGAGCCATCAGCTATTGTTGAATGGTGCTGCAGCGCGAGAGATAGAGAGGTATTTGGCGCCGCAGCGCCAAACCGAGGAAAAAGGTGAGGTAGACTTGCGCCGCAGTGTGAGAGGAAGGAAAGGAACCGGTGTCGTAGCGCCGGTGTAGGGCAATGGCCAGTGAGAAGCTTTTAACTGCTCAAACTCCCGGGGAAGTGTACAGAAAGATAATGAACGTATAGTTCACGTAACATAACACTTAAACAAGTGATTTAAACCTTAAGTAAAGGTTGAACGAAATGATTGAACGGGATTACAAGACGAAGAATGTAATGAATGTAAACACAACACAGTGGCGATGAATGATCAGTCTTAGCATACAACAAACCGTATAGCTTCGATATTAAGAAAGAATAATGAATGTGGGGTTCATGTAATGGATAATGAATCTAAACGTTAAACACTTTAGCTGACGTGAGGGTTGAGTGTACGCGAGTATTAAACGGGCAAAACCTACACCCCGTGTATGGTTTGACCGTAAAGTAATGAAGACTAATGATTAAACTTATGAACGGTGAAGAAACAGAATTAAAGACAATAATGTATAATGTAAAGAAGCCGAGTTAATGATTATAACTTGGATAACGTTCCGAGTCGAATGAACCGGACGTTGTAAGATATGAATAAGGTAACGTAAAATGTTTAACGCTATGAATGCGTAGAATTAATATTGAATGATCGTTCTACGTATACAAATGACTGTATGACTTAGACGATAAAGAATGAATCCTGAGGTATGGCATTTAGTTTCCAGAAAGCCATAAGGAAAAAGAAATTAACTAAATGAACATTATAGTTTAATGGTTCAGATAAGTTAAGGTAAAATTTAGGTTGTGGTACAATCTTAATTTTTGATGGTTGACATATGGGAGTTGGGCTAAACAATTCCTTTAGAGAGCGGAGGTATATATGAAATTGGCAACCGATCTAACTTACTGTGAAAGACAGTGTAGATGAGACGAAAACTTGTTTGTTGGTTGTTTGTGGGAAATCACTCAGAGTACCTTATGGACTACTAGCAGAGACGCGATGTGTAATGAGTCCTATGAGAGTTATAAGAAGAAGATAAGAATGAAAATCATCAAAAATAATGATCGTATGAGTAAGACATCTCTATATGTCATGAAGCCATAAACCGGTAAAGAAAGTAGGTCGCGTAAACTTAGGTTGCAAGAACGCGAACCTTTAGAAGTAAAGTTAAGTAAACCAATGCGTAAGTCAAGTACGTGACTAATTGGTGTATGTGTTATTTCCTTATGTGCTATATAGGAATTGGAATGAGCAGTACAGCGTAAACTTTAAGCTGTAGCTGTGCGTAAGGCAAGTTTCCTAACTTCATTCATATTACATGAATGCTAGTTTCTTAAACTTCTCAGATGTTGAACTTGAGAAGTTTTGCCTATGTGTAAATGTGTGATATTTGTACAAGGTGGTAGTATGTATGAGGCCTTATGCCACAATTTGAACACTTCGGTGTTTCTATGAGATGAATTGTTCTATGATTGAGCTGTTCAATACGAGTATGTTCTGTTTATACATGAACCGTTATTGTTAAGTATGTGCTAATGATTCTAGCCAGACAGGTTGTGTATGGAAAAGGTAGAACAATGAAAGTATTTCAAAGTGAAAGTGACTAATATTTTAAAATGATAGGAATCAAAGTTTATTCCTATTATTCAAGATGCTTCATAACCTTAGTTCGGTTATTGAAGTCTTAAAGAATGTTTAAATTCTTGAAGTTGTTATTCAACAGCTATGACTTACTGGGCAATTGAATGCTCACACTTGCTTTAAATGAAAAACATTTTTAGCGTACGAATAGAAAGAACTTAAGGATCCCGTAAAGATCAAGCTGACCGGTATCCAGACGAAGTGCCATTCAATATGTGAATGAGCGTGAAGATCAAGAAAAGACTTATAATATAGAATAGTTTAATTAAACTATAGACTAGTTTAATGAATTGTTATGTATCCTTAGTAGCTGATAAAAGTCACTCTTATAAGATGTAAAGAATAATGTATTTATCATTATTTATAATGAATGAGGTTATAAGGTAATAAAACCTGAGATTTGAGAATAAATGTTATTATACTTCACTATATAATGATGTATGTTTGGAAGAAGATGTACTCATGACGCACGAAATTTGGGTGAGAAGATAGACCGAATTTCGGGGTGTTACAGATTTAACGATAATATATCGTGAAAAGTTAAGTAAGCCGATAAAAGTTTTTCTCAAATAATGTGCAGAAATTGGACGAAATAAAAACGACAAAAAGTATTGTTATGTACTTTTCATTCGTTTAACTACGTTAGGGAAAAACGTGAAGGAAAACACTTAGCATCAAAAAGTGTTTTGTGACGCCCCCAAATCCGGGTATCTTTCAACCCGACAGATGGTGCTACACAGTGCTACAGTTCACATAAACATTCAATTAAAATGCCTCAAAAGAACGGATATGTCTTATATATATATCAAAAGAATATTTACATTCCACAGATTCTTTACAACCAATACATTGTCTTTGTTATAATATCAATATTATTCCTTGCAAAACCTATACTATTACATATGTAATCTGCGGGTTTGCCTTCGCCTTCCCTTTATCATTGCCAGATCCATCGGTACATTCGGTCTTAGCTGCATTCATATGGTTCAAGCAAGAATGAGCCTAACTAGCTCAGCAAGTACAACAATTCTAGGAAAATAGCATGCTTGAAACATAGAAATCATATATCTTCAATAACTGAACAATACTTACAAAGTACTATCGATAATTCAAAGTAGCACTTCTTTTCATTCATAATGTTTCACAACAACAATATTCAGTAAAACATCAATTCCAGTTCAAGACCGTAAGCATTTCATAAGTACTTTGAAAAGGACATCCCGGCACGAATTCCGTAAGTTCGGCATAGCTTACGAGCACGTCTAGGTGATCAGCCTATAGTACTCTATGTTGATCAACACTACATTCATTAAACGTGTATACATTTAAGTTGTGGCAACTTCACGTGCTTGTCGTTTGACGACAAAACAATTTGAGCATACTCAGTCTACTTTTGAAAACCACAACAGTATTAGTTTTGTAAATCCTTATCAACACTTGATAGAATAAAATTGCATACGTTTAGCCGAAAGGATTGGCTTTGACTTCCTCAGATACTAACTCATGCGAAGAATACATGAATCATAAAGACTTGTCCAGATCGAACTAGAACAAGAGTTAGAGTACTTGCCTTTGACGTCTGCTTATAGATATAACACGTGCACTTTATGTCTTTAAGGTCTCTATAGTGGATGATAACATCACATAGTACGTTAGGTCATGAATAACATACATAATTCCTAAAGAATCTAACCTTCTTCTCAATCTAATTATGTATTAGATTTGTTATTTATTGGCTTCGTCTTTCCATTAGGTCGTTCTTATGTTCATATGTAATTGACTTTCTTTAACCCTAAGTGATCATGTTTAAGGCTCAAATATGTCTTAACAAAGTTACATTAAGATCTTTAGTTAGGTGTTCATCATTTACTCTTCATGCTCAACATGTAAACAATTTTTATTGTCTATGTTTAAGAACTGGCGCTGCGGCGCTGACTTTTACACTCTGTGCCGCGCTGCGGCGTCACATGTTATGCCTAGAAACCGGACTCGGCGCTGCTGTGTGAGCCCCTTCATTATGGTTCGCGCTGCAGCACCAATTAGCAAAAGCTGAGCCTCACTTTGGCGCTGCGGCGCCTGGATTTGTCTTGAAGTCGCGCCGCGGCGCGGACTCTGTGCCACAGATAATTTTGACAGTTTTTGAAATTTTATGAAACTCCCGGGCTCGTAACTTCTTCGTTATATGTCCGAATTGGTTCGTTCAAGAGCCTACGATTTACAAATCACGTACTCTACGTGTTCATGTAAGAATTTTATCTATTTGACTTCGTTTGCTAAAATTTCACCAATTTGTCCATTTTTAACGAAAACGATAAACGTTGGTGAACGTTCAATGCTCGTTTCTTCGTACTAAGTCAAAATTCGGCCATTTTTGAGTCCACAACTCTATAATGCCAAACATGACTTGTCTCTATCGCAAACTAACGTTTTTGACTTCAAACACAAAATATGACTTCCATTCTGAGAATTTCACGAATTCGACGATTATCGTCCAATCGTGTGAATTCCGGCGAAACCACATTACTAATCATTCTAAATGTATTTTAATCAAAATATAGACATTTCAAGTTACTTATTACACCAACTTATTATCAAAGTAGGTTTTGACTTATTCTCACAAGTCAATGACTTATTCAACTTATTAACTACAAATTCTCATGCTTATGACCTACTATGAACTTAAGTCCATCAACTTAAATCAGATTCAAGTTGCGTATTCAACTTATTCGGCTTAAGTTCATTCATCAATAACTTATTACATGTTATCATCAAACCATCCCACTTCTCTATCAATTCTATCATCGAAGAGATGAAGATAATAGATATGAGTCTTACACTTAAAGACTATTACTTCACTTCAGTTTGGAAAATCTAGCAAAAGTTGAAATGGCTTATAAGTGCTTATGTGGCTTATTCTCTCTACCAAGTAAGTTGTTTATCTTGAGAGGAGTTAGATGAAATTTGAACAACCAACTTATGAAATGAAGCTTGGTATTTATAGGCAACTCAAAGTGAGGGCAACTTAGTCATTTAGACCTTCCACCTCCTTATTACACCTCCTTACTATTCATTACTTATCAACCAAGACTACTTGCTAACCACTTCTATTACTTGGCCATCACAACACTTGGTTATCACACAAAATGTTTGCCCATCAAGTCTATCCACTTACACTTGGATTGCCCCATGGATCATGTCCAATTCATTGGGCTTGCTAATTAATCTAGCTAATTTCCTTGTTGGGCTTGCATAATAATAAATCACTTGGGCTTAATATAAAACCCACATAGGTTCACACCTTTAAGCTTATGGACTTATATTTTATACCAAGTTACATTAATTCATTGCATTAGGTTTTAATACATACATTTTCAATTTAAGTTCGTATGCGAAATTTCGTGTGTTCCATAATTAGATTATTATTATATAATCCATCTCGCCTTGATATTATAACATTACGTATTTCTCAGAAGTTCAAAAATAATTTTCGAGCGATAAACGATGAATAGTGTTTTTCAGAAAATTTCTCGAAAAACTTTTATTTTCGTCTTAGAAGTTCAAACACTTTAATTCCTTTACATAGTCAAAAGACTATGATGTTTCGACTTTTCTAGGTTATAGAACAATATACATCTTATTAACACATAATAATAACAAATAATAATATTTTATTCATTATTTAATTCTTTCAAGTATTTTACAAAGGATCTGAATTTTTCGGTCATTACATTCTTCCCCCCTTATAAATATTCTGTCCCCAAAAGAGGGTAATCCTTCTTTATCTTCTCTTCCAATTTCCACATTGCTTCTTCGGCATCGTGGTTCTTCCATAATACATTTACCGACGCTATAACCTTGTTTCGCAGAACTTACTCTTTTCTATCGATGATTTGAATCAGCATTTCCTCGTACGTTAAGTCTTTCTCGATTTGAATAGGCTCAAATTCTATCACATGTTTATAATCTGGTTTATAAGGACGTAGCACTGAAATGTGAAATACATTATGTATTTGCTCTAGGTCTGGAGGTAACGTTACTCTATAAGCTACCTCACCTACCCGTTCTAAAACCTCAAAAGGCCCTATAAACCTTGGGTTTAGTTTTCCCTTCTTTCCAAAGCGTATCTTTCCTTTCTATGGAGATACCTTTAGAAATACTTACGAGCCTACCTCAAACTCCCTATTCTCTCGATGTACGTTTGCGTATTTCTTCTGTCTGTCTTGAGCTGCTACGAGACGCATTCGAATCAACTTCACCACTTCCACTGTTTGCTGCACCAATTCTGGTCCTAGCATTCGGCGTTCTCCCACTTCATCCTAATACAATGGTGTTCTGCATTTTCTTCCATACAAAGCTTCATACGGCGGCATGCCTATGCTTGCATGATAACTGTTGTTATACGCAAATTCTACTAATGGTAGATGATCATCCCAACTAACCTTGAAATCCATGACGCAAGATCTCAACATATCTTCTAACGTCTGAATTGTCCTCTCACTCTGTCCATCAGTTTGTGGATGAGATGCCATACTCAACTTCAACTGCGTCCCCAACTGCTCTTGAAGACTTCTCCAAAAGTTCGATGTGAATCGTGGGTCACGATCTGACACTATCAAAACTAGTGCTCCATGTCTGGAAATAATTTCCTTCACATAGAGTGTAGCTAACTGATCTAGGTTATACTTAACCCGAATTGTCAAAAAGTGAGCCGACTTCGTCAACCGGTCCACTATTACCCAAATCGCATCATATCCCTTCTGAGTCGCCGGAAGTCCCATCATAAAGTCAATCGTGATATGCTCCCACTTCCACTATTGAATCTCCAATGACTATAACAAGCCACTTGGTCGTTGATGTTCGGCTTTAACTCTTTGACAAGTCAACCACTTACTCACATACTCGACTATTTCTCTTTTCATGTTCGACCACCAAAAACTCTGTCAAAGGTCTTGACACATCTTAGTGCTACCAGGATGAATCGAGTACCTTGAACTGTGAGCCTCTTGTAAAATTTGCTCCTTTAATTCCGTCTCATTTGGAATCCAAATTCTTCCCTCAAATCTTAATAATCCCTCATTATCAAGACTAAACTTAACCGCTTTTTCAGTGGTCAACCGCTTCTTCATTTGGTCACACTCATCAGTTTTGAGCTGCACCTCCTTCACTCTCTCTACAATGGTAGATTGTATCTCCGTTGCAAACAGTCTCTGATCCACTTCTCTCGGCAACTTCACCTCTAACTGTGAAGACCCCGAACTCAGGTACTTAAAACCCGAACTCGGTTCATCACGATACCATTTCTATGAGCGGAATAATACTAATAATAATAACAATAATATAAATATCAAACTTAACTTACCTTTATCAGAGTCTAATCCCAAGTACGTAACCTTTAAACATTCATTACAAATCATGATAGATAATATATATCATACTTATCTTAATAACATTAAACTATTACATAAGATAACGTTCATTCATTCATTCAGCAACCTTTTCCCTTTCCCTTGTTCTTAGCAGAGCTCTCTGATCATTCACACTTAGCTGAAAACATTTAAATTAAGCAAGGATGAGCATTTGAGTGCCCAACAAGTAATAGCAATTATATATATATAAGCTAAAAGCTTTTAAATATTTTCTTTGTACTATTCTTCTACAATAAGTCAATAGTTGTGAAGTATTCTGAACCGATAATAATAACATAACAACTCTCTTTCAAATTTTTGAAACTATATATTGACTATAACTGGGGTTATGGTGACATGCCATAAACATTATTTTCATTTTCGAAAAGGTTAAACAGAAATTCATCTGTAAACCGACATAACTTACGGGACTGATGGTGTACAGTCCATGGACCCTGTATTGATCAATACTACATTGCTAGAACGATATCATTGTTCATCCTTTGTCCGCCGTAGCACATAAAAATTTTCCCATGTTCGGGATGTTCATACTTGTCAGGGTTCTAAACAAAAGGTTTTATCTTATCCAACAATAATCTATAATTCAACATATATGTATATCAAAGGTGTATCAACATGTGATTAAATACAATGATTATCCAAGTGGGGACACTTGTATAATCATTTATAGAAATTAACGAACAGAATATATATCTGAATTACCATATACTAACATGTTGATAAACAATGGGCGTATATAATATAGGTTTAACAATCTGTACAGTAATAGTATAATTTTGAAACATTCTTACACTTGTCCAATTGCATAAAGAAAATACAAAGGTAGGATACTTGCCTAAAGCGCTGCTTACATTTTGTAATTTAGATTTTATCGCTTATCTCACGACCTATCATTAATAAGATCGTTCGTTCGATTAGAATAACATAGTATAACACATAACACTGCTTATTGCAGTCAGCACATACCCTAATCACATTGGCACATATGTTTAATAACCATTGAATCACAAATAACCACATATCTCAATAAATTATCTAAGTCCAGATCAATTTCTGAAGCATGTCGGTGTACCAACGGTTTTATCGGGTAATTACCGAGTCTAAGACTCTGTCCTGTAACTCAATATCCGTACGTATCAGTCATATTATTTTTAAATGACTTATAGTAAGTTTTTAAATATTTATTATAATTTATCATAAATCTCAAACCTCGGAATCATATTTAAATGATTTAAATACTAATCAATTCTGTTATCATTAATATTTAATTAATATTAAACTATTAATGAAACCATTGCCAAAAATGTTAAAGTTATTTATAATAACTTAAAATACTTTTAAAGTAATAATATTACACTTAAATGATTTTTAAAAGAATTAAAATCATTTTTAAATAATTATCATTAATATTAAAGTATTAATGTATTATTTATCAAAATATTAAAAGTCATTAATTATAACTTGAAATATTTTTAATTCATTTATATCATTTTTAAATAAATAAAACCATTTTAAAACTATTTATTTAATATAATTATTAAATAAATCTAATATCATTTAATATTAAATTAATATCATTTATTAATAAAATTATCCTTTAAATATTAAAAGTTATATTTTATAACTTAAAATATCTTTAAACACTTTATTTTCATTTTAAATGATTTTTATAATATTAAAATCATTTTTAAACTAATTTATTCTAATATCATTAATAGTAAATAATTAATGAAATTTACCTTTAAATATTGAATGTTATATTTTATAACTTAAAATATTTTTAAACTATTTATTTTTATTTAAAATGATTTTTCTAATATTAAAATCATTTTTAAACTAATTTATTTAATATAATTATTAAATAAATCTAATATCATTAATATTAAAATATTAATATTTTTCATGACAAAATATCAAAAGTCATTTGTCATAACTTAAATAACCTTTAAATCATTTTTCTATAATTTTTATATCATTAATACTATTTTCCATAATTTATTTAATACATTAAATAAATAACTTAATTACCATTAATATTAATTAATTAATGAAATTTCATCACCAAATATTGAAAGTTATCAAAAATAATTTAAATTATTTTCTTATACCATAATATAATTTTAAATGATTTTTCATGTAATAAAATCATTTTTAAATAATGTATTTAATATTATAATTAAATACTTTTAATATTCCAAAAATATTAAATATTTATGAAATATATTCGAAATAATTAAAAACTAATTTTTGGAATTTAAAATAATTTTTAATAATTTATTTTGTATTTTTCGTAATTAAAAACTAATTAATACTAATTATTTAATAAAAATATAATTTTTATTTAGAAACCGTTGCTAAAGACCGCCTATAGCAACAGAAGCGTCGCTATAGGTGTTCTTGTGTTCTTCAACATTCCCAAAACTTTCATGTCCTTGACCAAGTGAGAAACTTTGACCAAGATTAAATTTCAGTGTATTGTGTTTCTAGGACAGAAAATGGTCAGATCTTGTAGACATAGTGTAATATTACAAGTTTCAACAAACAAGACGATCAAACAACATAAAACAAAAGAGATTTAAACCTCCAAAAATCATGTCAGAAGCTGTTCTTCATTTCTGGGATTTCCAGAAATGAAGAACAGTTCCAGCAGGCTACTTTGGATCTCTATAACATGCAATCCTTGTAACGTTTTGGTGCTCTGATTGTTTCATTTCGTAGATAACATGCAAGACAACATATCTAATACATAAAATTGATCTAACAACATAACAATCATTAGATACGGTTCGGTCAAACCATGTCAGAAGATGTGTTCTTCACGAATCTGGGTTTTTCCCAGAAATTCATAAGGCTGGTGGTCAACCCTAGTTTGACCACCCATATTTTTGATCAGGTAAAGGATCTAGTTGTTACCTGGGTTTTAATGTGTAGTATTCATGACAATCTACAAGTATATAACATCAACATGGAAAAATAACTTAAACACAGCAAGATCCATGGACTTCAAAATGGTTATCAGACTTTTCTGGGTAATCTGGGTTACCCAGATTCGTTCGGTCATGGTCGGTCAACGACCTTTGACCCTTAATAACTTTCAATCTACTAATGCTATGGTCTTGATTCAAGTTTCATATGAAAGATCTCATGGCATACTACAACTTAAAACATTTAAACAACAAAAACACTTAACAACCAAAGATCTATGGGGTCTGACATTTGACTGTCAGACCCAAAAACCACATTTTCCAGATTTTGAAAAAATTTAATTTCGAGCACTTAGGTGTTATGGATCTGACATGTGCCAACCCAGATCATCATTATATACTATAATCAACATATTTTAACAACAAATCACAACTTTTAACACATCATCAAATGTCAGATTTTGAATTAGAGTTTTATACCTTTCAAAGAAAATTTTTGATTCTAGCTTCTGATTTTGATGTGGTTGTTCGTGGGGCTTAGTTAGTGACTGAAAGATGAAGGAAATTTTCGGATGTTTGAGCTTGAGAGAGAATGTTTGAGTGTTGGGCAAAAATTTAGTGAACAAATAATTTTCTTTCTCTTCCAATCTTATTAATACAAGTCTTGATGCATGTATTGGCTGCTGAAAAAGGCTGATGGCTGTCAATATATGGCTGACTTATGTTATATTTGTCACATGGGCAATCTTGGTGGTTTACCAACTACATAATTTAGCTAGATTTGCAAGTTAGACCATTAAAGAATGTAAAAGGGTATTTTGGTCATAGGCCTTATGATTTTAATCGCATTTTGGTAAACATGGAAAACCCTTAGGGTTTAGGGTTTGAGTCATTTTAGCAACAATCTAGGATTTTCAATTTAGGGTTTGTACAATAAAATAAAATAAAATAATAAAATTTTAGTTTCTAAAATACAAAATTAAGGTTTCTTAATTAATTAGGTTTCCTAATCACATAGACTTGATAATTAGATTTATGTTTTACTAATTATCATTAAGCGTGCCTAATTAGCAATTAGGGTTTATAATTAGCAAGTTAAGGTTTATAATTTAGAAAAATTAATAATAAGGATTTATACCCTTTAAAAAAATTAAGGTTTTGAAAACAATTAAGATTCTCCCTAGCTAGGGTTAATACCATTAATACCGGTCATTACAAACATTATCATGATTACATAACTACATAACAAATTCTTAAAGTCATAAATGGCCTTTGAATTAGGGTTTCAAATAT
Organism: Panax notoginseng; assembly: GCA_016801055.1. Taxonomy (NCBI): domain Eukaryota; kingdom Viridiplantae; phylum Streptophyta; class Magnoliopsida; order Apiales; family Araliaceae; genus Panax; species Panax notoginseng. The sequence goes on along the minus strand of CM029016.1, from coordinate 74,199,711 downwards.
AAATATTAGGATTTCTAGAAATTTAATATTTCTAACTATTAATTAGGGTTTACCTAATTAATCATAGAATTATATAATACACACATAATTCGCATAACACAGTCTTGAATCTCCCATTTGAACTTCAAAATAGAGTGAAATAAATTAATGCTAGGGTTTTGATCTTATACACCACAATTGACCAACCATTGACAGTTCACAACATACAGTACATAATTATAGCGCTGAAAAATCAAAATATAATATTATTATATTATTATTCTTATCCATTGATAAAAATCTAAAACTAGGGTTTGGATTCCATATCAGATTTATTCTTCATATTTAACCTTAATAATTAAGGTAAAATAATTAACTTAATAACCTGTACCAAAATTCACATAATAAAATAATTATTATATTTATTCTAAAATCACTCCGTATATTATTTAAATAATATATGATTATATTTTCATGAAAAATAGTTAATAAAGCATTACTACTATAAATTAATTATTATAGGAATATACTTTATAAAAATCGATAATTCTAAAATAAAATTATTTGTAAATATTTATGTAATAAATATATTTTTGTTTACCACATAATTATATATACACATTATCTTGTACAAATCCTCATCCTTAAAATAAAAAAAAAATATTATACGCAAAATTTATGATTTAATTTTTATAGAAAATATTGGGTTGTTACATTCACCCTCCCTTATAAAGATTCCGTCCCCGGAATCACCGTTTTAAAAACTTATACATACCAGGGTACATATCATACACAATTATTGCGAGTAGATCTCGATCAAAATTGATCGAACTGATCTTTAGCTATTCATATAAAGCTTATCTTTCTGATTAAACGGAAATTTGATTTCTAAAAGAACTCAAATTTCTCCCTCAAAATTTCTTTATAAACTAATTTACTATATAAAAGAAAATAATATATAAAAAATAAAATTGATTCGAGTAATACCTGGAGTTGCATCCCCGGCTGTTACAGTTTCTTGAGCGGTCATGTTGAAGACGCTTGCGATTGATTTCATTGGTTTGATTGTTGATGTTGGTCCCGTTGTTGCCAATGTCCTGCTGTTTTTTTTTTGTTTTCGCATTCCTTGCCTTCTTTCTCCTTCCTTGGACATTCTTCCACTTTATACTCCATTGATCCACACTTAATTCACGCAGACTTGCCCTTTATCTCCTTTCCTTTTATCGTATAGATGACAAAACTATCTTTTATCCCTTCATTATCTTAGCTATCACAAATGTTACTACAGGTCAGTTGATCCTCCGAATTCTGGCAGTACGATGGCCTTGAAGTCTTTGACGTTCGTCGATCGATTATCTGGCTGATCTTCCGACGACTGGTATTCCGTTCTGCATAGCTTGATCGTCCATATTCGTAAAACTTTGTATCGGGTCTAGTTGTCTTCCATCTTTGTTGACAGGTTCTTCTGTCCGGGTACTTTGTTTTCGTCTCCTTGGCGGTATTTTCACAATTTATTCTTTATTCTAAGCCTTATCGTATACGCTTTACATATAACACAAGTCTTTCTATTTGAATAATCATGTACTCAAAATATTAGATTTTGAAATTTTGGTTTTCTGCATTAACCAGTACTCATATAATTAATTACTATCTTTATACCAACTTATTTTGTGACAACCCCAAAATAGGTCCATTCCACCCAACTCATTCTGAGTTGTCAAATACATGGTACAGAAAACAACTACAACTTTATTACAACAATTGTCGTGCAAAATACAACAACACATATGCTGTGAGTTTGGATACAAATATATACCAAATGTGACATTGGACACCATCATGTATCAGCACCTCACAAAGGTACCTTACATAAAGGTACAGTCAAAAACTGTTTTAGAAACTAGAATCTTTGGGAAGTGCTCAAGGAAACCTTCGTACATGGGAGGCCATGCTTCTAGGTTATGATAGATATCATATGGCCACAGAATTATCCTTGGTTGACCAAATAGACCCCAAAGAAAAACAAGAAGATTACTATCATATTCTTCTCAATGGTGAGTCTTCTCTTGACTTATCATTATCTCCACTGTCTCTAATTGAGAATTATACTTCAAACAAACACCAAGATTATATAGGTAGTGCTCGTAGATATACTCAGCAAGTGGATGAGCACATCCCTGTCTTATGATGACACGAGGTTGTATGTCGTTAGACATCTTGTATGATAGTGACAAAACACCCTTCCAACGTTGGGTACACCTTACCTTATTGGATTCACCAAATAAAACTACTAAATGAACTTTTCAATACTGCTTCGGGAGAACATCCACAGCTAGAGACCACCGTTCTATTTTCCCGTTACCCTCGCCTGACCCAGCTACACTTTTATTACCTGAAAGGAATTGTGAAGCAAAAGGGTGAGCACAACCAGCTCAGTAAAGAATATCATGACTAAAGATAATTAAATTATCAATAGCCTTCATCAATATTAAATCAGAGATTTAGAACATATGGTAAATGATAAAAATTTCAACCATAGTTGCAGCGGAACGAGCAATCCATTAGAAGAGTCAAATAGACTATAAAGTCTATTATCTTCTCCACGTTAAAAGTCCACCAACAATGTTTTATCCCTGTAACACCAATCAACAATTCTGGTCCACAATCATATGAATAACTCATAATCATAACTGTAGTTCTAAATTCCTCTTCTCATCCAGGACGAAGATAATTTTCATCACCTATCTTAACCTGAAACATCAAAGACCATGGTTACACCAAATCACATTTCCTGTTCATAATCATACTAATAACTTCATCTTTGCACTACGGCCAAAGATATTCATTTGTATCACCAGTTGGTCATGTTCATCTCAGCATCGGTTCATCCTACTGGCCAAAGATATTCAACAACATGTCATCTTTGCACTACGGGCCAAAGATATTCATCAACAATTCATCTTTGCACTACAGGACAAAGACATTCCTCAACAATTCGTATTTGCACTACGGCCAAATATATTCATCAACAGTTCATATTTGCACTACAGGCCAAATATATTAATATCTCAAAGAAATATATAATCATTTCAGAATTTATATAAACAATAATTATAACCATGTTGATCAATTCACCTTTGCACTTAAGCTAAAGATATTCACTTATAAATTCAACGGTCATGATCATACCAGTCAACAATTCAACTTTGCACTACTGGCCAAAGATAACCCATAGTCATGATCATACTAAAAATCTACCCATCTTTACACTCAAGTCAAAGAGAAATATCATCATTAGGGTTATAAAAATATTATATATAATAATAAAATAATATGATCAACATATAGTTTTAATCTCAAGAGTAATATTCGTAAATCAACTATAATTTGGTTAGAAAAAGAAACCAATTTTTTTTGTGAATAGTAACTCGTGAATAGTAACTTGTGAATAGTAACTCGACACAAAAAGATAGAAATTCCACAATAAAATACATACCAATATTTCGGTATAATGATATTGAAAGAATAATATTTCTTAAGCTTATAAACAATTTATTTTAATTGTTTACACTTTACTAAATAATGCATTTAATCATCCTAAAATGCCAAACTCATAAGATTTCATCACCAATAACCAAAAACCCTCATCAAAAATCTGCATATACCTCATATAGGATTCTCAAGCCATAAAATCCTATTTTCCAATTTTCTTACTTCACATAACATACTTAATTCATTTACTCATAACTAGACCATTTTCATGAAAAAATACCAAATCAGTTCCAAAAATATTTCTTTTCTGGGATTTAGCATAATATAGTCTCATAGTGAACATATATTTTTCTCAGAATTTTTAAAAGTCATTTACTATTTTTCATATGGCTAAAATAGCCGAATATTTAGACATTTATCATAAATTGTACTTTTATCTAAAAATTCTAAAATTCACATAGTATACTCCTATCATATACATGTACTCCCAATAAAAATTTCATCAATTTTTGAGTTAACCACAAGGAGTTATAAGCGATTAATTTTAAAATAGTCTTTTCTCATAAAATTCATAACTCTTAATCTATACATCCAAAAATCACCATTTTTGGACACAATCAAGAAAGCTCATCAAAATATCATTTCAAATTTTTTCAAAATTTTTGAAGGTCAGAAAAATTACGAAACTGAAAAACATAACAACCCTTAAAATCTCTTACTATCCCTTACCTCAAAAGAGCAGTACTTCTGATCGGTATAAGGCTGAAGAAAACTTGCACTGATGAATAGAAACTCACAAAATATCTAAATACTCACAAAATACACTCAATAATCTAGAGAGAGAAAGAGAGAAAACTTATGAATTCTGGTGTGTTTTTTAATTCTAACTTAGCCCTCTATTTATAGGAAAATGTTAGCACGCCGAAGCAGACTTAACCTGCAACCTGATGGCTTTACATGCTACTATTTCCACCCACTACATTTGAATAAAAATCTCAGCACATTTCTTCACCAACCAAGAGTGGGGCCCACCAATTCTAGAATTTTCCACCAAAATGATTAACTCCGAAAATTCAACAATTTCTGAACCAGTCATCTCGTAAAATTCATAACAAATTATACGTTCATTTTTAACGGTTCAAAATTTGTGGACATATACTCAACTTATATATGTATAACATATCCAAATATTACCACGATCCAACGGTCGGATTAAAAATTATAACCCTCGCAAAATATCTTAAAAATCCTAATTTGATTTTCAATACCTCCGTTCCGACAAAAATACAGATAAAACACCTCAACATTAACTCCTTCATTTTTAACCACAAAAATATATCCCTCATTTATATCCACATAAAATAAATATTTCTTTATCATATGAATCAATAATTAATTATTCACAGATAATATTACAGAATCACATTTATGACAACCAGGCCGTTCCCAGAAAAGAGGGGGCTTTCCAATAAGAATTTCTCCTTACTGGCGCGCAATTAGGTGACCAAACCTCTCCTTAGACAGAACTTTCTAGACATTGCCAATAATGTTATCTAATAATATTATTCAAATAATATGAATTATTGATCTGATAATGGGAAATACTGTGCAATGACAATTATTGAACAATAATAATATAAAATTTCAACGTAGCAATTATTGAATCAATAAAATAAAATATTGAACACTAATTACTGTAACAATTATTGAGTATTGCCTTCTTACGTAAGAATCAATAATTTCAAAAATACTGTGCAATACCGTGTGCTACTGTGCAATAACGCGTATTACTGTATTTTAACCACTGGGTATTCTAACAGTGTTAACGGTAACAACTACGCTGTTATTTATAAAAACTCAAATTTGTCGTTTTCTTCATCCGACAGTTATTCTGTTATGGGGTCCACAAATAGCTGCGCCGTCGTACGAATATTCTCCGACAGAAAGAATATTCTACGACCAGACGAATATTCCCCGACAACAATGATTATTTTATAACCACTTGCTTATTTTGAAAAAAAATTCACATTTCACCCATAACTTTAAACTTTTATCAATTTAACCATTTACTGAATAGTAATTATAAGAAAAATTGAATACTTTTATTTCATAAAATTCGGGGTCTTACAATCTCCCATCCTTATGAAATTTCGTCCCCGAAATTTACGTACATGGTATTTCGAAGAGTTGAGAATACCTTGCTTCCATTTCAGATTCTATCTCTCAGATCATCATGATTTCTCTATTGCTCATCTCCCATGATAACTTCATTTGGGTTCCTCATTTGTTGGGAAGTCATGACAAACGACATCCCTCGAATTACTCGGCTTTGACTTGTCTGGAGCAGCATTTGACGTCATCATTACCGTTGGAATATACTTTTCTATAGGACATATTCCTCGCTCAACTGCCTCTTCGCACTCCTCATTCATGATCTGAATCATCAATCTTCGATCCATATCGGATTCAGGTTGACCGCTATATACAGGGTAATTCAAAACTCGATGTTGGGTTCTCCCAATTGCTTTCTAAAAAGAGAAATTCATATCATCTATTTTAGCCTTCTTAGATCGAACATCACTTTCCACAATATCTACGTGTCGTGCGGCTTTTGCCCATGCATCACTTATTCTCACTCGTTCAGTTTTTTCTTCTTTCAGCTCAGATTCCATTTTTATCATCTTATACTCTGCCAAAGAATGCTTCTGTTCAAGCATCACATATCGGGTAACACAAGCTTAAATTGTTGCATCCTTTTGTTCCACGACCGCCTGTCGTTCTTCTGCCTGCTCTTCTAACTCATGAATACGATTTTGAAATTCTATATTTTGATCATATAATACCTCTAATAAACTCTCCTCAGGTACTTCTTCTTCCTCTTCTTCCTCAGTCTCAGCTGTTACCTCTATCAATTCTTCACTCACCACATGGATATCTCTAATTCCTTCTTCGTCTGACATCACATTGTCACGGTTAGTGATTAGAGGTATCCTCACAGTCTCATCCACTCTATTATTAGCATTCTCAGCTGCCATTCTCAAATACTGCCATAAAATAAGGGTTAATTAAACAAATTAACATATCACATAATATCCCGATATTATGACTGACCAACATATAAGCTTAGGTAGGACATACTAGCGAAGGATTTACTCATCTCTCCCCTCCTAGTTGTATTTCCCGATCTCCGCCAGAGATCATATCCCTAAGCTCTGATACCACCTGTGATAACCCCAAAATAGGTCCATTCCACCCAACCCATTCTGAGTTGTCAAATACATGGTACAGAAAACAACTACAACTTTATTATAACAATTGTCGTGCAAAATACAACAACACATATGATGTGAGTTTGGATACAAATATATACCAAATGTGACATTGGACACCATCATGTATCAGCACCTCACAAAGGTACCTTACATAAAGGTACAGTCAAAAACTGTTTTAGAAACTAGAATCTTTGGGAAGTGCTCAAGGAAACCTTCGTACATGGGAGGCCATGCTTCTAGGTTATGATAGATATCATATGGCCACAAAATTATCCTTGGTTGACCAAATAGACCCCAAAGAAAAACAAGAAGATTACTATCATATTCTTCTCAATGGTGAGTCTTCTCTTGACTTATCATTATCTCCACTGTCTCTAATTGAGAATTATACTTCAAACAAACACCAAGATTATATAGGTAGTGCTCGTAGATATACTCAGCAAGTGGATGAGCACATCCCTGTCTTATGATGACACGAGGTTGTATGTCGTTAGACATCTTGTATGATAGTGACAAAACACCCTTCCAACGTTGGGTACACCTTACCTTATTGGATTCACCAAATAAAACTACTAAATGAACTTTTCAATACTGCTTCGGGAGAACATCCACAGCTAGAGACCACCGTTCTATTTTCCCGTTACCCTCGCTCGACCCAGCTACACTTTTATTACCTGAAAGGAATTGTGAAGCAAAAGGGTGAGCACAACCAGCTCAGTAAAGAATATCATGACTAAAGATAATTAAATTATCAATAGCCTTCATCAATATTAAATCAGAGATTTAGAACATATGGTAAATGATAAAAATTTCAACCATAGTTGCAGCGGAACGAGCAATCCATTAGAAGAGTCAAATAGACTATAAAGTCTATTATCTTCTCCACGTTAAAAGTCCACCAACAATGTTTTATCCCTGTAACACCAATCAACAATTCTGGTCCACAATCATATGAATAACTCATAATCATAACTGTAGTTCTAAATTCCTCTTCTCATCCAGGACGAAGATAATTTTCATCACCTATCTTAACCTGAAACATCAAAGATCATGGTTACACCAAATCACATTTCATGTTCATAATCATACTAATAACTTCATCTTTGCACTACGGCCAAAGATATTTATTTGTATCACCAGTTGGTCATGTTCATCTCAGCATCGGTTCATCTTTGCACTACTGGCCAAAGATATTCAACAACATGTCATCTTTGCAATACGGGCCAAAGATATTCATCAACAATTCATCTTTGCACTACAGGACAAAGATATTCCTCAACTATTCATATTTGCACTACGGCCAAATATATTCATCAACAGTTCATATTTGCACTACAGGCCAAATATATTAATATCTCAAAGAAATATATAATCATTTTAGAATTTATATAAACAATAATTATAACCATGTTGATCAATTCACCTTTGCACTTAAGCTAAAGATATTCACTTATAAATTTAATGGTCATGATCATACCAGTCAACAATTCAACTTTGCACTACTGGCCAAAGAGAACCCATAGTCATGATCATACCAAAAATCTACCCATCTTTACACTCAAGTCAAAGAGAAATATCATCATTAGGGTTATAAAAATGTTATATATAATAATAAAATAATATGATCAACATATTATTTTAATCTCAAGAGTAATATTCGTAAATCAACTATAATTTGGTTAGAAAAAAAAACTAATTTTTTTTGTGAATAGTAACTCATGAATAGTAACTCGTGAATAGTAACTCGACACAAAAAGATAGAAATTCTATAATAAAATACATACCAATATTTCGATATAATGATATTGAAAGAATAATATTTCTTAAGCTTATAAACAATTTATTTTAATTGTTTACACTTTACTAAATAATGCATTTAATCATCCTAAAATGCCAAACTCATAAGATTTCATCACCAATAACCAAAAACCCTCATCAAAAATCTGCATATACCTCATATAGGATTCTCAAGCCATAAAATCCTATTTTCCAATTTTCTTACTTCACATAACATACTTAATTCATTTACTCATAACTAGACCATTTTCATGAAAAAAATATCAAATCAGTTCCAAAAATATTTCTTTTCTGGGATTTAGCATAATATAGTCTCATAGTGAACATATATTTTTCTCAGAATTTTTAAAAGTCATTTACTATTTTTCATATGGCTAAAATAGCCGAATATTTAGACATTTATCATAAATTGTGCTTTTATCTAAAAATTCTAAAATTCACATAGTATACTCCTATCATATACATGTACTCCCAATAAAAATTTCATCAATTTTTGAGTTAACCACAAGGAGTTATAAACGATTAATTTTAAAATAGTCTTTTCTCATAAAATTCATAACTCTTAATCTATACATCCAAAAATCACCATTTTTGGACACAATCAAGAAAGCTCATCAAAATATCATTTCAAATTTTTCCAAAATTTTTGAAGGTCAGAAAAATTACGAAACTGAAAAACATAACAACCCTTAAAATCCCTTACTATCCCTTACCTCAAAAGAGCAGTACTTCTGATCGGTATAAGGCTGAAGAAAACTTGCACTGATGAATAGAAACTCACAAAATATCTAAATACTCACAAAATACACTCAATAATCTAGAGAGAGAAAGAGAGAAAACTTATGAATTCTGGTGTGTTTTTTAATTCTAACTTAGCCCTCTATTTATAGGAAAATGTTAGCACGCCGAAGCAGACTTAACCTGCAACCTGATGGCTTTACATGCTACTATTTCCACCCACCACATTTGAATAAAAATCTCAGCACATTTCTTCACCAACCAAGAGTGGGGCCCACCAATTCTAGAATTTTTCACCAAAATGATTAACTCCGAAAATTCAATAGTTTCTGAACCAGTCATCTCGTAAAATTCATAACAAATTATACGTTCATTTTTAATGGTTCAAAATTTGTGGACATATACTCAACTTATATATGTATAACATATCCAAATATTACCACGATCCAACGGTCGGATTAAAAATTATAACCCTCGCAAAATATCTTTAAAATCCTAATTTGATTTTCAATACCTCCGTTCTGACAAAAATACAGATAAAATACCTCAACATTAACTCCTTCATTTTTAACCACAAAAATATATCCCTCATTTATATCCACATAAAATAAATATTTCTTTATCATATGAATCAATAATTAATTATTCACAGATAATATTACAGAATCACATTTATGACAACCAGGCCGTTCCTAGAAAAGAGGGGGCTTTCCAATAAGAATTTCTCCTTACTGGCGCGCAATTAGGTGACCAAACCTCTCCTTAGACAGAACTTTCTAGACATTGCCAATAATGTTATCTAATACTATTATTCAAATAATATGAATTATTGATCTGATAATGGGAAATACTGTGCAATGACAATTATTGAACAACAATAATATAAAATTTCAACGTAATAATTATTGAATCAATAAAATAAAATATTGAACACTAATTACTGTAACAATTATTGAGTATTGCCTTCTTACGTAAGAATCAATAATTTCAAAAATACTGTGCAATACCGTGTGCTACTGTGCAATAACGCGTATTACTGTATTTTAACCACTGGGTATTCTAACAGTGTTAACGGTAACAACTACGCTGTTATTTATAAAAACTCAAATTTGTCGTTTTCTTCATCCGACAGTTATTCTGTTATGGGGTCCACAAATAGCTGCGCCGTCGTACGAATATTCTCCGACAGAAAGAATATTCTACGACCAGACGAATATTCCCCGACAACAATGATTATTTTATAACCACTTGCTTATTTTGAAAAAAAATTCACATTTCACCCATAACTTTAAACTTTTATCAATTTAACCATTTACTGAATAGTAATTATAAGAAAAATTGAATACTTTTATTTCATAAAATTCGGTGTCTTACATATTTCATTAATCCATCATAAACTCATATTCATAACACTTGCCATATCATAGCACATATTGCTTTAATCATACGCTATCCCTTTTGTGACTTCAAAAGTCGGGAATCGCTGACACAACTTATTCAAATTTGAAAAACATTACCTTATATAAACATACCTATAATATACATAACATAAAATCATACCTACTCACATAAGAGTAATACTACTTATCTTCTTAGACCTTCACTAAGGATCAATTGCTTAGAAATCCGTCTATTCTCACTATCCTCAATAATCCATTCACCTCTAACTACACCTAGTTCGTCCAACTTACCATACATTATGAGTTTAAGAACTCACCACAAACATACGAGTTTAAGAACTCACCATAAATATATGAGTTTAAGAACTCAACATTGACCACATATTCTTTGACTATATTCTACCTATCCGCTATACATATCATTTCTGGGTCTGGTACTATACTATCCAAAATAACCACCTCTTTGAGGTAGCTTTCAATGTGAGCCTCTATTTCAGCTATTGGCTTTGATATTAACTCGGTCATGGAGGTTGACTTATTCTTTACGACTTAAGGGTATCCTAATTCTTTCTATCTGACAACTATACACATAATTTATCTTGACTAACATATAATATATACACACAACACATAATGGTTTTATAAATTATCTTTTATTTTGTTTCACGATGAATTTATTCAATTAATCTCCTTGTAAACTCTAAATGAGTTATTTATATTTTCAACATTTCCCTCTGTTCCAAGGTAATAGCCTAAGGTCTAACCCACCTAAGGTTTCTAACCTTATAGCTCTGATACCAACTTGTGAAGACCCCGAACTCAGGTACTTGAAACCCGAACTCGGTTCATCATGATACCATTTCTATGAGCGGAATAATACTAATAATAATAACAATAATATAAATATCAAACTTAACTTACCTTTATCAGAGTCTAATCCCAAGTACGTAACCTTTAAACATTCATTACAAACCATGATAGATAATATATATCATACTTGTCTTAATAACATTAAACTATTACATAAGATAACGTTCATTCATTCATTCAGCAACCTTTTCCCTTTCCCTTGTTCTTAGCAGAGCTCTCTGATCATTCACACTTAGCTGAAAACATTTAAATTAAGCAAGGATGAGCATTTAAGTGCCCAGCAAGTAATAGCAATTATATATATATATATATATATATATATATATAAGCTAAAAGCTTTTAAATGTTTTCTTTGTACTATTCTTCTACAACAAGTGAATAGTTGTGAAGTATTCTGAACCGATAATAATAACATAACAACTCTCTTTCAAATTTTTGAAACTATATATTGACTATAACTGGGGTTATGGTGACATGCCATGAACATTGTTTTCATTTTCGAAAAGATTAAACAGAAATTCATCTGTAAACCGACATAACTTACGGGCCTGATGGTGTACAATCCATGGACCCTGTATTGATCAATACTACATTGCTAGAACGATATCATCGTTCATCCTTTGTCCGCCGTAGCGCATAAAAATTTTCTCATGTTCGGGATGTTCATACTTGTCAGGGTTCCAAACAAAAGGTTTTATCTTATCCAACAATAATCTATAATTCAACATATATGTATATCAAAGGTGTATCAACATGTGATTAAATACAATGATTATCCAAGTGGGGACACTTGTATAATCATTTATAAAAATTAACGAACAGAATATATATCTGAATTACCATATACTAACATGTTGATAAACAATGGGCGTATATAATATAGGTTTAACAATCTGTACAGTAATAGTATAATTCTGAAATATTCTTACACTTGTCCAATTGCATAAAGAAAATGCAAAGGTAGGATACTTGCCTGAAGCGCTGCTTACAGTTTGTAATTTAGATTTTATCGCTTATCACACGACCTATCATTAATAAGATCGTTCGTTCGATTAGAATAACATACTATAACACATAACACTGCTTATTGCAGTCAGTACATACCCTAATCACATTGACACATATGTTTAATAACCATTGAATCACAAATAACCACATATCTCAATAAATTATCTAAGTCCAGATCAATTTCTAAAACATGTTGGTGTACCGACGGCTTTATCGGGTAATTACCGAGTCTAAGACTCTGTCCTGTAACTCAATATCCGTACGAATTAGTCATATTATTTTTAAATGACTTATAATAATTTTTTTAAATATTTATTATAATTTATCATAAATCTCAAACCTCGGAATCATATTTAAATGATTTAAATACTAATCAATTCTATTATCATTAATATTTAATTAATATTAAACTATTAATGAAACCATTGCCAAAAATGTTAAAATTATTTATAATAACTTAAAATACTTTTAAAGTATTAATATTACACTTAAATGATTTTTAAAAGAATTAAAATCATTTTTAAATAATTATCATTAATATTAAAGTATTAATGTATTATTTATCAAAATATTAAAAGTCATTAATTATAACTTGAAATATTTTTAATTCATTTATATCATTTTTAAATAAATAAAACCATTTTAAAACTATTTTTTTAATATAATTATTAAATAAATCTAATATCATTTAATATTAAATTAATATCATTTATTAATAAAATTATCCTTTAAATATTAAAAGTTATATTTTATAACTTAAAATATCTTTAAACACTTTATTTTCATTTTAAATGATTTTTATAATATTAAAATCATTTTTAAACTAATTTATTCTAATATCATTAATAGTAAATAATTAATGAAATTTACCTTTAAATATTGAAAGTTATATTTTATAACTTAAAATATTTTTAAACTATTTATTTTTATTTAAAATGATTTTTCTAATATTAAAATCATTTTTAAACTAATTTATTTAATATAATTATTAAATAAATCTAATATCATTAATATTAAAATATTAATATTTTTCATGACAAAATATCAAAAGTCATTTGTCATAACTTAAATAACCTTTAAATCATTTTTCTATAATTTTTATATCATTAATACTATTTTCCATAATTTATTTAATACATTAAATAAATAACTTAATTACCATTAATATTAATTAATTAATGAAATTTCATCACCAAATATTGAAAGTTATCAAAAATAATTTAAATTATTTTCTTATACCATAATATAATTTTAAATGATTTTTCATGTAATAAAATCATTTTTAAATAATGTATTTAATATTTTAATTAAATAAATTAAATACTTTTAATATTCCAAAAATATTAAATATTTATGAAATATATTCGAAATAATTAAAAACTAATTTTTAGAATTTAAAATAATTTTTAATAATTTATTTTGTATTTTTCGTAATTAAAAACTAATTAATACTAATTATTTAATAAAAATATAATTTTTATTTAGAAACTTTCGCTAAAGACCGCCTATAGAGACAGAAGCGTCGCTATAGGTGTTCTTGGTGTTCTTCAACATTCCCAGAACCTTCATGTCCGTGACCAAGTGAGCAACTTTGACCAAGATTAAATTTCAGTGTATTGTGTTTCTAGGACAGAAAATGGTCAGATCTTGTAGACATAGTGTAATATTATTACAAGTTTCAACAAACAAGACGATCAAACAACATAAAACAAAAGAGATTTAAACCTCCAAAAATCATGTCAGAAGCTGTTCTTCATTTATGGGTTTTCCAGAAATGAAGAACAGTCCCAGCAGGCTACTTTGGATCTCTATAACATGCAATCCTTGTAACGTTTTGGTGCTCTGATGGTTTCATTTCGTAGATAACATGCAAGACAACATATCTAATACATAAAATTGATCTAACAACATAACAATCATTAGATACGGTTCGGTCAAACCATGTCAGAAGATGTGTTCTTCACGAATCTGGGTTTTTCCCAGAAATTCATAAGGCTGGTGGTCAACCCTAGTTTGACCACCCATATTTTTGATCAGGTAAAGGATCTGGTTGTTACCCGGGTTTTAATGTGTAGTATTCATGACAATCTACAAGTATATAACATCAACATGGAAAAATAACTTAAACACAGCAAGATCCATGGACTTCAAAATGGTTATCAGACTTTTCTGGGTAATCTGGGATACCCAGATTCGTTCGGTCATGGTCGGTCAACGACCTTTGACCCTTAATAACTTTCAATCTACTGATGCTATGGTCTTGATTCAAGTTTCATATGAAAGATCTCATGGCTTACTACAACTTAAAACATTTAAACAACAAAAACACTTAACAACCAAAGATCTATGGGGTCTGACATTTGACTGTCAGACCCAAAAACCACATTTTCCAGATTTTGAAAAAATTTAATTTCGAGCACTTAGGTGTTATGGATCTGACATGTGCCAACCCAGATCATCATTATATACTATAATCAACATATTTTAACAACAAATCACAACTTTTAACACATCATCAAATGTCAGATTTTGAATTAGAGTTTTATACCTTTCAAAGAAAATTTTTGATTCTAGCTTCTGATTTTGATGTGGTTGTTCGTGGGGCTTAGTTAGTGACTGATAGATGAAGGAAATTTTCGGATGTTTGAGCTTGAGAGAGAATGTTTGAGTGTTGGGCAAAAATTTAGTGAACAAATAATTTTCTTTCTCTTCCAATCTTATTAATACAAGTCTTGATGCATGTATTGGCTGCTGAAAAAGGTTGATGGCTGTCAATATATGGCTGACTTATGTTATATTTGTCACATGGGCAATCTTGGTGGTTTACCAACTACATAATTTAGCTAGATTTGCAAGTTAGCCCATTAAAGAATGTAAAAGGGTATTTTGGTCATAGGCCTTATGATTTTAATCGCATTTTGGTAAACATGGAAAACCCTTAGGGTTTAGGGTTTGAGCCATTTTAGCAAAAATCTAGGATTTCTAATTTAGGGGTTGTACAAAAAAATAAAATAAAATAATAAAATTTTAGTTTCTAAAATACAAAATTAAGGTTTCTTAATTAATTAGGTTTCCTAATCACATAGACTTGATAATTAGATTTATGTTTTACTAATTATCATTAAGCGTGCCTAATTAGCAATTAGGATTTATAATTAGCAAGTTAGGGTTTATAATTTAGAAAAATTAATAATAAGGATTTATACCCTTTAAAAAAAATTAAGGTTTTGAAATCAATTAAGATTCTCCCTAGCTAGGGTTAATATCATTAATACCGGTCATTACAAACATTATCATGATTACATAACTACATAACAAATTCTTAAAGTCATAAATGGCCTTTGAATTAGGGTTTCAAATATAAATATTAGGATTTCTAGAAATTTAATATTTCTAACTATTAATTAGGGTTTACCTAATTAATCATAGAATTATATAATACACACATAATTCGCATAACACAGTCTTGAATCTCCCATCTGAACTTCAAAATAGGGTGAAATAAATTAATGCTAGGGTTTTGACCTTATACACCACAATTGACCAACCATTGACAGTTCACAACATACAGTACATAATTATAGCACTGAAAAATTAAAATATAATATTATTATATTATTATTCTTATCCATTGATAAAAATTCAAAACTAGGGTTTGAATTCTATATCTGATTTATTCTTCATATTTAACCTTAATAATTAAGGCAAAATAATTAACTTAATAACCTGTACCAAAATTCACATAATAAAATAATTATTATATTTATTCTAAAATCACTCCATATATTATTTAAATAATATATGATTATATTTTCATGAAAAATAGTTAATAAAGCATTACTATTATAAATTAATTATTATAGGAATATACTTTATAAAAATCAATAATTCTAAAATAAAATTATTTGTAAATATTTATGTAATAAATATATTTTTGTTTACCACATAATTATATATACACATTATCTTGTACAAATCCTCATCCTTAAAAAAAAAAAAAAATTTATACGCAAAATTTATGATTTAATTTTTATAGAAAATATTGGGTTGTTACACTAACTCCATCCTAGCCATCTCTGTTATTAACTCAGTTTGAGCTGTTAACATAGACAACTCCTCCCGACCCTTTCTACTTAAGGTGTAGGCCACTACATTGGCTTTTTCAGGGTGATATAGGATTTCATAGTCGTAATCCTTTATCAACTCCAGCCATCTTCTCTGTCTCATATTCAACTCCTTCTATGTGAAGATATATTTTAGACTCTTATGATCCATATATATCTCACATTTTTCCCCATAAAGATAATGTCGCAATATCTTTCAGGCAAACACCACCGCAGCCAGTTCCAGATCATGAGTAGGGTAAACTTTCTCATAATCCTTCACCTGCCTAGATGCATACGCAATAACCTTGCCACACTGCATGATCACACAACCAAGTCCTCTATGCGAAGCATCGCTATAAACTACGAAATTTCCTGTGTCGTCGGATAATGACAAAATAGGCGCTTCACTCAACCTTTTCTTCAGCTCTTACAAACTGTCCTCGCACTTCTCAGTCCACGCATATTTCACCGTCTTTCTTGTTAAATTAGTCAACGGAGTAGCTATCTTCGAAAAATCCTGGATGAATCTCCGATAGTAACCCGCTAACTCTAGGAAACTATGCACCTCAGTCGGCATTTTTGGTTGTTCCCAATTCATCACGGCTTCAACCTTCACTGGATCTACTGAAATTCCCTCGTGGTTAATGACATGTCCTAAAAATTGTACCTACTCTAGCCAAAATTCACACTTAGTGAACTTCACATATAACTTCTCCTTCCTTAGTGTCTCCAACACTATTCTTAGGTGCTCAGCATGATCTTTCGGCGTCTTAGAATAGACTAGAATATCATCGATAAACAACACAACAAACTTGTCCAAATATTATTTGAACACTCTGTTCATCAAATCCATAAATGCGACAGGTGCATTAGTCAACCCAAACGACATTACCAGAAATTCATAATGACCATAATGAGTCCTGAATGCTGTCTTTGGCACATCTTCTTTCCTAACTTTTAGCTGATGATACCCCGTCCTTAAAATCTATTTTAGAAAAATATTTTGCCCCTTTCAACTGATCAAAAAGATCATCTATCCTGGGCAATGGATACTTATTCTTTATCATCAACTTGTTCAACTCTCGGAACTCGATACAAAGTCTTAACGATCTGTCCTTCTTCTTGACAAACAGTACCGGTGCTTCCCACGGCGAAACACTCAGTTGTATGTACTTCCTGTCCAACAGTTCTTGCAACTGCACCATCAACTCCTTCATCTCCACTGGCGCCATACGATACGGTGCCCTGGAAACTGGTGTCGCTCCTGGCACAATGTCTGTCATGAACTCGGTCTCTCTATCCGGTGGAAAACCCAGCAACTCACTCGAAAATACATCCATGAATTCACTCACTATAGGTATTTGTTCCATGGTCGCTCCCACTCTCTGGGTATCGACAACATGACACAAATAACCTACACACCCCTTCCTCAATAGTTTTCTAGTTTGTGTCATGGTAAGACAACACAAACGTCCTGACAATTTATTACCGTAAAATATTACCTGAGGTTGTCTTAACATTTTAATATTTACGCATTTCTTTTGACAATCTATTATCGCCCCATGGTTAACCAACCAATCCATTCCGAGGATTACGTCGAATTCCCCTAACTTTATCGGTATCAAATTTACCGATAATTTATAATCTCGAATGTCTACGCAACAACTCTTATGAATATCTTCAACAGAAATTATCTCTTCGTTTGCTACCTTAATGTTTAAAGGTATGGGCAATTTTCTGGGAAGTAATCCTAATCGTCTAGCAAAATTACAGACGATAAACGAACAAGTAGCACCCGAGTCAAACAGCACGTATGCATTAAGATCGTTGATCGAAATAATACCTGCGACTACGTCCCCCGAGGCCATCGCGTCTTGGATAGTCATATTGAAGGTACGGGCCATCGGCCTACCCGGCTGCGCTGGACCCCCAATAGTTAACTTACTACTATTGGTGCCCTTATTCCCGTCCGTCCCCTTCTTCGGGCAGTTCTTTGCCATGTGATCAGTTGACCCACACACAAAGCATCCATGGTTTTTCTTCGGACTCGGACAGTTAGGCACAATATGCCCCTCCTATTCGCAGTTATAACGCACGGCCTTACCCTTGAGACAAACTCCTAAGTGAGTCTTCCCACAGGTTTTGCAGGCCTCCATCATCCTCTTAGGGTCTCCTTGTTTCACTCCGGTATTCCCAGAGCTAACTACCTTCCTCTTATAACCCTCGCCACTCCCACTGGCACCTTCAATCTTTACTCCTCCATCCACCTTCCCCTTGCTTTTCTTATCCTTGTGGTATTGGCTCAATGCCTCGCTACCACCTTCGGCAATTATTGCCTTCTCTAAAATGACTCCAAAGGAAGTAATTTGGAATACAAAAATACGGTTATAGAGCTAGGGTTTCAAGCCCTGCTCGAATCGTCGAGCTTTTCCCGCCTCAGTATCCACTTGGTGTGGAACGAACCTTGCCAGTTCATTAAACTTAGCGGCGTATTGGGAAACCGTCATGTCACCTTGTTTCAACTCTAGAAACTGCATCTCCATCCTTCCCTGCATACTCGTGCGAAAGTAGTTCTCGTAAAATATTTCCTTGAACCTCACCCACGTTATAACATTTATTCCGGCCCTCGCTTGATTGGCCTCCCACCAAAAGTTGGCATCTCCCTTCATCATTTAGGTTGCAAAGGAAACCTTGTGGGCCTCGTCGACATTTGCTATCGTAAATGCCTTCTCGATCTCTCTCACCCACATTTGGGCTTCGATAGGGTCTGTAGTTCCTTTGAACTCTGGTGGACCCACACTCTTAAAGTCTTTGAATGTAGTAGCTCGTACTACACCAGGATTTATGGGGATATTAGCCCCAGTTTGATTAAACGATGTGGTTAAAAGGTTCAAAAATTCCTTCATGGGGTTAGCCAGACCTCCCTCCAGTTGATTTACGCTCGCACCTTGATTACGCAGTACTCTTCTTGGCGGCATTTTGTTGTTACAACAAACAACACATTTCGTTATTATTCATTTCCTGTTAGTTAGTTATTATTCAATTTTAAACAGTAACTCCAACATTCATTATTCCACATGTTCAAAAAAAAACAACTTATATTGATTCATGGTAGTATAACACTACCTCAGTTACATTACACAGCCTAATTGGATTACATTACTTTCCCGCAATTACTTCAAAAATTGGGATTTACAAAAGACTACCGTTGATTATACAAACGAGGGTTTTACGTCACTACTAGGTACAACAATATGTACATATCTAACTACTCTAGCCACTACTAGATCACACTACCAGATCACATATATCTTAAGGCATTCTCAAAATCCGCCTTGGCAAGACCGTCAATAATATCACGGCTGATAGTATGTCGTGTCTGCCCTGCCTCTACGGGATAACCAGCTACCTGCAATTGGAAGTCCTCATGACAACTCTTATGAATATAGGACATTCTCCCTATTTTCTATTTTTTGGTCTTTAGCTCACTCCAAAGCTTAAAGACCTCCTATTTTAGCTCACAGACCTTGTCCTTAGCCAAAACCCTTTCATCATACTTCTGTTCCCACATGGATTCCACGTCTGTCTTGTCTTCTATCATAGCCTGAAGCTCCGCCTTTAGCTCCTTAACCTCCTGACAGTAGTAAATGTTTCTATCCAACACTGTCATAAAGAGTGACATCATTGACTCCCCCAGAGCCATCTCTGCTGCTGTAGCTACTGGGTTGAAGGATACTGCCTCCACCTCTTCCTCCAGCATTCCATCAAACACGGACATATAGTCCAGGCTCTCTAAGTCTTCATACTCAACCACTACTATCTCGGGATCTGCTGCTATGGGGTTCGGTATGATTTCTATCTGGTTTACCAATCCTTAACTGACTACCTGCACTTCTCTGTTTTTTCCTGACATCTACAGCAACACAAAAGTTTGATTAGTAAACGTCAGTAGTATAAAACACATAACATATATAATGCATTTTATAAGGTTAACTTCCATCTTTTATTCTTTGACTTTTCTTAAGGTTATGACTTAAGGTTTTATTTCCCCCCCCCCCTTAAGTTTTATAACCTAATGCTTTGATACCAACCTGTGACGCTCCCAAATCCGGGTATCTTCCAACCCGACAGATGGTGCTACACGGTGCTACAGTTCATATAAACATTCAATTGAAATGCCTTAAAAGAACGGATATGTCTTATATATTTATCAAAAGAATATTTATATTCCCCAGGTTCTTTACAACCAATACATTGTCTTTGTCATAACATTAATATTATTCCTTACAAAACCTATACTATTCAATATATAATCTACGGGTTTGCCTTTGCCTTCCCTTTATCCTTGTCGGATCCATTGGTCCGTTCAAGCTTAGCTACATTCATATGGTTCAAGTAAGAATGAGCCCAACTAGCTCAGCAAGTACAACAATTCTAGTAAAATAGCATGCTTGAAACATAGGAACCCTATATCTTCAATAACTGAACAATAGTTACGAAGTACTATCGTTAAATCAAAATAGCACTTCTTTTCATTCAAAACTTTTTACAACAACAATATTCAGAAAAACATAAATTCCGGTTCAAGACCGTGAGCATTTCATAAGTACTTTGAAAAAGGACATCCCGACACGAAGTCCGTAAGTCCAGCATAGCTTACGAGCACGTCTAGGTGATCAGCCTATAGTACTCTATGTTGATCAACGCTATATTCATTAAACGTGTATACGTTTAAGTTGTGGCAACCTCACGTGCCTGTCGTTTGACGACAAAACAATTTGAGCATACTCAGTCTACTTTTGAAAACCACAACAATATTAGTTTTGTAAATCCTTATCAACACTTAATGGAATAACATAGCATATGTTTAGCCGAAAAGATTGGCTTTAACTTCCTCAAATACTAACTCATGCGAAGAATACATGAATCACAAAGACTTGTCCAGATCGAACTAGAACAATGGTTAGAGTACTTGCCTTTAGCGTCTGCTTATAGATATAACATGTGCACTTTATGTCTTTAAGGTCTCTACAGTAGATGATAACATCACATAATACATTAGGTCATGAATAACATACATAATTCCTAAAGAATCTTATCCTTTTTCTCAATCTAATTCTGTATTAGATTTGTTATTTATTGGTTCCATCTTTCGGTTATGTCGTTCTTATGTTCATATGTAATTGACTTTCTTTAACCCTAAGTGATCATGTTTAAGGCTCAAATATGTCTTAACAAAGTTACATTAAGATCTTTAGTTAGGTGTTCATCATTTACTCTTCATGCTCAACATGTAAACAATTTTTATTGTCTATGTTTTAGAATTGGCGCTGCGGCGCCGACTTTTACACTCTGTACCGCGTTGCGGTGTCACATGTTATGCCTAAAAATCGTACTCGGCGCTGCGACGCGAGTCCCTTCGTTATGGATCGCGCTGCGGCACCAAATAGCAAAAGCTGAGCCTCACTTTGGCGCTGCAGTGCCTGGATTTTGGCTTGGAGTCACGCCGCGCTGCGGACTCTGTGCCACAGATAATTTTGACAGTTTTTGAAATTTTATGAAACTCCCGGGCTCGTAACTTCTTCGTTATAAGTCCGAATTGGTTCGTTCAAGAGCCTACGGGTTACAAGTCACGTACTCTACATGTTCATGTAAGAATTTAATCTATTTGACTTCGTTTGCTAAAATTTCACCTATTAGTCCATTTTTAACGAAAACGATAAACGTTCGTGAACGGTCAACGCTCGTTTCTTCGTACTAAGTCGGAATCCAGCCATTTTCGAGTCCGCAACTCTATAATGCCAAATATGACTTGTCTCTATCAAAAACTAACGTTTTCGACTTTAAACACAAAATACAACTTCCATTCAGAGAATTTCACGAATTCGATGATTATCGTCCAATCGTGTGAATTCCGGCGAAACCACATTACTAATCATTCTAAATGTATTTTAATCAAAATATAGACATTTCAAGTTACTTATTACACCAACTTATTATCAAAGTAGGTTTTGACTTATTCTCACAAGTCAATGACTTATTCAACTTATTAACTACAAATTCTCATGCTTATGACCTACTATGAACTTAAGTCCATCAACTTAAATCAGATTCAAGTTGCTTATTCAACTTATTCGGCTTAAGTTCATTCATCAATAACTTATTACATGTTATCATCAAACCATCCCACTTCTCTATTAATTCTATCATAGAAGAGATGAAGATAATAGATATGAGTCTTACCCTTGAAGACTATTACTTCACTTCACTTTGGAAAATCTAGCAAAATTTGAAATAGTTTATAAGTGCTTATGTGGCTTATTCTCTCTACCAAGTAAGTTGTTTATCTTGAGAGGAGTTGGATGAAATTTGAACAACCAACTTATGAAATGAAGCTTTGTATTTATTGGCAACTCAAAGTGAGGGCAACTTAGTCATTTGGACCTTCCACCTCCTTATTACATCTCCTTACTATTCATTGCTTATCAACCAAGACTACTTGCTAACCACTTCTATTACTTGGCCATCACAACACTTGGTCATCACACAAAATGTTTGCCCATCAAGTCTACCCACTTACACTTGGATTGCCCCATGGATCATGTCCAATTCATTGGGCTTGCTAATTAATCTAGCTAATTTCCTTGTTGGGCTTGCATTATAATAAATCACTTGGGCTTAGTATAAATCCCACATAGGTTCACACCTTTAAGCTTATGGACTTATATTTTATACCAAGTTACATTAATTCATTTTATTAGGTTTTAATACATACATTCTCAATTTAAGTCCGCATGCGAAATTTTGCATGTTCCATAATTAGATTATTATTACATAATCCATCTCGCCTCGATATTATAACATTACGTATTTCTCGAAAAACTTTTATTTCCGTCTTAGAAATTCAAACACTTTAATTCCTTCACATAGTCAAAAGACTACGATGTTTCGACCTTTCTAGGTTATAGAACAACATACATCTTATTAACACATAATAATATCAAATAATAATATTTTATTCATTATTTAATTCTTTCAAGTATTTTACAAAGGATCCGAATTTCTCGGTCGTTACATCCAACCCGACAGATGGTGCTACACAATGCTACAGTTCACACATACATTCAATTAAAATGCATCAAAAGAATGAATATGTGTTATATATATTCCAAAATAATATTACTATTCCCAAGTTCTTTGTAACCATTACATGTTTGCTTGTCATAATATCAAATAATTACAACAGTACTGCTATACTATTACAAAGGCAACCTATTGGTTTGTCTTGGCCTTCCCTTTATCTTTTCCAGAACCTGCAGTCCGTTCGATCTTAGCTGCATTCATATGGTTCAAGAAATGGTGAGCATAACTAGCTCAACACGTATGACGATTTTATTTAAACAATAGGCTTGAATCATATAAATTGTATATCTTCAATAACTGAAACAATAGTTATGAAGTACTATTGATAATTCAAAATAGCACTTCTCTTTTCTTAAAACTTTTCACAATGCACATCATTCAGTAAAACATCAATTTCAGTCCAAGACCTTGAGCATTTCATTCTTTTTTTGAAAAGGACAACCCGGCACCAAGTTCGTAAGTCTGGCATATCTTACGAGCACGTCTAGGTGATCAGCCTATAGTACTCAGTCTTTATTTATGCATACTCAGTCTTTCTTTGAAATTAATACCAAAATAGTTTGGCAAAAGATAGCAACTTTGACAATGGTTTAGTAGATTAACTAGAAATCCACAAAACCACATTAAGTCTAGCCGAAGAAATTGGCTTCGACTTCATTATACATCAAGTCATGCGTAAGGTACATGAATTACAAAGCTTGTCCAGAATGAACATAGACAAGGGTTAGAACACTTGCCTTTAGCATCTTCTATCGTTAATATAAATTCCCTTTGTGTCTTTAAGGATTCTACAATACATGATCACATAACATATCACATTAGGTCGTATATAATCAAGTAAGGTTATTACTATATCTTACCCTTCTTTTCAATCTAATCATGCTTTAGATTGTTTAACATTGGTTACAGTTTTTCGTCTTACATTGTATCTACATTTACGTAATCATTCGTCAACATTTAGTTGTAATATTAAGGTCATAATCATCCTTAAGGATGTCATTCCAAGTTAATTAAAGCTATACGTTCTCTTTAATCAACTTCTATTTCCTTATGTTCGTAAGCATTCTTTTCTGGGTCTTTCCTAGTGCTGGCACTGCAGCGCCAACTTCTTATAAAGAGCTCGAGCTGCGGCGTGACTCTTCAGTAGGTATGCCCTGGTCTTGGCAATGCGGTGCCACTCGTCAGTGTCTAGGTTCTGGACTCAGCGCTGCAGCATGAGTCTCTTTGCTAACTGTTGTAAGACCCCAATTTTCATAAATAAAGATTAATTTTTCTCGAAATATATTTTTGAATATTATGGTGCGAATTTGTTATAATGTTATAGTTGTGGGTAATATTTATAAATTTTGCAAAGTAGACAAGTTGTTATATTATACTCGATTGGTCGGGGAATATTCGTTTTAACATGGAATATTCGTACGACGAAACAATTTTTGGTGGACCCCACAACAGAATTATTGTCGGAATGAAAAAACGACAAAAATATCTTTTTATAAAAATAATGGTAAAAGTTTTAAATTGTTGAAATACCCGGTGGTAAAAGTATAGTAATACGCGTGGTTGCATAGTAGCACACGGTATTGATTATTGATGCTTACGTGAGAAGTCACTCAGTTTTATTCAATTATTGCTACAGTAATTGCTGCATAGTATCTCACGTTATTTGATTCAATTATTGACAATATTTTATATATTATTAAATCAATAATTGAGATGATAAGTTATTCATATTATTATTTGCATAATTAACAATGTCTAGAAAGTTCTGTCGAGGAAAGGGATTTGGTCACCTAATTGCGCGCCATTAGGGAGAAATTCTTACCGGAAAACCCCATTTTTCCTATAAACGATCTGGTTTTAATATTACAAGTTATAATAATGATGAATAAATATTGTTAAAAATATTGAGGAGATTTTTATGAGGTATTTGTTGTAAATTTTGCTTATTATTTGGACCCCTATTTATCCATTTTTTCAAAATAATCGGTATTCAGTATATATATATATATATATATATATATATATATATATTATATACTTGTGTGGAAGTGACATGTGGGGTGGGGCCCACATGTGGGATGAAAAATAAGAATGGGATGGGGAGGAAACGTGTTTGGAAGGGAGTTTTAGTATTATATATATATATATATATATATATATATATATATATATATATATATATATATGATAATGATGTATGGGTGTATGTTTATATATATAATGTGGGTGGTGGTGGATGCCTTTACCGTAAGGGTAAAGGTGTGTGTGTGTGTGTGTGTATATATATGTAAGACCCCAAATTTTTTTTTAATAAAGATGAATTTTCTATAAATATTATGGAATGAATTTGATATAATGTTATAGTTATGGGTATTTATAAATTTTGCAAAGTACGCAAGTTGTTGTATAATATTCGATTGGTTGGGGAATATTCGTTTGAACATAATTATTATCGAATTGAGAAAATGACAAAAATATTTTATGAAAATAACGGCGGAAGTTTTACCATTAATACTGTTGAACTACTCAGTAGTAAAAGTACAGTAGTACGCGTGGTTGCATAGTAGTACACGGTATTGATTATTGATGCTTATGTGATAAGTCACTCAGTTTTGTTTTATTAGTATTATTAAGGTAATAAAACAGAAACGCTTTTTATATAAAACATAATACTCTTATAAAGTTATCTATTTTATTAGACTATAAATAGAATATATTATATTCTATTATGCATAGTATTTTGCATAGTAAAATCTTTTTATATAAAACAAAATAGTTTTATAAAGTTATTTATTTTATTAGATTTTAAATAGAATATATTATATTTTATTATGCATAGTGCTGCATAGTGCTTGCATAATGTTTTGCATTGTAAATTTTTTTTATATAAAACAGAATACTTTTATAAAGTTATTCGTTTTATTAGATTATAAATAGAATATATTATATTTTATTTAAAAGATTTTGCTTTAAATATGGATCGTTCGATTAAAAGAAAATCAATCTGGACCGTTCATAAATTAGTTACTATGCAGTCCATTCTTCTATAAATAGAAGCTCATTCCTTTATTATTTCTTACGAATTCACTGAAACTCTAGAGAGAGAAATCATAAAGTGAAAGAAAAAAGTATTCTGCTACTTCACTACTCCTATATCCAGTACTCTTCTTCTTAAGGTAAGGGGTATTATTTCTTTTGTATTCATGAAGAGAACTTCTGTTATTCCATTATTTATTATTCTGTTGGAATAACCTGTATACGCGGGCTACCCTATACTCGGTGAAATTTTTCTGTTATTCCATTCTTTATTATTCTGTTAGAATATCATGTCTGTGCGTTTTACGCCGGACCTGGTTCCGTCTTTATTATTCTGTTGGAATATCTTGTCTGTGCGTTTTACTCCGGACATGGTTCCGTCTTTATTATTTTGTTGGAATAACCTGCCTGTGCGGTCTATCGCATTCCTGGTGATTTCTTTTGTTATTCTATTCTTTATTATACTCAGTTGGTTAAAGTTTTGGCTTCTATACTCCATGAAATTAGTGGAATATCCTTGATATTTGCGCTTAATGCAGTATCTTTTCATGGAAATATTCTTCTGAGTATTCTTGAATTTTACTCTACAAAGAAGTATCATGTTGACAATTTGGACGTTATTAGTTCCTGAAAAAATTAATTCTTAAACTTGTTTTATTGAATTCTTATATCATTGTCATCATCCTCATGTTTATATTTTATTGAAATTCAACTATGGCCTGTAGTGCATAGATGGACTTGGTACGATTATGACCAGAGATTATTCGGTGTAATCATGACCGTAATGTTACAAATGATGTGGTAAAAGTCCTCATTGGCCCGTAGTGCATTGATGGACAGTTGTTGGCATGATCATGACCATTGATGAATACACGAATATCCTTGGCCCATAGTGCATGGATAATTTGTGGTTGTGATACTAAAGAATATCCTTGGCCGTAGTGCAGGGATGATGTGGATTATTTATTAAGCTGAGTCACAGCGATAAAAGTGATGAAAAACCTTTTAAATTATTAAAGATAGTAGATTTTATTCTCTACTTGACTCTTTTAATGGATTGCTTGTTCCGCTGCAGTTAAATTTGATGTTTGTTATATTTTATCAGTTTAACAATGTTGAAGGCTAACGATAATTTATTCTGCATTATCTAAGTCATAATATTTTTTACTGGGCTAGTTGAGCTCACCATTTTGCTTTCATTGTTCTCTTCAAGAAATGAGAACGTAGCGGGGACTAGTTGGGGAACGGAGTGACGGTTCAAATGACAGCATTAGTAGTCCTCACTATTCTATGAAATAGTGTGAAAATAAATGTATCGAGGACTTATTTTGAGTTTGAATCCTGTTTAGTAGAAAGTGTTGTATTTAAACTCACAGCTTATGTTTTGTCGTATTTTACACGACAGTTGTATAATTAGGTTTTATTTGTATTTAGTACCATGTATTTGACAACTCAGAATAGGTAATGTATACCTATTTTGGGGGTGTCACAGTTGGTATCAAATCTTAGGGATATGATCCCTGGCTAAGATGTGAGACTAGAACTAGGAGGGGAAAGACGGGGAATTCCTTCACTAGTATGACCTACCTAAGTTTGTTTGGTATTTAATTGGTCATTCAGAGTATAGGAATATTATGTTGCATGTCAATTAACCTTTGTTTTGTGGCAGTATCTGAAAATGATATCCGAGAATGTTGAGAATAGCAATGGAGCACAGGAGACCGTTGAGGTTCCACATATCAATAATCAGGATAATGTGAATCAGGAAGGCAACGATCCTCTTGCAAACAACAACACTGACCAAATGATGAATGATGGAATGTTTAGAGGCTTTATGTAATTCATGCAGCATCAGGCGAGAGAGGCTCCTGTCCAAAATGTACGTGGAAATACTGAAAACTCTCGAACGGTCACCGCTAAGTAGTTCAAGGAGCTGGGACCACCAGAGTTTATTGGAGAGCCAAAACCACTTAAGGCGGAAATGTGGATCAATCAGATCACCAAGATATTTTATGTCTTTGGATGCGCTGAGGAGCAAAAGGTTCCCTTTGCCACCTTTATGTTGCGAGGAGAGGCAGATTACTGGTGGGAATCGGTAAAGCGTACTCAACCTGCCGCATTGAAGATGTCTTGGGAAAAGTTTTAAGAACTGTTCAATGACAAGTACTTTCCCGAAAGTATTCGTCACATGAAGGAGGTAGAGTTCATCAAGTTGGAGCAGAATAATATGACAGTATCGTAGTATGAAGCTAAGTTTGTCGAAGTGTCCCGGTTTACATCCCATTTACTTGATAATGAGGAAAGAATGACGCGGATGTTTTTAAGAGGTTTGAAATCGGAGATACGTCAATATCTTATTTTTCATAAACTGTGTTTGTATTCAGATGTTGTAAATAGGGCTCAGTTATTGGAGCGCGATAACGAGTCAACGCAACCAAGAGAAAGTAGCTGGCAGAATTAAAATACTAGTGGTAACAGTCATCCAAGCGGTCACAACAAACGTGGAGGGAATCAACATGCCAGAAATGGTAACCACTTTGATGGTAATCATGGCTAAGGCAATAAAAGTGGACATTTCAAGAAGAGGAGATTCAACAATGATGGAAAGACGTCAGCACCAACACCCGGTGATAAGGAAGGAGAACGACCACCTATCATATTCTTCAAATGCGGAGGGGAGGGACATATCGATCCAAACTGCGCGATGTCATCCAAAGCGTGTTATAATTGTGGAAGAGAAGGTCACCTAGCCCGATTTTATCGTGCAGCAAAGACAAGCCCAGTTGGAACGGTGACACAAAATACCGTCCCAGACAAGTTAAAACCAGTAGTTCAAGGGAGAGCGTTTGTTGTGATCTCCCAGAAAGAAAGAAAACCGAATGAGGTCATCACGGGTAAGTTTATCATAAACTCTTGCGAAATCTATAACTTATTTGATACCGGTTCTACCCATTCTTTTATTTCTCCTACTTACGCTCAACGATTAAATTTGACTCCGAAGAAATTAGACTTTGACTTATCCGTGGAAACTCCGTTGGGAGAAACCTTTATTACATCCACTGTTTATAAGTTTTGTTTGGTTCAAATCGGTACCCTCACATTACCTATCGATATTATTTCATTGAAAATACTTGCATTTGATGTGATTCTAGGGATTGATTGGTTAACTACTCATCACGCTAAAATTGATTGTTTTCATAAGGTTGTTATCTTTCATATTCCTAATCAGCCTATTATGCGAATTCAAGCGACCAAACCATTAAAATCAATCACGGTCATCTCAAGCCATAAATCTATTCGTTTATTGAAAAACGGATGTCTAGCTTTCTTAGCTCATGTCACATATCTAAACAAAAATACGTCAGTTTTGAATGATATTTCTATTGTTAATGAATTTTCTGACGTGTTCCCTGAAGAACTTCTTGGCCTACCCCAGAGCTTGAAATTGAATTTTGTATTGACCTTGTACCCGGTACAAAACCCATTTCCAAAGCCCTATATCAGATGGCTCCTATTGAACTTCAGGAGTTAAAGACCCAATTGCAGAAATTGTTAGATATCGGTTTCATTCGACCTAGTACTTCTCCTTGGGGTGCTCATGTTCTATTTGTGAAGTAGAAAGATGGAAGTATGCGACTTTGTATTGATTATCGGGAGTTGAATCATGTCACCATAAAAAATAAGTACCCGTTGCCTCGCATTGATGACCTGTTTGACCGGTTGCAAGGAGCACAATTCTTTTCAAAGATCGATCTTCGTCCTGGAAATCATCAGCTGAAGGTTAGAACTGAGGATATTCCAAAGACTGCCTTCAGAACTCGGTACGGGCATTATGAATTCTTGGTCATGTCTTTTGGATTAACTAATGCTCCTGTTGCCTTCATGGATATGATGAACCGAGTATTCAAGGAATATTTGAATCACTTTGTGGTCGTCTTTATTGATGACATCCTTATTTATTCCAAAAGCCGTAAAGATCATGAGCAACACTTGAAGCTGATACTCCAAAAGCTTCGTGAAAACAAGCTTTATGCCAAGTTGAAGAAATGCTAGTTCTGGCTTGAAGAAGTGGCATTCCTTGGGCACATAGTATCAAGTCATGGAATATCTATTGACCCGACAAAGATTGAAGCTATTCAAAGCTGGGAGCAACCCAAATCAGTGACCGAAGTGCGTAGGTTTCTCGGCTTAGCTGGTTATTATAGGAGATTCATGGAAGGATTTTCTCGAATCACTACTCCACTAACTTAGCTAACTCGAAAAGATACAAAATTCAGTTGGAGCGAGGAATGTGAGAATAGTTTTCAAAAACTCAAGAGAAGACTCATTTCAGCACCTGTTCTGACCATACCATCTAGCTCGGAGGGATTTGTCATCTACAGTGATGCTTCGGGCAAAGGGTTAGGATGTGTTCTCATGCAACATGGGAAAGTCATAGCCTATGCCTCTCGGCAACTCAAAGAATATGAGAGGAATTATCCTACTCATGATCTAGAGTTGGCAGCAGTCGTTTTTTCACTAAAGATTTGGAGACATTACTTGTATGGGGAGAAAGTAGAGATCTTTACGGATCATAAAAGCCTCAAATATTTCTTCACCCAAAAGGAACTTAGCATGCGGCAACGACGTTGGCTTGAACTGTTGAAAGATTATGATCATACCCTCTAATACCATCATGAAAAAGCGAACGTGGTAGTTGACGCATTGAGTAGAAGATCATATGCGGGTACGAGTGCGATATTGTCAACGCAATGGCCCATTTTGTGTGACTTGCAAAAGATGGAGATAGAGTTAAAGACTCCGAGGGCCTATGTGATGATGGTGAATATACGAGTAGAACCGACTTTAATTGATAAAGTTAAAGCTGCTCAAGCTACAGACCTGGAGTTGATGCGTATGAGGAAGAAAGTTCAAGAAGGTGCTATGTCGGAAGCAAAAATCGATGAGAAAGGAATTCTTCGAGTCAACTTCAGACTTTGTGTTCCTAACGTCCCTAATTTAAAGTATGACATCATGATGGAGGCGCACAACACACCACTTGTAATCCAACTTGGGAGTATCAAAATGTATCATGATCTTCAACATATATTTTGGTGGGGCAATATGAAGAGAGAGATAGCGCTGTTTATCTCAAGGGGTCTAACGTGTCAACGAGTCAAGTCGGAGCATCAAGTACCAAAAGATCCATTGTAACCACTTAAAATTCCAGAATGGAAGTGGGAGCACATTACCATGGATTTCGTTACCGGTCTTTCCAAGGTTTCTTAAGGCATAGATACGATTTGGGTCATTATTGATAGGTTGACCAAGTCGGCTCATTTTCTACCTATACGAGAAATTTATACACTTGAACGTCTTGCTCGTATGTACATAAACGAGATTGTAAGATTGTATGGTACGCCAGTATCCATTGTTTCTGATCGAGACCCAAGATTCACTTCACGATTTTGGGTTTGTTTGTAGAAAGCTATGGGCACGGATTTACGAATTAGTTCGGCATATCATCCTCAAACGGACGGGCAGTCGGAGAGGACTATTCAAACTCTTGAAGATCTATTAAGACTCTGTGTCCTTGATTTCAAGGGAAGTTGGGACAAGTTCTTACCATTGGTGGAGTTTTCCTACAACAAAAACTATCAAGCAAGTATTGGCGTGGCTCCATTCGAAGCGTTGTATGGAAGAAAGTGTCATTCTTCAGTATGATGGGATGAGGTGGGTGAAGCAACGTTGTTGGGATCGGAGTTGGTACGTATGACTATGGAAAAGATTCAAACAATCCGACGACGTATAAACACCTCACAAGATCGACAAAAGAGTTATGTTAATCTTCATCGAAAAGACGTGAAATTCGATATTGGAGATCATGTGTTGTTACGTGTTGCTCCATGGAAAGGAGTTACGAGATTTGGAAAGAGAAGAAAGCTCAATCCTCGATTCATTGGCCCATTTTTAATCCTCTATCGAGTAAGAACTGTGGTTTATAGACTCGCTTTACCGCCAAGTATGTCTCGTGTTCATAATATTTTTCACATATCTATGTTATATAAATATGTGAAAGACTCGCACCACATTATTGAGTTAGAACCAAACGAAATAGCGAAAGATTTAATGTATGAAGAGGTTCCTGTTAATATCTTGTATAAGAAGGATCATGTGCTACGCTCAAAGGTTATACCTCAAGTCAAAGTTTTGTGGAGGAACCACGATGTTGAGGAAATGACCTGGGAGTTAGAATCTGAAATAAAATTAAGGTATCCTTACCTCTTCAACATATCAAGTACGTATCCTAATTTTGAGGGCGAAATTTCATAAGAAGGGGAGATTGTGAGACCCCAATTTTTTTTAATAAAGATGAATTTTCTATAAATATCATTTTTAAATATTATGGAATGAATTTGATATAATGTTATAGTTGTGGGTATTTATAAATTTTACAAAGTATGCAAGTTGTTATATAATATTCGATTGGTCGGGGAATATTCGTTTGAGCAGGGAATATTCGTACGACGGCACTATCATTGGTGGACCCCACTACGGAATTATTGTCGAATTGAGAAAACGACAAAAATATTTTATAAAAATAACGGCGGAAGTTTAACCCTTAATACTGTTGAACTACTCGGTAGTAAAAGTACAGTAATACGCGTGGTTGCATAGTAGCACATGATATTGATTTTTGATGCTTATGTGATAAGTCAGTCAGTTTTGTTTTATTAATATTATTAAGGTAATAAAACAGAAACACTTTTTATATAAAACAGAATACTTTTATAAAGTTATCTGTTTTATTAGACTATAAATAGAATATATTATATTCTATTATGCATAGTATTTTGCATAGTAAAATCTTTTTATATAAAATAGAATACTTTTATAAAGTTATTTATTTTATTATATTTTAAATAGAATATATTATATTTTGTTATGCATAGTGCCTGCATAGTATTTTGCATAGTAAAATCTTTTTATATAAAACAGAATACTTTTATAAAGTTATTCATTTTATTAGATTATAACTAAAATATATTATATTTTATTTAAAAGATTTTGCTTTAAATATGAATCGTCCGATTAAAATTAAATCAATCTCGACCGTTCATGAATTAGTTACTATGCAGTCCATTCTTCTATAAATAGAAGCTCATTCCTTTATTATTTCTTACGAATTAACTGAAACTCTAGAGAGAGAAATCATAGAGAGAAAGAGGAAAAGTATTCTGCTACTTCACTACTCCTATATCCAGTACTCTTCTTCTTAAGGTAAGGGGTATTATTTCTTTTGTATTCATGAAGAGAACTTCTGTTATTCCATTATTTATTATTCTGTTGGAATAACCTGTATACGCGGGCTACCCTATACTTGGTGAAATTTTTCTGTTATTCCATTCTTTATTATTCTGTTAGAATATCCTGTCTGTGCGTTTTACGCCGGACCTGATTCCGTCTTTATTATTCTGTTGGAATATCTTGTCTGTGCGTTTTACTCCGGACATGGTTCCGTCTTTATTATTCTGTTGGAATATCCTGTCTGTGCGTTTTACGTCGTACCTGGTTCCGTCTTTATTATTCTGTTGGAATATCTTGTCTGTGCGTTTTACGCCGGACCTAGTTCTATTATTTATTATTCTGTTGGAATAACCTGTCTGTGCGGTCTATCGCATGCCTGATGATTTCTTTTGTTATTCCATTCTTTATTATACTTAGTTGGTTAAAGTTTTGGCTTCTATACTCCATGAAATTAGTGGAATATCCTTGATATTTGCGCTTCATCCAGTATCTTTTTATAGAAATATTCTTCTGAGTATTCTTGAATTTTACTCTACAAAGAAGTATCATGTTGACAATTTGGACGTTATTAGTTCCTGGATAAAATAAATCTTGAACTTGTTTTATTGAATTCTTATATCATTGTCATCATCCTCATGTTTATTTT
Organism: Panax notoginseng; assembly: GCA_016801055.1. Classification (NCBI taxonomy): domain Eukaryota; kingdom Viridiplantae; phylum Streptophyta; class Magnoliopsida; order Apiales; family Araliaceae; genus Panax; species Panax notoginseng. Next base: position 74,164,937 of record CM029016.1, on the reverse strand, counting down.
TTGTTGAAAGTCATCTGTGGCCTGTAGTGCATAGATGGACTTGGTATGATTATGGCCATGGATTATTCGGTGTAATCATGACCGTAATGTTACAAATGATGTGGTAAAAGTCCTCATTGGCCCGTAGTGAATTGATGTACAGTTGTTGGCATGATCATGACCATTGATGAATACACGAATATCCTTGACCCATAGTGCATGGATAATTTGTGGTTGTGATACTAAGGAATATCCTTGGCCGTAGTGCAGGGATGATGTGGACTATTTATTAATAAAAGTGATGAAAAACCTTTTAAATCACAAAAGATAGTAGATTTTATTCTCTACTTGACTCTTTTAATGGATTACTTGTTCCGCTGCAGTTAAACTTGATGTTTGTTATATTTTATCAGTTTAACACTGTTGAAGGCTAGCGATAATTTATTCTGCATTATCTTAGTCATAATATTTCTTACTGGGCTAGTTAAGCTCACCCTTTTGCTTTCATTGTTCTCTTCAGGAAATGAGAACGTAGCGGGGACTAGTCGGGGAACGGAGTGACGGTTCAGATGACAGCATTAGTAGTCCTCACTATTCTATGAAATAGTGTGAAAATAAATGTATTGAGGACTTATTTTGATTTTGAATCCTGTTTACAAGAAAGTGTTGTATTTAAACTAACAACTTATGTTTTGTCGTATTTTACACGACAGTTGTATAATTAGGTTTTATCTGTATTTTGTACCATGTATTTGACGACTCAAAATAGGTGATGTATACCTATTTTGGGGGCGTCACAGTTGGTATCAAAGCTTAGGGATTTGATCCCAGGCTAAGATGTGAGACTAGAAATAGGATGGGAGAGACGGGAAATTCCTTCGCTAGTATGACCTATCTAAGTTTATTTGGTATTTAATTGGTCGGTCAGAGTATAGAAATATTATATTACATGTCAATTGACCTTTGTTTTGTGGCAGTATCTGAAAATGATATCCGAGAATGTTGAGAATAGCAATGGAGCACAGGAGATCGTTGAGGTTCCACATATCAATAATCAGGATAATGTGCATCAGGAAGGCAACAATCATCTTGCAAACAACAACACTGACCAAATGATGAATGATGGAATGTTTAGAGGCTTTATGCAATTCATGCAACATCAGGCGAGAGAGGCTCCTATCCAAAATATAGGTGGAAACACTGAAAACTCTCGGATGGTCACCGCTAAGCAGTTCAAGGAGCTGGGACCATCGGAGTTTATTGGAGAGCCAAAACCACTTAAGGCGGAAACGTGGATCAAGAAGATCACCAAGATATTTGATACCTTTGGATGCGCTGAGTAGCAAAAGGTTCCCTTTGCCACCTTTATGTTGCGAGGAGAGGCAGATTAATGGTGGAAATTGGTAAAGCGTACTCAACCTGCCGCATTGAAGATGTCTTGGGAAAAGTTTCAAGAACTGTTCAATGACAAGTACTTTCTCGAAAGAATTCGTCACATGAAGGAGATAGAGTTCATCAAGTTGGAGCAGAATAATATGACCGTGTCACAGTACGAAGCTAAGTTTGCCGAGTTTTCCTGGTTTGCATCCCATTTAGTTGATAATGAGGAAATAATAACGCGGATGTTTTTAAGAGGTTTGAAATTGGAGATACGTCAATATCTTATTTCTCATAAACTGTGTTTGTATTCAAATGTTGTAAATAGGGCTCAGTTATTGGAGTGCGATAACGAGTCAACGCAACCAAGAGAAAGCAGCCGACAGAATTAAAATACTACTGGTAACAGTCATCCAAGCGGTGACAACAAACGTGGAAGGAATCAACATGCCAGAAATGGTAACCACTTTGGTGGTAATCATGGCTAAGGCAATAAAAGTGGACATTTCAAGAAGAGGAAATTCAACAATGATGGAAAGACGTCAGCACCAACACCCGTTGATAAGGAAGGAGAACGACCACCTATCATATTCTTCAAATGCGGAGGGGAGGAACATATCAGTCCAAACTGCGTGATGTCATCCAAAGCGTGTTATAATTGTGGAAGAGAAGGTCACCTGGCCTGATTTTGTCGTGCAGCGAAGACAAGCCCAGTTGGAATGGTGACACAAAATACCGTCCCAGACAAGTCAAAACCAGTAGTTCAAGGGAGAGCGTTTGTTGTGACATCCCAGAAAGCAAGAAAATCGAATGAGGTCATCACGGGTAAGTTTATCATAAACTCTAGCAAAATCTATATCTTATTTGATACCGGTTCTACCCATTCTTTTATTTATCCTACTTATGCTCAACGATTAAAGTTGACTCCGGAGAAATTAGACTTTGACTTATCTGTGGAAACTCCGTTGGGAGAAACCTTTATTACATCCACAGTTTATAAGTTTTGTTTGGTTCAAATCGGTACCCTCACATTACCTGTCGATCTTATTTCATTGAAAATTCTTGCATTTGATGTGATTCTAGGGATTGATTGGTTAACTACTCATCATGCTAAAATTGATTATTTTCGTAAGGTTGTTAGCTTTCATATTCCTAATCAGCCTATTACGCGAATTCAAGCGACCAAACCATTAAAATCAATCACGGTCATCTCAAGCCATAAAGTTATTCGTTTATTGAAAAACAGATGTCAAGCTTTCTTAGCTCATGTCACAGATCTAAACAAAAATACGTCAGTTTTGAATGATATTTCTATTGTTAATGAATTTCCTGACGTGTTCCCTGAAGAACTTCCTGGCCTACCCCAGAGCGTGAAATTGAATTTTGTATTGACCTTGAACCCGGTACAAAACCCATTTTCAAAGCTCCATATCAGATGGCTCCTATTGAACTTCAGGAGTTAAAGACCCAATTGCAGGAATTGTTAGATATAGGTTTCATTCGACCTAGTACTTCTCCTTGGGGTGCTCCTATTCTATTCGTGAAGAAGAAAGATGGAAGTATGCGACTTTGTATTGATTATCGGGAGTTGAATCATGTCACCATAAAAAATAAGTACCCGTTGCCTCGCATTGATGACCTGTTTGACCAGTTGCAAGGAGCACAATTCTTTTCAAAGATCGATCTTCGTTTTGGATATCATCAGCTGAAGGTTAGAACTGAGGATATTCCAAAGACTGCCTTCAAAACTCGGTACGGGCATTATGAATTCTTGGTCATGTCTTTTGGATTAACTAATGCTCCTGCTGCCTTCATGGATATGATGAACCGAGTATTCAAGAAATATTTGGATCACTTTGTGGTCGTCTTTATTGATGACATCCTTATTTATTCCAAAAGCCGTAAAGATCATGAGAAACACTTGAGGCTAATACTCCAAAAGCTTCGTGAAAATAAGCTTTATGCCAAGTTGAAGAAATGCGAGTTCTGGCTTGAAGAAGTGGCATTCCTTGGGCACATAGTATCAAGTCATGTAATATCTGTTGACCCGACAAAGATTGAAGATATTCAAAGCTGGGAGCAACCCAAATCAGTGACCGAAGTGCGTAGCTTTCTCGGCTTAGCTGGTTATTATCGGAGATTCGTGGAAGGATTTTCTCGAATCGCTACTCCACTAACTCAGCTGACTCGGAAAGATACATAATTCAGTTGGAGCAAGAAATGTGAGAATAGTTTTTAAGAACTTAAGAGAAGACTCATTTCAGCACCTGTTCCGACCCTACCATCTGGCTGGGAGGGATTTGTCATCTATAGTGATGCTTCGACCAAAGGGTTAGGATGTGTTCTCATGCAACATGAGAAAGTAATAGCCTATGCCTCTCGACAACTCAAATAATATGAGAGGAATTATCCTACTCATGATCTAGAATTGAAAATCACACCAGAATCAGAGAATTCTTCTTCTATAATATTGAGCGTATTTTTTATAGTTTTAAGAAGCTTTGTGCGTAGAAAATAGTGAAAGTTTTCTTCAAGAATATCCCCGCTATACCAGTTGGAATACTCTTCTTTTTAAGGTAAGGAATATTATTTTTGTTCAATACTCGTAAGAAATAATATTTTCTTCCATACTCTGTAGTATGTAAGTAATATTATTTCTTTTCCGATTTCGAATTCTACATTTATTTTGTTTAGTTTTGGCTTCTATACTCCATGAAATTAGTAGAATATCCTTGAAATTTGCGTTTCATCCAGTATCTTTTCATGAAAATATTATTCTGAGCATTCTTGATAAGTTTTAACTTTTTCATATCGGAGTACTATTCACGGGATACTATTCCCAAAGTACTATTCACGGGGGTACTATTCACTCAGTTACTATTCATCCGGGGTACTATTAATGATAAAAATTGATTTCTTTTCAGTCCAAATCATTTTTGATACAATATTATTCTTAAATTTTACTCCACAAAGCAGTATCATGTTGACAATTTGGACGTTTTTGAATTATGGATAAATTAAATTATAAATCTTTAAAAATTTATCCTTTGCTTTCATTTAATTGAAATTTTATATCATTGTCATCATCCTCATGCTTATATTGTGATGAAAGTCATATGTGACTTACGTGCATAAATGGACTGTTAATTGGTATGATTATGACCACGGATTATTCGGTATAATCATGACCGTAATGTTACAAATGATGTGGTAAAAGTCCTCATTGGCCTGTAGTGTATTGATGGACAGCTGTTGGCATGATCATGAACATTGATGAAAACACGAATATCCTTGGCCCGTAATTCATGGATAATTCGTGGTCGTGATACAAATGAATTTCGTTGGCCGTAGTGCATGGATGATTCGATGATGTGGATTATTTATTAAGCTGAGTCTCAGCAATAAAATTGATGATAAACTTTTTAAATCATAGAAGATAGTAGATATTATGCTTTACTTGACTCTTCTAATGGTTTGCTTGTTCCGCTGCAGTTAAACTTGATATTTATTGTATTTTATCAGATTAACATTGTTGAAGGCTAACGATAATTTATTCTGCATTATCTTAGTCATAATATTCCTTACTGGTCTAGTTGAGCTCACTCCTTTTCTTTCATTGTTCTCCTTAGGAAATGAGAACGTAGCCGGGACTAGTCGGGGAACGGAGTGATGGTCTGAGATGACTGTTTTAGTAGTCCTCACTGTTTAGTGTGATAATAAATGTAATGAGGATTGAATTTGAATTTGGATATTGTCTATGAGACAATATTCGTGTAAAAACTCTCAGATCATGTTGTTTACTTAAGTTGTATTTGTATTCAGTACCATGCATTTGGCAACTCAAGATGAGTGATGTTTACCTATTTTAGGGGCGTCACAGTTGGTATAAAATCTTAGAGATATGATCCCTGGCTAAGATGTGAGACTAGAACTAGGGGGGAAAGACGGGGAAATCCTTTCCTAGTATGACCTACCTAAGATTATTTGTTATTTAATTGGTCGGTCAGAATATAGAGATAATATGTGACGTGTCAATTAACCCTTATCTTGTGGTAGTGTTTGAAAATGACATCCGAGAATGTTGAGATAAGCAATGGAGCGCATGAGACTGTTGAGTCACCAACGATCAATACCCAGGATAATGTGCATCAAGAAGGCAATAATCCTCAGGAAAAAAATAACACCGACAAAACGATGAATGATGGCATGTTCAGAGGCTTTATGCAATTCATGCAACATCAGGCGAGAGCGACTCCTGTTCAAAATGAAGGTGGAAACATTGGCAACTCTTGGATGGTCACCGCTAAGCAATTCAAGGAGCTGGGACCACCGAAGTTTTTGGGAAAGTCAAAACCACTTAAGGTAGAGACATGGATAAAGTAGATCACTAAGATATTTGATGTCTTGGGATGCTCCGAGGAGCAAAAGGTTCCCTTCGCCACCTTCATGTTGCGAGGAAAGGCAGATTACTGGTGGGAATCTGTAAAGCGTACTCAACCTGCCGCACTGAAGATGTCTTGGGAGAAGTTTCAAAAACTATTCAACGACAAGTACTTTCCCAAAAGTATTCGTCACATGAAAGAGGTGGAGTTTATCAAGCTAGAGCAAAACTATATGACCTTGTCGCAGTACGAAGCTAAGTTTGTCGTGTTGTCCCGGTTTATGTCCCACTTGGTTGATAATGAGGAGAGAATGACACGAATGTTTCTGCGAGATTTGAAACCTGAAATACGTCAATATCTCGTGTCTCACAAACTGTGTTTGTATTCAGATGTTGTAAATAGGGCTCAATTATTGGAGCGTGATAATGAGTCAACCCAACCAAGAGAGAGCAGCCGACAAAATGATAATACCAGTGGTAACAGTCATCGAAGCGGTAACAACAAATGTGGAAGATGTTAACATACCAGAAATGGTAACCACTTCGATGGTAATCATGGCCAAGATAATAGGAGTGGAAATTTTAAGAAGAAGAGATTCAATAATGATGGAAAGATGTCAGCACCAGCACCCGTTGTTAAAGAAGGAAAACGATCATCGATCGTATGCTACAAATGCGGGGGGTAGGGACACATCAGTCCAAACTGTACACAGCTCCAAAAATGTTACAATTGTGGAAGAGAAGGTCACCTGGCTCGATTTTGTCGTGCAGTCCAGCTGGGATGGAGGCACCAAAGGTCATTCCAGAGAAATCAAAGCCGGTAGTCCAAGGGAGAGCGTTTGTCGTGACCTCCCAAAAAGCAAGGAACCCGAATGAAGTCATCACGGGTAAGCTAATCATAAACTTTAGCGAAGTCTATACCTTATTTGATACCGGTTCTACCCATTCTTTTATTTCTCCTACTTGAGCTTAACGATTAAATTTAACTCCGGAGAAATTAGACTTTGACTTATTTGTTGAAACTTCGTTGGGAGAAACCTTCATTACATCCACTGTTTATAAGTCTTGTTTGGTTCAAATTAGTACCCTCACATTACCTGTCGATCTTATTTCTTTGAAAATACTTACATTTGATGTGATTTTAGGGATTGATTGGTTAACTACTCATCATGCAAAAATTAATTATTTTCGTAAGGTTATTAGCTTTCATATTCCTAACCAACCTATTATGCGAATTCAAGCAACCAAACCACTAAAGTCAGTCACTGTCATATAAAGCCATAAAGCTATTTGTTTATTGAAAAACGAATGTCAAGCTTTCTTAGTCCATGTCACAGATTTAAACAAAAATACGTAAGATTTAAATGATATTTCTATTGTTAATTAATTTCATGACGTATTCCCTGAAGAACTTCCTGGCCTACCTCCAGAGCAGGAAATTAAATTTTGTATCGACCTTGAACCGGTACAAAACCCATTTCTAAAGCCCCATATCGAATGGCTCCTATTGAATTTCAGGAGTTAAAAACCTAACTGCAGGAGTTGTTAGACATCAATTTCATTCATCCCAGTACGTCTCCTTGGGGTGCTTCTGTTCTATTTGTGAAGAAGAAAGATGGAAGTATGCTACTTTGTATTGACTATCGGGAGTTAAATCATGTCACAATCAAAAATAGATATCCGTTACCACGCATTGATGACATGTTTGACCAGTTTTAAGGAGCTAAATTCTTCTCAAAGATCGATCTTCGTTCCGGATATCATCAGTTGAAGATTAAAACTGATGACATTCCAAAGACTGCTTTCAGAACTTGGTACGGGCATTACGAATTCCTAGTCATGTCTTTCGGATTGACTAATGCTCCTGTTGCCTTCATGGATATGATGAATCGAGTATTCAAGGAATATTTGGATCATTTTGTGGTCATCTTTATTGATGACATCCTTATTTACTCCAAAACCCGTGAAGTTCATGAGCAACACTTGAGGCTGATACTCCAAAAACTTTGTGAGAACAAGTTATATGCCAAGTTGAAGAAATGCGAGTTTTGGCTTGAGGAGGTAGCATTCTTTGGGCACGTGATATCAAATCATAGAATATCTATTGACCCGATAAAGATTGAAGCAATACAAAGCTGGGAGCAACCTAAGTCAGTGACCGAAGTACGTAGCTTTCTGGGCTTAGCTGGTTATTATCGGAGATTCGTGGAAGGATTTTCTCGAATCGCTACTCTATTAACTCAGTTGACTCGAAAAGATATAAAATTCAGTTGGTGCGAGGAGTGTGAGAAGAGTTTTCAAGAACTCAAGAGGAGACTCATTTCTGCACTTGTTCTGACAATACTATCTGGTTCAGAGGAATTTGTCATCTATAGCGATACTTCAGGCAGAGGGTTATGATGTGTTCTCATGCAACATGGGAAAGTCATAACCTATGCCTCACGACAACTGAAAGAATATGAGAGAAATTATCCTACTCATGATCTAGAGTTGGCAACTGTCGTTTTCACACTTAAAATTTGGAGGCATTACCTGTATGGAGAGAAGGTGGAGATCTATACCGATCATAAAAGCCTCAAATATTTCTTCACTCAAAAGGAACTCAACATGCGACAACGACGTTGGCTCGAGCTGTTGAAAGATTATGATCATACCATTAACTACCATCCTAGAAAAGCGAACGTGGTAGCTGACGCGTTGAGTAGAAGATCATATGCAGGCACAAGTGTGATATTGTCAACGTAAAGGCCCATTTGGTATAACTTGCAAAAGATGGAGATAGAGTTAAAGACTCCAGGGACCCACGTGATGATGGCAAATATACGAGTAGAACTGACTTTAATCGATAAAGTTAAAGTTTCTCAACTTACGGACCTGGAGCTAATGCGTATGAAGAAGAAAGTACAAGAAGGTACTATTCTAGAAGCAAGAATCGATGAAGAAGGAATACTTCGAGTCAACTCTAGACTTTGTGTTCTTAACGACCCTGATTTAAGGTATAAAATCATGATGGAGGCGCACAACACTCCATTTGCAATCCCATCTTGGGAGTACCAAAATGTATCATGATATTCAACATACATTTTGGTGGAGCAATATGAAGAGAGAGATAACAGAGTTTATCTCAAGGTGTTTAACGTGTCAAGGCGGAGCATCAAGTACCAAAAGGTCCATTGCAACCACATGAAAATAACAAAATAGAAGTGGGAGCACATTACTATGGATTTCATACAGGTCTATCCAAGGTTTCTCAAGGCATAGTTGCGATTTGGGTCATTATTGATAGATTGACCAAGTTTGCTCATTTCGTACCTATATGAGAAACTTATACACTCGAACGTCTTGCTCGTATATACATAAACGAGATTGTAAGACCGCATGGTATGCCAGTATCCATAGTTTCTGATCGAGATCCAAGATTCACTTCATGATTTTGGGTTAGTTTGCAAAAAGCTATGGGTACTGATTTACGTTTTAGTTCGACATATCATCCTCAAACAGACGGGCAGTCGGAGAGAATTATTAAAACTCTTGAGGATCTATTAAGACTCTGTGTCCTTAACTTCAAAGGAAGTTGGGACAAGTTCTTGCCATTGGTAAAATTCTCCTACAACAACAGTTATCAAGTAAGTATTGGCAAGGCTCCATTCGAGGGATTGTACGGATGCAAGTGTCGTTCTCCAGTATGCTAGGACGAGGTGGATGAAGCAATGTTGTTGGGACCAGAGTTGGTACGTATGACTATAGAAAAGATTCAAATGATCCGGCAACGTATAAAAACCTCACAAGATCGACAAAAGAGTTATGCTGATCTTCATCAAAAGGACGTGGAATTCAACATTGGTGATCATGTGTTGTTACGTGTTGCTCCATGGAAAGGAGTTACAAGATTTAGAAAGAGAGGAAAGCTTAATCCTCGATTCATTGGCCCATTTGAAATCCTTGACTGAGTAGGAACTGTGGCCTATAGACTCGCTTTACCGCCAAACATGTCTCGTGTTCATAACGTTTTTCATATATCCATGTTACGTAAATATGTGGAAGACCCGAACCACATTATTGAGTTAGAACCGGATGAAATAGCAGAAGATTTAACGTATGAAGAGGTACTTGATAAAATCATGGATAAGAAAGAACATATTCTACGCTCCAAGGTTACACCTCAAGTCAAAGTTTTATGGAAAAATCACGATATTAAGGAAATGTCCTGGGAGTTAGAATCTAAAATGAAATCAAGGTATCCTCACCTCTTCGTCATACCAGGTATGTACCCTAATTTTAAGGATAAAATTTTATAAGAAGAGGAGGTTGTAAGACCCCAATTTTCATAAATAAAGGTTAATTTTTCTCGAAATATATTTTTAAATATTAAGGTGTGGATTTGATACAATGTTATAGTTGTGGGTAATATTTATAAATTTTTCAAAGTAGGCAAGTTGTTATATTATATTCGATTGGTCAGGGAATATTCATTTTAACAGAAAATATTCGTACGACGACACAATCATTGGTGGACCCCACAATGGAATTATTGTCGGAATGAGAAAACAACAAAAATATCTTTTTATAAAAATAACGGTGAAAGTTTTAAACTTTTGAAATACCAGGTGAAAAAAGTACAGTAATACGCGTGGTTGCATAGTAGCACACTGTATTGATTATTGATGCTTACGTGAGAAGTCACTCAGTTTTATTCAATTATTGCTACAATAATTGCTGCATAGTATCTTACGTTATTTGATTCAATTATTGACAATATTTTATATATATTATTAAATCAATAATTGAGATGACAAGTTATTCATATTATTATTTACATAATTAACAATGTATAGAAAGTTCTGTCGAGGAAAGGGGTTTGGTCACCTAATTGTGCGTCAATAGGGAGAAATTCTTATCGAAAAGCCCCCTCTTTCCTGGGAATGATCTGGTTGTTAATATTGCGAGTTGTAATAATGATGAATAATTTTGTTAAAAATATTGAGGAGATTTTTATGAGGTATTTGTTGTAAATTTTGCTTATTATTTGGACCCCCATTTACCCATTTTTTTAAAATAATCGGTATTCAGTATATATATATATATATATATATATATATATATATATATATATATATATATATATATATTACACGTTAGTTGAAAGTGACATATGGGGTGGGGCCAACATGTGGGATAACAAATGAGTGTGTGAATATTTGTGTGTGTTGTCCGTTTATATATATATATATATATATATATATATATGATAATGATGTATGGGTGTGTGTTTATATATGTAATGTGGGTGGTGGTGTATGCCTTTACCGTAAGGGTAAAGGGGTGTGTGTGTGTATGTGTGTGTGTGTGTGTTTGTGTGTGTGTGTGTGTGTATATATATATATATATATATATATATATATTATAAATTTTATTTTATTTGAATATTATATTATTATTTAAAAAAAAATCAGACGTTTGAGAATTTGTTGAATCGTCCGTGAATTTTTAAAACTGTGCGTCCGTAATAAATTCTAAATAGTACCCCTTCCATTCTCCTATAAATCGGATGCTTAGTTAAAATTAAAAATCACACCAGAATCAGAGAATTCTTCTTCTACAATATTGAGCGTATTTTTTATAGTTTTAAGAAGCTTTGAGCGTAGAAAACAGTGAAAGTTTTCTTCAAGAATATCCCCGCTATACCAGTTGGAATACTCTTCTTTTTAAGGTAAGGGATATTATTTTTGTTCAATACTCGTAAGAAATAATATTTTCTTCCATACTCTATAGTATATAAGTAATATTATTTCATTTCAGATTTCGAATTCTACACTTATTTTGTTAAGTTTTGGCTTCTATACTCTATGAAATTAGTAGAATATCCTTGAAATTTGCGCTTCATCCAATTTCTTTTCATGAAAATATTATTCTAAGCATTCTTGATAAGTTTTAACTTTTTCATACCAGATTACTATTCACGGGCTATTATTCTCAAAGTACTATTCACTCTGCTACTATTCACCCGGGGTACTATTAATGACAAAAATTGATTTCTTTTCAGTTCAAATCATTTTTGGTACACTATTATTCTTGAATTTTACTCCACAAAGCAGTATCATGTTGACAATTTGGACGTTTTTGAATTCTAGATAAATTAAATTATGAATCTTTAAAAATTTATCATTTGCTTTCATTTAATTGAATTCTTATATCATTATCATCATCCTTATACTTATATTGTGATGAAAGTCATATGTGGCTTACGTGCATAGATGGACTATTGATTGGTATGATTATGACCAAGGATTATTCGGTATAATCATGACTGTAATGTTACAAATGATGTGGTAAAAGTCATCATTGGCCTGTAGTGCATTGATGGACAGCTGTTGGCATGATCATGACCATTGATGAAAACACGAATATCCTTGGCCCATAATGCTTGAATAATTAGTGGTTATGATACAAATGAATATCCTTGGCCGTAGTGCAGGGATGATTCGATGATGTGGATTATTTATTAAGCTGAGTCTCAGCGATAAAATTGATGATAAACTTTTTAAATCATAGAAGATAGTAGATATCATGCTCTACTTGACTCTTCTAATGGTTTGCTTGTTCCGCTGCAGTTAAACTTGATGTTTATTGTATTTTATCAGTTTAACACTGTTGAAGGCTAACGATAATTTATTCTGCATTATCTTAGTCATAATATTTCTTACTGGGCTAGTTGAGCTCACCCTTTTTCTTTCATTGTTCTCTTCAGGAAATGAGAACATAGCTGGGACTAGTCGGGGAACGGAGTGATGGTCCGAGATGGCTGTTTTAGTAGCCCTCACTATTTAGTGTGATAATAAATGTAATGACGATTGAATTTGAGTTTGGATATTGTCTATGAGACACTATTCGTGTAAAAACTCTGAGATCATGTTGTTTACATAAGTTGTATTTGTATTCAGTACCATGTATTTGGCAACTCAAGATGTGTGATGTATACCTATTTTGAGGGCGTCACAACTGCCGCGCTGTGGCGCCACTCTTCAGTGGGTGATGGCCAAGCCTGACTCACCTATAGGGCCCACATGGGTTGCCCCATGTGTTTTCTTACCTGCTGACTCGTCGGTTCGACCCATAGATCCGGTTCTTGGTTTGGACTTTAGGTTTAATTATCTTGGGCCTAAAGTTGGGATTGTATTACATTTCATTGGGCCTTAATCATAATACCAATTGGCTTGTATAATTCCTACACAAATCTTACAAATTCAATGCAATAGGATTTAAACGTTTAACGTAAAATCCTCGTATCCATTACGTATACTAGTTCGTATAATCTTTCGTCGTACATGTTATACTAACATTAGTATATACTTACATAATATTTCGTATCATACTCGTATTCATTGTCCCGTATAATACTCGCTATTATACGATCATCCATTATCAAATCTTTATGTTCCTTAACATACTCAACTTAGTACGCAAGCGAAAAACTGCGTTTGCCATACTTGAATTATTATTACATAATCCATCCTCCCTTATTATTCTATCATTACATATTTCTCGGAAGTTCAAAAATAATTCCTGAGCAGAAAATAGTGAATAGTATTTTTTGAAAAATTTCTCGGAAAGCTTTTATTTTCGTCTTGGAAAGCTTTTATTTTCGTCTTGGAAATTTAAACACTATAATTCCTTCACGTAGCCAGAATACTACGACATTCCAATACTTTAGGTTATAGAACAACCTTCATCTTACTAATACATTATAATAACATATAATATAATTTTATTCATTAATTAATTAAATAAAATTATTTTACAATAAATTCGAATTTCTTGGTCGTTACATCCTTCCCCCCTTATAAAGATTTTGTCCCTAGAATATTGTCTTACATTAAACAAATAGCTGAGGGTAATTCTTCTTTATCTTTTCTTCAAGTTCCCACGTTGCTTCTTTGGCATCGTGGTTCTTCCATAACACCTTTACCGAAGGTATAACTTTGTTCCTCAGAATTTGCTCTTTTCTACCAATGATTTAAATAGGCACTTCTTCATACATCAAGTCCTTCTCAATATGAATAGGTTCATATTCTATCACGTGCTTATAAAATGGCTTATAAGGACATAACACAGAGACATGAAACACATTGTGTATTCGTTCTAGGTCTGGAGGTAACGCTACTATGTAAGCTACCTCTCCTACCCTTTTTAATATTTCGAAAGGTCCTATAAACCGTGGACTTAACTTTCCCTTCTTTCCAAAGCGTATCTTTCCTTTCTAGGGAGACACCTTCAGAAATACGTACGAGCATACTTCAAACTCTTTATTAACCCGACGCAAATCCACATGTTTCTTCTATCTGTCCTGAGCTGCTACAAGACGCATTCGTACGAGCTTCACTGCCTCCGCTGTCTGCTGCACCAATTCTGGTCCTAGCATCCGGCGTTCTCCCACTTCATCCCAACAGAATGGTGTTCTGCACTTCCTTTCGTATAGAGCTTCGTAATGCGGCATGCCTATGCTCGCATGATAACTATTGTTATACGCAAATTCTACTAGTGGTAGATGATCATCCCAACTACCCTTGAAATCCATGACGCAAGATCTCAACATATCTTCTAACGTCTGAATTGTCCTCTCACTCTGCCCATCAGTTTGTGGATGATAAGTCGTACTCAACCTTAGCTGCGTTCCCATCTATTCTTGCAGACTCCTCCAAAAGTTTGATGTGAATCGTGGATCACGATCTGACACAATCGAAACTGGTACTCCATGTCTGGAAATAACTTCCATAACTTAAAGTTTAGCTTACTGGTCTAAGTTATACTTAACCCTTATTGCCAAAAAGTGAGCCGACTTCGTCAACCAATCCACTATTACCCTAATCGCATCATACCCTTTCTAAGAAATTAGAAGTCCTAAGACAAAGTCCATCGTGATATGCTCCCACTTCCACTCTGAAATCTCCAATGACTGTAACAAGCCACTCGGTCGCTGATGTTCAGCCTTAACTTTTTAACAAGTCAAGCACCTACTCACGTATTCTGCTATCTCCCTCTTCATGTTCGGCCACCAAAAACTCTGTCGAAGGTCTTGATACATCTTAGTGCTACCAGAATGAATCGAGTACCTCGAACTATGAGCTTCTTGTAACACTTGCTTCTTTAATTCCGTCTCATTTGGAACCCAAATTCTTCCTTTAAATCTTAATAATCCCTCATTATCAAGACTGTACTTTAATTCTTTTTCATTGGTTAACCGCTTCTTTATCTGGTCACACTCATCGTTTCTGAGTTGTACCTCCTTGACTCTCTCTACAATGGTAGATTAAATCTTCGTTGTAAACAGTCTCTGTCCCGATTCACTCGGTAACTTCACTTCAATCTCCATCCTAGCCATCTCTGTTATTAACCCAGTTTGAGCCGTTAACATAGACAACTTTTCCCTACCCTTCCTACTTAAGGCGTCTGCTACTACATTGGCTTTTTTGGGGTGATACAGGATTTCACAGTCATAATCCTTTATCAACTCTAGCCATCTCATTTGTCTTATATTCAACTCCTTTTGTGTGAAGATATATTTTAGACTCTTATGGTCCATTTATATCTCACATATCTCCCCGTATAAGTAATTCCTGTAATGATCGTGAATTTTGAAAAAAACTCCTTATTAATTAAATATGTAATTTAATTTTAATGAGTTAGTCTTGTGAATTTATTTAAACCTTATGTGGTTATGTGAATTTATGAAATGATTAAAGGGAGTCACTAATAGTTATTTAAATTGGTGGACTAACCCTAAGAGTTTGATATCAAAGAATTGTTAGGATTCTTATTTAAATATTCAATCCATTTGAATATAATTATAGATTTTAAACATATTGATTCATTTCAAATATAGGTAGATCACCACTATAGAAGTTAAACTATATCATATGGAACTTATGTGGTGATAGAAATTTGAAAGCTAACCCATTTTGGCACTGCCAGGGACCGGCACAGCTGCGCCGTCCCAACAGTACAAAATGGCGCAGCTGCTCTAGTGTCCAATCTGAGAAAAGTAGTTCTATTGTAGCAAATGAAATGGAACATTAATGTAAGGTATGACATGCATAAAATCACATGATAAGAATATATTATAATGGAGTATTAAGTAGTACAATAAAATCATAAGTGATTTTATACAAGAATAATTAAATATATGTGTATTCCAGAAATTGGGGAAAGAAATTTTGTGTGTACACGGGTTAGAAATAATGTGTTGATTAATAATTATTATGAATAAATAACAATTTAGGAGTAAGAGATTTATAATTATTATATAATTATATTTACTCGATTAATTTGTGCAAGCATACAAATAGTAAATCTTTATTATATGGTAGTTAACTATATATTTTATATAGTCCAAGGTGGCACATTTATATGTATATATATTATGTATACAGTAAGAGTTATTTGGATTCATGTGAGTTGAATAATAATATTGTTATATGAAATGAATTGTGCATACACATTTTATAACCAAAGTTTATATTATGTGTATATATGGTATAAGCTAATTGTTGCATTTCATTTCTTTTGTAAGTTGCTGAGTTTTGCTCCTTGTCCCAAATTTAGTGGCACAAAGGTACATGAATAGTAACATGAAGCTAATTTACGTATTTTTTAAAAGCTAGCTATCCTACTCCATTTTCATCTCAAAATCAACCAACCTATATCAAAAAGTGGATGGGGAGTGGGATTCATGTGACACCCCAATCCAGGTACCTCGATTCCACGGAATTTGGTGTTCACTGTACAAATATCATCTATCTATCTACCCATAACAATTGCAACAATTCAATATATAGAATTAAAATCCTCCCTTTACAGGGTTACAACATCTGAATAGTAATACAATCCCAGGTTAAACTAACCTTAAACATCTGTGCGGAATTATAAATAAATAAGTCTTAAACAATACATAATATAAAAGAACAAGTCATATCAAATAACAAGTCTCCATCATTTGCTAACTTTGCCATTGCCCTTACTAGTGGAAGGTTCGTCAGCTCTTTCGTTCTTAACTGCAATGTTATTATTAAGCAAGAGTGAGCACAAATGCCCACAAGTATAAAAATGAAATAACAGTATAATAACATGCGAATAAATCAAAGACATCTGAATAAAAGCTCAACTTTTGAATCAATAGTGAATAACAAGAATCAAAAGAATTCTGAGGGTCATAAGACCTTGAACTATGTCCTAGGTTAGCAAGGGTTATACTTGAAACCTTTAACAGTCATAAGACTATGGACCTTCTTCTCGTACTTAGGGGGATCAGCCCTTAGTACCATACTGTGCACAATATCTTAACTTTAAAGCGTAAATAATCCCCTATACAGGGTTGTTCATCTCAGTTTGACATTCGAGTCTGCACCAAAGAAAATTTGGTTTGGATAATTCATCAAGGGTTCTGAAATTTAGAACGCTCATCAACTATGGGCTAGTTGAATCATAAGGTTTCACTAGTCTAATAAGGTTCAACAATAATGCTATTCAATTTGAATAATAATATCAAGAAGTATACAATAGAACAAATATTGTATAACTAAATCACACTTTGAAAAGATAATCAATCTTTAATAAATCATTTGAACTTGAATAATAGTAACGATAATTTATTCAAGGTAAATAATAAACTTGAACAATAATGACAAGTAGGGTTAGGGAACTTGCTCAAATTTAAGAGTTTAAGTTTAGAAAACTTGCCTCGTGCGTAGATTATACTTTAACAAATCACGTTCTTTGGATTAAATCTTACATACCATTCACATTCACAATACCAGTTAATTATAACTTAACTAATCATCATAAACTCATTCTCTTTGTCTACTTTGATTATTGACTATACTTAATCAATTTACCACTTTGTCACATAATTTGTACTTCATGAATTATCAAGCTAATTATGTATTCAATAATTCAATTCACATGTAATTATGTTATTTACACGTTAAACAACTATTTATCATCACATTATACTTCTAACATGTTTACATGTTCATTACATTAATTCACTAACACATTGTTAGGCTTAAACATTTTAAAAATCTCATTCTTGAACTTTCTGGAGAGTGGCGCTACGGCGCCACTGTTATACATTACCTTCGCGCTGCGGCGCCATGGCGCTACGGCTTGAGACTTGGCGTTGTGGCGCGGTGGCGCTGCTGCGCGGGACTTCAGTTCTAGACTTGGCGCCGCGGCGCGAGACTCCTGACTTCGATTCCCAGTTCGCGAAGAACACAGAGTTCAGCGAAAAGGACACTAAATAATCCTTAATTTCACTAATTTAACATACCCACATGTTAGTATTCACATATAATCATTACCCAATATCTGTAGAATAATTTTAACCCATTAAAATATATAATCACAGAATTGAAACATAAAATTTTCCTCATTTCTTGATGTTCTTGAAGTTTTAAACATAAATTCCTAAAATTCAACGCCACGGATTCGTTATAAAGTCAAATCCGTTCATTTAAAGTTTGGTCTCTTCATATTAGCATGCACAATAATATACGAGTGTAAAATCTACGAAAACATTTATGTTTGACATACTAAAATCACGTATAAGGCCATAAGGCCAAAAACCCAAACTCTGTATATTTTTGAAATATCAAGTCATCAGATTACGAAACTTAGGATATGGAATCATGCAATATATATATATATATATATATATATATATATATATATATATATATATATATATATATAACATGTTATGCTACTCGTATTATTACATATATCCTTATAACAACACCAATTCCCAATTCACAGAGATTAACAGAAGTTTTGAAAGCCATTTTCTAGAAACTAAATTACGTAAAGTAAGAATTGGGAAGGAGAATTACCCAGAGCATAACTAATGGAAGAGATGATCAGTGGTGATTCTTTCACAAGTAATTGATAATTATACACTCAAACTTTCTCTCAGACTTCTCAAACTCTTTAATTCTCTCCCTCTCTGATTTGCAACTTAGAAATAATAAGGAATGAGAAGAAGATGTCGTAATAAAAAAAACTGGCGCATTGTGGCCAGTTAACCCAGTCATGGGTAACTGATCCCAACTCCCAATAAGACCTTGTTTGGCTAGTTAAATAAATTACAAAACCATTTAATTTAATAAAACCTTTACCATATAGTTTAAATCATGTCACACCCACTTGTACAATAATTCATATATCTTATTTAATTTAATATAAATAAAATATAATAATTTCTCATAATTTCGCACAGTCACATAATTAAATATCTCATTAATAAATAATGACATTTTATTAAATCTCTATTTAATAATTATATTAATTAAATAACATCATGCTTAATTAAATATTTAATTTAATTCAATAAGCTCACATAGTCATATACTTGAATAATAAAATTTCTCTACATTAATTTAATAAATGTAACACATATAATTAAATTAATCTACCACAATTGCATGAATTAATTATTTAATCCAATAATTAAATCATCTAAAAAATATTTATTTAATTAAATAAATATTAAAATTAATTTACAAAAATCTCGTTCGTCACATCTTTTCCCCCTTAAAAGGATTCTGCCCCCAGAATCACGACCTAATAAATTCAATAAAATTTGACCCGTTACATTCTCCCCCCTACAAAGATTCTGTCCCCAGAATCGCATACACATATTTAAGTAAATAAATGAGGGTAATTCTTTATCATATTCTCTTCCAGTTCCCACGTAGCTTCTTCAGCGTTGTGGTTCCTCCAAATTACCTTAACAGAAGGTATAACTTTATTTCTGAGAACTTGTTCTTTTCGGTCGACAATTTGGACATGAATTTCTTCGTAGTTTTTCTCAAAATGTAGGGGTTCGTATTCATTTACATGCTTGTAATCAGGCTTGTAGGGTCGTAACACAGAAACATGGAAGACGTTATGGATATTCTCGAGTGTTGGAGGTAAGGCTACCTCATACGCAACTTCTCCGATTCTTCTCAGTACTTCAAAGGGTCCAATGAATCTTGGGCTCAATTTCCCTTTCTTTCCGAACCTGATCTTTTCTTTCCAAGGAGAGACCTTCAAGAAAACATAACTACCTGATTCAAACTCGATAGTTTTACGCTGTGGATTAGCGTATTTCTTCTGTCGATCTTGAGCCGCTACCAGTCGTGCTCGGATTACTTTGACTATTTCTGCCTTCTGCTGTACCAATTCTGGCCCTAGCAATTGTCTTTCACCAACTTCATCCTAGTAAAGCGGAGTTCTGCACTTTCTGCCGTATAAAGCTTCATAAGGCGGCATGCCAATACTAGCGTGGTAACTGTTGTTGTAGCCGAACTCTACTAATGGTAGGTGATCATCCCAATTTCCTTTAAAGTCCATCACACAAGCTCTTAGCATATCTTCTAATGTCTGAATCGTTCTTTCACTTTGTCCGTCTGTTTGAGGGTAGTAAGCTGTACTCATTCGCAATTGCGTACCCATGCATTCCTGAAGATGTTTCCAGTAATTTGATGTGAAGCGCGGATCCCTATCTGAAACAATTGATACCGGAACTCCGTGCCTCGAAACAATCTCTTTTACGTATAGCATGGCCAACTGATCTAAGTTGAATCTTATTTTGATCGGAAGGAAGTGTGCAGATTTCGTCAGTCGGTCAACGATAACCCATACTGCGTCATAGCCTTTCTGAGTCGTCGGAAGGCCAACCACGAAGTCCATTGTAATATGTTCCCATTTCCACTCTGGGATCTCTAACGGTTGTAGCAATCCACTCGGTCTCTGATGTTCTGCTTTCACTTTTTACATGTCAGACACTTGGCAACATATTCTGCAACATCACGCTTCAAATTCGGCCACCAGAAATGTTATTTAAGATCTTGGTACATCTTGGTACTACCAAGGTGAATCGATTATCGTGAACTATGAGCCTCGCTTAAAATATCTTCTTTAATCTCTTGTATTGGCGGTACCCAAATTCTACTCTCAAATCTCAGTATTCCTTCCTTATCCATCTTAAATCTCGGTTCAGTTCCTTCAGATATCTTCTTTGTCACCTTTTTGCATTCATCATCCTGAAGCTGAGCCTCCTTCACTTTATGTAGTAGAGTTGTACCAGATTGCATATGAAATAGCTTCTCATCAATCTACATTGGATACTTCACTTCCAATTCCAGTTTCTCTATTTCCACAATTAGCTCTTCCTGAGCAGTTAACATCATCAATTTCTCACGACCCTTTCTACTTAAGGCATCGGCAACCACATTCGCCTTACTCGGATGGTATAAAATCTCACAGTCGTAATCCTTGATTAATTCTAACCATCTTCTTTGACGCATATTTAAGTCCTTCTTTGTGAAAATATATTTCAGACTCTTGTGGCCTGTATATATCTCACACTTCTCCCCGTAGAGATAGTGCCTCCAAATTTTCAAAGAAAATACAACTGCAGCTAACTCCAAATCATGGGTCGGATACCCCTTCTCGTAATCCTTCAATTGTCGTGATGCATACGTAATGACTTTACCATTTTGCATCAGCACACAACCAAGTCCTTTATGTGACGCATCACTAAAAATAATAAAATTGCCTGTATCATCCGGAAGAGATAACACAGGTGTCGTACTCAACCTCTTATTTAATTCTTGAAAGCTCTTCTCACACTTCTCCGTCCAAACAAATTTCACAACTTTTCGAGTTAAATTAGTTAACGGAGTTGCGATCTTGGAAAAATCTTGAATGAATCTTCTATAATATCCCGCCAATCCAAGAAACTTCTTACTTCTGACGGCGTTCTCGGCTGATCCCAGTTAATCAAGGCTTCTACTTTGGATGGATCTACCGAAATTTCATTTTTATCGATCACGTGACCAAGAAATTGTACTCGCTAGATCCAGAATTCGCATTTCAAAATTTAGCGTACAACTTCTCCCTTCTCAATACTTCCAACGCTAACCTCAAATGTTCTTCGTGTTCTTCTTTAGTTTTGGAATATACCAGAATGTCGTCTATAAATACCACCACGAATTTGTCCCAAAATGGCTTGAACACACCATTCATTAGTCCCATAAATGCTGCAGGAGCATTCGTTAGACCAAATGACATTACTAAAAATTTATAGTGACCGTATCGCGTTCTGAACGTTGTCTTCGGTACATCCTCTGGCCTCACCTTCAGTTGGTGATAACCACTCCTCAAGTCTATCTTGTAAAAGTATCTTGGTCCCTTTAATTGATCAAATAGATCATCGATTATTGGTAATCGATATCTATTCTTAATCGTGACCTTGTTCAGTTCTCTGTAGTCAATGTAGAGCCGCGTCGATCCGTCCTTCTTTTTCAAGAATAACACCGGCGCTCCCCACGGCGATACGCTCGGTTGAATGTACTTCTTGTCCAATAATTCTTGTAGTTGTACCATTAATTCCTTCATCTCTACTGGTGCCATTCGGTATGGTGCCTTTGATATTGGAGCAGTTCCTGGCACCAAATCGATCACAAAATCTACCTCTCTATCTGGTGGAAGTCTTGGCAAATCATCTGGAAATACATCGACGAAGTCCCTCCCAATCGGTATCTCTTCTACCTTCGGATTCTCTTTTCGACTGTCGACTATGTAAGCTAGATATCCTATACAGCCTTGTCTTAACAACCTCCTGGCCTGCATCATCGTCAGACAACTCGCTTGTCTAGGTGACTTGCTACCATAAAGCACAACCTTTGACGGAGTCATAAGGTTAATACGCTTCTTCTGGCAGTCAATTACAGCCCTATAATTGGATAACCAATCCATACCCAAAATAACGTCAAATTCCCAAGCCGAATAGGGATAAGATCTACGTTCATGATATTACCCTTAATATCCACCCTACAGTTCTTAAACACGTACTTAACAGGAATTATCTCTCTATTCGCAATTTCTAAATTCATGGGATATTCGAACTCATCCATAAGCAAATCTAAACTATTAGCAAAGTCTTCGGATATAAAGGAACAAGTAGCACCCGAATCAAATAAAACATAAGCATTAATTTCATTGATCGGAATGATACCTGACACCGCATCACGAGACTGGATTGCGTCCTGCACTGTCATATTGAAAGTTCTGGCGGTCGGTCGATTTGTTGCGGTTAATCCGGTGATGGTTAATGTATTTCCACTGCTATTTCCACGGTCACCTCCTTGCACTGCTCCTCCTAAACCCTTCTTGGGGCAGTCTCTTGCTAGATGATCTTTAGAACCACAGTTAAAACAAGCACCCTTCTTTGGGTTTGGACAGTTTGGCGCTATGTAGCCTTCCTGACCACAATTGTAGCACACTCGCTTCCCTTTCATGCAAACTCCCAGATGAGCTTTTCCACAGTTTGAGCACGCTTCAATTTTCTTCTTCTGCCCTCCATGTTGACTTCCAGCTGACGAATTATCCGTCCACTTCCTCTTCTGATTATGACTACCCCCAGTGTTACTCCCATCAGTCTTGTTATTTCCTTCACCTTCACTCTTCTTCTGCTCTTAATTGTACTAGGTCACCGCATCGCTCCCACCTTCAGCGAGGATGGCCTTTTTCAGTACTCCGGCAAATGTGTTTATCTAAAACATTGACACCTTACTGTAAACCCAAGGCTTTAGTCCTTGTTCAAATCTTCTGGCCTTTCTTTCGTCAGTGTGTACTTGGTACGGGGCAAACCTTGCCAACTCATTGAATTTAGCCGCGTAATCAGGTACTCTCATGTTTCCCTGCTTCAGTTCCAGAAATTGAATCTCCATCTGATTCTGCGAACTAGTTGGGAAGTACATTTCGAAAAACATTTCTTTAAATCTCTCCCACGTAATTACACCTTCACCTCCTCGCACTTTGTTTGTTTGCCACCAGTAGCTAGCCTCGGACTTCAACATAAACATTGCGAAAGTGGTCTTCTGGTCTTCTCTGACCCTAGCAACGTCGAATACTTTCTCCATTTCCATGACCCACGTTTGAGCCTCGATTGGGTTCCTGGAACCTTTGAACTCTGGCGGTCCCACTGCCTTGAAATCTTTAAACGTTGTGTTTGGTGGAGCTTGAGGTTGATTATTCATTGCTCCCGTCAGTAAGTTCACCAACTGCTGAACAGGATTAGCGCTGGCATTATTGTTATTATTGGTTGACTCTTCCTGAGCTGGTTGACGTTGTTGTCTTCTCCTTGGCGGCATATTTCTGATAAAATAAATGCTTATTAGAACTTTATTTATTTCTCTAAATAGTTAAGGCATTACTCAACAATTCAACACATCATCTCAAACAATTTATTATATTTAATTCAACTCAAAGTTTTAACATCAAACTATAGCATAACTGCTATTTACATCAACTATCCTGGAATAAAGAATCCACAAGATTTAAAATATTAACATATTCCTTCGTTCATAAAAACATCGGAATTTGCATATAAAAACTAATTAAGTCTTTCACATAATTAAACGGATTCTAATCCTATATATCAAGGTGCTGAATAGCCTTGGCACGCTCCTCATCCATGATACAAGAGATCATCCTGCAATCCAGCATATACGACGGAAGTCCTTCGAACTGGATGGGGTATCTCAAAACTCGTTCCTGAGCCTCATCCATTGCATGATTAAGTGTGGAGTATGTCTCTTCAAGCTTTGCCTTCTTTGCACGACTATCATCGTCTACATGATCAGCTCAACGTGATTCTCTTACCCATCCTTCCTCTGCTATTTTCAGTCTTCCGGAGGTTTCCTTCAGTTCCTTCTTCAACTTCTCTATCTCCTCGGTCTTATCTTCGGTTTGACCCTTCTCATAGACCAAATCCCATTCTACATTTCCCAATCGTGAGTGAAGAGTCGAAATCTCCCTCTCCTTCTCCTCTAAAGTAGACTGCTGAACAGTCGCCCGCTCAGTCAATTCCTGAACCTCGTCTTGTAACTCAATGTTATGGTCGTATAACGTGTCATACATCTTCGCATCAACGATGTACCATGGTAACTCCTCTTCTTCCTCTTCCTCATCAAACTCCTCCTCAGGATCCTCCTCAGGATCAGTCTCGGGCTCATGCTCCTGACCAACAACGGTGATCAATGGAGATGACTCCCTCTGAACTAACTGTTCCCTAACAACATGTATGTCTCGGGGCTCCTCCTCTGTAGGTACTATAGGTAATCGGGGTTCAACCTCCCAAGCTTGACTAGCTTCTCCAATATTCGTCATCCTGACAACAAAATTTTAAGTTTTAGTTACTAAGTCGTACTAACGAGCACATAAATTAACACATAAACACATAATGTATTTTATTATCTTCAATGAATTACCAAAAATTTATTTCTTAAAACTCGATAAGAGTTTTCCTTTACTATCTTCTTTCTATAAGGCTACTACCTAAGGTTGTTCTCCCTACCTAAGGTTCATAACCTACGGCTTTGATGGTGACACCCCCAAATCCAGGTACTTCGATTCTTTGGTGTTCACTGTACAAATATCATCTATCTATCTACCCATAACAATTGCAACCATTCAATAAATAGAATTAAATTCCTCCCTTTATAGGGTTACAACATCTGAATAGTAATACAATCCCAGGTTAAACTAACCTTAAACATTTGTGCGGAATTATAAATAAATAAGTCTTAAACAATACATCATATAAAATAACAAGTCACATCAAATAACAAGTCTCCATCATTTGCTAACTTTGCCCTTGCCCTTACTAGTGGAAGGTTCGTCAGCTCTTTCATTCTTAATTGCAATGTTATTATTAAGCAAGAGTGAGCACAAATGCCCACAAGTATAAAAATGAAATAACAGTATAATAACATGTGAATAAATCAAAGACATCTGAATAAAAGCTCAACTTTTGAATCAATAGTGAATAACAAGAATCAAAAGAATTCTGAGGGTCATAAGACCTTGAACTATGTCATAGGTTAACAAGGGTTATACTTGAAACCTTTAACAGTCATAAGACTATGGACCTTCTTCTCGTACTTAGGGGGATCAGCCCTTAGTACCATACTGTGCACAATATCTTAACGCTAAAGCGTAAATAATCCCCTATACAGGGTTGTTCATCTCAGTTTGACATTCGAGTCCGCACCAAAGGAAGTTTGGTTTGGATAATTGATCAAGGGTTCTGAAATTTAGAACGCTCATCAACTATGGGCTAGTTGAATCATAAGGTTTCACTAGTCTAATAAGGTTCAACAATAATGATATTCAATTTGAATAATAATCTCAAGAAGTATACAATAGAACAATTATTGTATAACTAAATCACACTTTGAAAAGATAATCAATCTTTAATAAATCATTGGAACTTGAATAATAGTAACGATAATTTATTCAAGGTAAATAATAAACTTGAACAATAATGACAAGTAGGGTTAGGGAACTTGCTCAAATTTAAGAGTTTAAGTTTAGAAAACTTGCCTCGTGCGTAGATTATACTTTAACTAATCACGTTCTTTGGATTAAATCCTACATACCATTCACATTCACAATACCAGTTAATTATAACTTAACTAATCATCATAAACTCATTCTCTTTGTCTACTTTGATTATTGACTATACTTAATCAATTTACCACTTTGTCACATAATTTGTACTTCATTAATTATCAAGCTATTTATGTATTCAATAATTCAATTCACATGTAATTATGTTATTTACATGTTAAACAACTATTTTATCATCACATTATACTTCTAACATGTTTACATGTTCATTACATTAATTCACTAACACATTGTTAGGCTTAAACATTTTAAAAATCTCATTTTTGAACTTTCTGGAGAGTGGCGCTGCGGCGCCACTGTTATACATGACCTTCGCGCTGCGGCGCCATGGCGCTGTGGCTTGAGACTTTGCGCTGTGGCGCGGTGGCGCTGCGGCGCGGAACTTCAGTTCTGGAGTTGGCGCCGCGGCGCGAGACTCTAGACTTCGATTCCCAGTTCGCGAAGAACACATAGTTCAGCGAAAAAGATACTAAATAATCCTTAATTTCACTAATTTAACATACCCACATGTTAGTATTCACATATAATCATTACCCAATATCTGTAGAGTAATTTTAACCCATTAAAATATATAATCACAGAATTAAAACATAAAATTTTCCTCTGTTCTTGATGTTCTTGAAGTTTTTAACATAAATTCCTAAAATTCAACACCACGGATTCGTTATAAAGTCAAATCCGTTCATTTAAAGTTTGGTCTCTTCATATTAGCATGCACAATAATATACGAGTGTAAAATCTACGAAAACATTTATGTTTGACATACTAAAATCACGTATAAGGCCATAAGGCCAAAAACCCAAACTCTGTATATTTTTGAAATAGCAAGTCATCACATTACGAAACTTAGGATATGGAATCATGCAATATATATATATATATATATATATATATATATATATATATATATATATATATATATATATATATATATATGCTACTCGTATTATTATATATATCCTTATAACAACACCAATTCCTAATTCACAGAGATTAACAGAAGTTTTGAAGCCATTTTCTAGAAAACTAAATTACGTAAAGTAGGAATTGGGAAGGAGAATTACCCAGGGTATAACTAAAGGAAGAGATGATCAGTGGTGATTCTTTCACAAGTAATTGATAATTATACACTCAAACTTTCTCTCAGACTTCTCAAACTCTCTAATTCTCTCCCTCTTTGATTTGCAGACTTAGAAATAATAAGGAATGAGAAGAAGACGTCGTAATAAAAAAAACTGGCGCATTGTGGTCAGTTAACCTAGTCATGGGTAACTGATCCCAACTCCCAATAAGACCTTGTTTGGCTAGTTAAATAAATTACAAAACCATTTAATTTAATAAAACCTTTACCATATAGTTTAAATCATGTCACACCCACTTGTACAATAATTCATATATCTTATTTAATTTAATATAAATAAAATATAATAATTTCTCATAATTTCACACAGTCACATAATTAAATATCTCATTAATAAATAATGACAATTTATTAAATCTCTAATTAATAATTACATTAATTAAATAACATCATGCTTAATTAAATATTTCATTTAATTCAATAAGCTCACATAGTCATATACTTGAATAATAAAATTTCTCTTAATCTACCACAATTGCATCAATTAATTATTTAATCCAATAATTAAATCATCGAAAAAATATTTATTTAATTCAATAAATATTAAAATTAATTTACAAAAATCTCGTTCGTCACATCTTTCCCCCCTTAAAAGGATTCTGCCCCCAGAATCACGACTCAATAAATTCAATAAAATTTGACCCGTTTCATTCTCCCCCCTTACAAAGATTCTGTCCCCAGAATCGCATACACATATTTAAGTAAATAAATGAGGGTAATTCTTCATCATATTCTCTTCCAGTTCCCACGTAGCTTCTTTAGCGTTGTGGTTCCTCCAAATTACCTTAACAGAAGGTATAACTTTATTTCTGAGAACTTGTTCTTTTCGGTCGACAATTTGGACAGGAATTTCTTCGTAGTTTTTCTCAAAATGTAGGGGTTCGTATTTAATTACATGCTTGTAATCAGGCTTGTAGGGTCGTAACACAGAAACATGGAAGACGTTATGGATATTCTCGAGTGCTGGAGGTAAGGCTACCTCATACGCAACTTCTCCGATTCTTCTCAGTACTTCAAAGGGTCCAATGAATCTTGGGCTCAATTTCCCTTTCTTTCTGAACCTGATCTTTTCTTTTCAGGGAGAGACCTTCAAGAAAATATAACTACCTGATTCAAACTCGATAGTTTTACGTTATGGATTAGCGTATTTCTTCTGTCAATCTTGAGCCGCTACCAGTCATGCTCGGATTACTTTGACTATTTCTGTCGTCTGCTGTACCAATTATGGCCCTAGCAATTGTCTTTCACCAACTTCATCCCAGTAAAGCGGAGTTCTGCACTTTCTGCCGTATAAAGCTTCATAAGGCGGCATGCCAATACTAGCGTGGTAACTATTGTTGTAGCCGAACTCTACTAATGGTAGATGATCATCCCAATTTCCTTTAAAGTCCATCACACAGGCTCTTAGCATATCTTCTAATGTCTTAATCGTTCTCTCACTCTGTCCGTCTGTTTGAGGGTGGTAAGCTGTACTCATTCGCTATTGCGTACCCATGCATTCCTGAAGACATTTCCAAAAATTTGATCTGAAGCGCGGATCCCTATATAAAACAATTGATACCGGAACTCCGTGCCTCGAAACAATCTCTTTTACGTATAGTCTGGCCAACTGATCTAAGTTGAATCTTATTTTGATCGGAAGGAAGTGTGCAGATTTCGTCAGTCGATCAACGATAACTCATACTGCGTCGTAGCCTTTCTGAGTCGTCGGAAGGCCAACCACGAAGTCCATTGTAATATGTTCCCATTTCCACTTTGGGATCTCTAACGGTTGTAGCAATCCACTCGATCTCTGATGTTCCGCTTTCACTTTCTGACAGGTCAGACACTTGGCAACATATTCTGCAACATCACGCTTCAAATTCGGCCACCAGAAATGTTATTTAAGATCTTGGTACATCTTGGTACTACCAAGGTGAATCGATTATCGTGAACTATGAGCCTCGCTTAAAATATCTTCCTTAATCTCTTGTACTGGCGGTACCTAAATTCTACTCTCAAATCTCAATATTCCTTCCTTATCCATCTTAAATCTCGGTTTGGTTCCTTCAGATATCTTCTTTGTCACCTTTTTGCATTCATCATCTTGAAGCTGAGCCTCCTTCACTGTATTAGTTGAGTTGTACCAGATTGCATATGAAAAAGCTTCTCATCAATCTCCATTGGATACTTCACTTCCAATTCCAGTTTCTCCATTTCCACAATTAGCTCTTCCTGAGCAGTTTACATTATCAATTTCTCACGACCCTTTCTACTTAAGGCATCGGCAACCACATTCGCCTTACCCGGATGGTATAAAATCTCACAGTCATAATCCTTGATTAATTCCAACCATCTTCTTTGACACATATTTAAGTCCTTCTGTGTGAAAATATATTTCAGACTCTTGTGGTCCGTATATATCTCACACTTCTCCCCGTAGAGATAGTGCCTCCAAATTTTCAAAACAAATACAACTGCAGCTAACTCCAAATCATGGGTCGGATACCCCTTCTCGTAATCCTTCAATTGTCGTGATGCATATGCAATGACTTTACCATTTTGCATCAGCACACAACCAAGTCCTTTATGTGACGCATCACTAAAAATAATAAAATTGCATGTATCATCCGAAAGAGATAACACAGGTGCCGTACTCAACCTCTTCTTTAATTCTTGAAAGCTCTCCTCACACTTCTCCGTCCAAAAAATTTCACAGCTTTTCGAGTTAAATTCGTTAACGGAGTTGGGATATTGGAAAAATCTTGAATGAATCTTCTATAATATCCCGCCAATCCAAAAAACTTCTTACTTCTGACGGCGTTCTCAGCTGATCCCAGTTAATCACGGCTTCTACTTTGGATGGATCTACCGAAATTCCATTTTTATCGATCACGTGACCAAGAAATTGTACTCGCTCGATCCAGAATTCGCATTTCAAAAATTTAGCGTACAACTTCTCCCTTCTCAATACTTCTAACGTTAACCTCAAATGTTCTTCGTGTTCTTCTTTGGTTTTGGAATATACCAGAATGTCGTCTATAAATACCACCACAAATTTGTCCAAAAATGGCTTGAACACACCATTCATTAGTCCCATAAATGCTGCAGGAGCATTCGTTAGACCAAACGACATTACTAAAAATTCGTAGTGACCGTATCGCGTTCTGAACGCTGTCTTCGGTACATCCTATGGCCTCACCTTCAGTTGGTGATAACCACTCCTCAAGTCTATCTTGGAAAAGTATCTTGCTCCCTTTAATTGATCAAACAGATCATCGATTCTTGGTAATGGATATCTATTCTTAATTGTGACCTTGTTCAGTTCTCTGTAGTCAATGCAGAGTCGCATCGATCCGTCTTTCTTTTTCACGAATAACACCGGCGCTCCCCACGGCGATACGCTCGGTTGAGTATACTTCTTGTCCAACAATTCTTGTAGTTGTACCATTAATTCCTTCATCTCTACTGGTGCCATTCGGTATGGTGCCTTTGATATTGGAGCAGTTACTGGCGCCAAATCGATCACGAAATCTACCTCTCTATCTGGTGGAAGTCCTGGCAAATCGTCTGGAAATACATCGACGAAGTCTCTCACAATCGGTATCTCTTCTACCTTCGGATTCTCTTTTCGACTGTCGACTATGTAAGCTAGATATCCTACACAGCCTTGTCTTAACAACCTCCTGGCCTGCATCATCGTCAGATAACTCACTTGTCTAGGCGACTTGCTACCATAAAACACAACCTTTGACAGAGTCATAAGGTTAATACGCTTCTTCTGGCAGTCAATTACAGCCCTATAATTGGATAACCAATCCATATCCAAAATAACATCAAATTCCCCAAGCCGAATAGGGATAAGATCTACGTTCATGATATTACCCTTAATATCCACCCTATAGTTCTTAAACACGTACTTACCAGGAATTATCTCTCTATTCGCAATTTCTATATTCATGAGATATTCCAAGTCATCCATAAGCAAATCTAAACTATTAGCAAAGTCTTCGAATATAAAGGAACAAGTAGCACCCGAATCAAATAAAACATAAGCATTAATTTCATTAATCGGAATGATACCTGACATCACATAACGAGACTGGATTGCGTCCTGCACTGTCATATTGAAAGTTCTGGCGGTCGGTCGATTTGTTGCGGTTGATCTGGTGATGGTTAAGGTATTTCCACTGCTATTTCCACGGTTACCTCCTTGTACTACTCCTCCTGAACCCTTCTTTGGGCAGTCTCTTACTAGATGATCTTTAGAACCATTGTTAAAACAAGCACCCTTCTTTGGGTTTGGACAGTTTGGTGCTATGTGGCCTTCCTGGCCACAATTGTAGCACGCTCGCTTCCCTTTCATGCAAAGTCCCAGATGAGCTTTTCCGCAGTTTGAGCACGCTTCAATTTTCTTCTTCTGCCCTCCTTGTTAACTTCCAGCTGACGAGTTATCCGTCCACTTCCTCTTCTGATTATGACTACCCCCAGTATTACACCCACCAGTCTTGTTATTTCCTTCACCTTCACTCTTCTTCTTCTTCTGCTCTTGATTGTACTTGGTCACCGCATCGCTCCCACCTTCAGCGAGGATGGCATTTTCCAGTACTCCGGCAATGTGTTTATCTGAAACATTGACACCTTACTGTAAACCCAAGGCTTTAGTCCTTGTTCAAATCTTCTGGCCTTTCTTTTGTCAGTGTGTACTTGGTACGGGGCAAACCTTGCCAACTCATCGAATTTAGCCGCGTAATCAGGTACGCTCATGTTTCCCTGCTTCAGTTCCAGAAATTGAATCTCCATCTGATTCTGCGAACTAGTTGGGAAGTACATTTCGAAAAAAATTTCTTTAAATCTCTCCCACGTAATTACACCTTCACCTCCTCGCACTTTGTTTGCTTGCCACCAGTAGCTAGCCTCAGACTTCAACATAAACGTTGCGAAAGCGGTCTTCTGGTCTTCTCTAACCCTAGCAACGTCGAATACTTTCTCCATTTCCATGACCCACGTTTGAGCCTCGATTGGGTTCCTGGAACCTTTGAACTCTAGCGGTCCCACCGCCTTGAAGTCTTTAAACGTTGTGTTTGGTGGAGTTTGAGGTTGATTGTTCATTGCTCCCGTCAGTAAGTTCACCAATTGCTGAACAGGATTAGCGTTGGCGTTATTGTTATTATTGGTTGACTCTTCCTGAGCCGGTTGACGTTGTTGTCTTCTCCTTGGCGGCATATTTCTGATAAAATAAACGCTTATTAGAACTTTATTTATTTCTCTAAATAGTTAAGGCATTACTCAACAATTCAACACATCATCTCAAATAATTTAATATATTTAATTCAACTCAAAGTTTTAACATCAAACTATAGCATAACTGCTATTTATATCAACTATCCTAGAATAAAGAATCCACAGGATTTAAAATATTAACATATTCCTTCGTTCATAAACACATCGGAATTTACATATAAAAACTAATTAAGTCTTTCACATAATTAAACGGATTCTAATCCTGTATATCAAGGTGCTGAATAGCCTTGCCACACTCCTCATCCATGATACGAGACATCGTCCTGCGATCCAGCATATACGACGGAAGTCCTTCGAACTGGATGGGGTATCTCAAAACTCGTTCCTGAGCCTCATCCATTGCATGATTAAGTGTGGAGTATGTCTCTTCAAGCTTTGCCTTCTTTGCACGACTATCATCTTCTGCACGATCAGCTCGACATGATTCTCTTACCCATCCTTCCTCTGCTATTTTCAGTCTTCCGGAGGTTTCCTTCAGTTCCTTCTTCAGCTTCTCTATCTCCTCGGTCTTATCTTCGATTTGACCCTTCTCATAGACCAAATCCCATTCTACATTTCCCAATCGTGAGTGAAGAGTCAAAATCTCCCTCTCCTTCTCCTCTAAACTAGACTGCTGAACAGTCGCTCACTCAGTCAATTCCTGAACCTCGTCTTGTAACTCAACGTTATGGTCGTATAACGTGTCATACATCTTCGCATCAATGGTGTACCGTGGTAACTCCTCTTCTTCCTCTTCCTCATCAAACTCCTCCTCAGGATCCTCCTCAGGATCAGTCTCGGGCTCATGCTCCTGACCAACAACGGTGATCAATGGAGATGACTCCCTCTGAACTAACTGTTCCCTAACAACATGTATGTCTCGGGGCTCCTCCTCTATAGGTACTATAGGTAATCGGGGTTCTTCCTCCCCAGCTTGACTAGCTTCTCCAACATTCGTCATCTTGACAACAAAATTTTAAGTTTTAGTTACTAAGTCGTACTAACGAGCACATAAATTAACACATAAACACATAATGTATTTTATTATCTTCAATGAATTACCAAAAATTCATTTCTTAAAACTCGATAAGTGTTTTCCTTTACTATCTTCTTTCTATAAGGCTACTACCTAAGGTTGTTCCCCCCACCTAAGGTTCATAACCTACAGCTTTGATACCAACCTGTGACACCCCCAAATCTAGGTACTTCGATTCCATGGGATTTGGTGTTCACTGTACAAATATCATTCATCTATCTACCCATAACAATTGCAACCATTCAATAAATAGAATTAAATTCCTCCCTTTATAGGGTTACAACATCTGAATAGTAATACAATCCCAAGTTAAACTAACCTTAAACATCTGTGCGGAATTATAAATAAATAAGTCTTAAACAATACATCATATAAAACAACAAGTCATATCAAATAACAAGTCTCCATCATTTGCTAACTTTGATATTGCCCTTACTAGTGGAAGGTTCGTCAGCTCTTTCGTTCTTAACTGCAATGTTATTATTAAGCAAGAGTGAGCTCAAATGCCCACAAGTATAAAAATGAAATAACAGTATAATAACATGCGAATAAATCAAAGACATCTGAATAAAAGCTCAACTTTTGAATCAATAGTGAATAACAAGAATCAAAAGAATTCTTAGGGTCATAAGACCTTGAACAATGACCTAGGTTAACAAGGGTTATACTTGAAACCTTTAACAGTCATAAGACTATGGACCTTCTTCTCGTACTTAGGGGGATCAGCCCTTAGTACCATACTGTGCACAATATGTTAACGCTAAAGCGTAAATAATCCCATATACAGGGTTGTTCATCTCAGTTTGACATTCGAGTCGCACCAAAGGAAGATTGGTTTGGATAATTCATCAAGGGTTCTGAAATTTAGAACGCTCATCAACTATGGGCTAGTTGAATCATAAGGTTTCACTAGTCTAATAAGGTTCAACAATAATGATATTCAATTTGAATAATAATCTCAAGAAGTATACAATAGAACAATTATTGTATAACTAAATCACACTTTGAAAAGATAATCAATCTTTAATAAATCATTTGAACTTGAATAATAGTAACGATAATTTATTCAAGGTAAATAATAAACTTGAACAATAATGACAAGTAGGGTTAGGGAACTCGCTCAAATTTAAGAGTTTAAGTTTAGGAAACTTGCCTCGTGCGTAGATTATACTTTAACTAATCACGTTCTTTAGATTAAATCCTACATACCATTCACATTCACAATACTAGTTAATTATAACTTAACTAATCATCATAAACTCATTCTCTTTATTTACTTTGATTATTGACTATACTTAATCAATTTACCACTTTATCACATAATTTGTACTTCATAAATTATCAATCTAATTATGTATTCAATAATTCAATTCACATGTAATTATGTTATTAACACGTTAAACAACTATTTTATCATCACATTATACTTCTAACATGTTTACATGTTCATTACATTAATTCACTAACACATTGTTAGGCTTAAACATTTTAAAAATCTCATTCTTCAACTTTCTAGAGAGTGGCGTTGCGGCGCCACTGTTATACATGACCTTCGCGCTGCGGCGCCATGGCACTGTGGCTTGAGACTTGGCACTGTGGCGCGGTGGCGCTGCGGCGCGGGACTTCAGTTCTGGAGTTGGCGTCGCGGCGCGAGACTCCAGACTTCGATTCCCAGTTCGCGAAGAACACAGAGTTCAGCGAAAAGGACACTAAATAATCCTTAATTTCACTAGTTTAACATACCCACATGTTAGTATTCACATATAATCATTACCCAATATCTGTAGAGTAATTTTAACCCATTAAAATATATAATCATAGAATTAAAACATAAAATTTTCCTCTTTTCTTGATGTTCTTGAAGTTTTTAACATAAATTCCTAAAATTCAACGCCACGGATTCGTTATAAAGTCAAATCCATTCATTTAAAGTTTGGTCTCTTCATATTAGCATGCACAATAATATACGAGTGTAAAATCTACGAAAATATTTATGTTTGACATACTAAAATCATGTATAAGGCCATAAGGCCAAAAACCCAAACTCTGTATATTTTTGAAATAGCAAGTCATCAGATTACGAAACTTAGGATATGGAATCATGCAATATATATATAAAACATATTATGCTACTCGTATTATTACATATATCCTTATAACAACACCAATTCCCAAATCACAGAGATTAACAGAAGTTTTGAAAGCCATTTTCTAGAAAACTAAATTACGTAAAGTAGGAATTGGGAAGGAGAATTACCCAGAGTATAACTAATGGAAGAGATGATCAGTGGTGATTCTTTCACAAGTAATTGATAATTATACACTCAAACTTTCTCTCAGACTTCTCAAACTCTTTAATTCTCTCCCTCTCTGATTTGCAGACTTAGAAATAATAAGGAATGAGAAGAAGACGTCGTAATAAAAAAAACTGGCGCATTGTGGTCAGTTAACCCAGTCATGGGTAACTGATCCCAACTCCCAATAAGACCTTGTTTGGCTAGTTAAATAAATTACAAAACCATTTAATTTAATAAAACCTTTACCATATAGTTTAAATCATGTCACACCCACTTGTACAATAATTCATATATCTTATTTAATTTAATATAAATAAAATATAATAATTTCTCATAATTTCGCACAGTCACATAATTAAATATCTCATTAATAAATAATGACAAGTTATTAAATCTCTAAATAATAATTACATTAATTAAATAACATCATGCTTAATTAAATATTTTATTTAATTCAATAAGCTCACATAGTCATATACTTGAATAATAAAATTTATCTACATTAATTTAATAAATGTAACACATATAATTAAATTAATCTACCACAATTGCATCAATTAATTATTTAATCCAATAATTAAATCATCGAAAAAATATTTATTTAATTCAATAAATATTAAAATTAATTTACAAAAATCTCATTCGTCACAATTCATGAGTGGAATCACCAACTCTCACCAACCTCCTTTTATCCATATTGCATTCTTGAAATCCTTTGGTTTGATTTTGGAGGTAGTTACATTATTTGGGTAACCATCCTTCTATAAATAAGACCTTCACCTTCCTCATTACAATTGCTGAGAATTAATTGCTAAGGAACTTGTAAGGAGTGAGTGTATTGCAGCTCAATTACTTCAAGAGGTATGAAAACCCTAACTTGTGTTCTTAGTTAGGTTTGTCAAATTCTTACGAATTTCTTGAAATTCTTTGTTAATCAAAGTGAATTGGCATGCTATAATATGTTTAGGAAGTAGGCTTACATGTTTGAACTCTAAAATGATGGATTGGAACATGTTTAAACTGAAAGAAATCGAAGTTATTTGATGCTTTGCAGAACAGAACAGGTTACTGCCTCTGATGCAGGCATGGCGCAGCTGCGCCCTATTTAAACTAGGGTGCAGCGCAGCTGTGCCGCACCTCAGATCCAGTTTCTGGTTTCTGTTATGCTAGGCATTCCTGATTTGGTATTAGAACTTATATATGTACCTAAACAGAAGTATAACATGAGACGTAAAGCTTTCTTGTGTGGTATGAAGTAATCAACTTGGATTAGTAAGGAAGTTTATAACAAAACTTAAATTTTCAAAACTAACCTTGTGGAAAACTTATGTTCACAAGTTCTGAACTTAGTGGCTCATGTACATGACTAATTTGGAACCTAAATGAGCATGATATATGATGTATAATGTCTTTATCATAATTTGAACTTGTTAGCTTTGTGCTAGAGGATGCTTTAAAAAGAAAAGCTTAGTTAAGGCTAATGAACATGAATGCGAAGAGATATAGTTTCTGATTTTTAAAAGAGATTATCATAACTTATTTACTTATGATAAAAGTTTTAGATTTGTCTTACATGTGTTGGATTGCATCATTCGTGCTAGTTCAAAGACAACCTTGAACATGTTTTCAAACTTAAGTTGCATATTATATGAGTACTTAGATACTAAAGTAGTTTGATGTCACGTTATGGCTATAATACTCCTAGACATGATATATATGTATTGAGCATAATGGTTACATGATTTTTACATTTTAATGACATATAAATTGTAAGTTAAACTTATGGTAAATTCAAGTTTGGTCACGTGTTATGTGAGACTT
This sequence comes from Panax notoginseng, assembly GCA_016801055.1. Classification (NCBI taxonomy): domain Eukaryota; kingdom Viridiplantae; phylum Streptophyta; class Magnoliopsida; order Apiales; family Araliaceae; genus Panax; species Panax notoginseng. The sequence continues at coordinate 74,127,132 of CM029016.1, read as the reverse complement.
CTAGCATGTGTATATGTTAATATGTATGTATGGGGGTATGTTAGAGTTGGACTGAAGTCAGGAGAGCAAAGTTCAAACCTGGTCTGGCCAGGGGACAGCGCAACTGCGCCGTCCCTAAGCCTAGACCAGGCGCAGCTGCGCCGTCCTGTAGTCATGAGCAGATTCTGTTTTTTATTCTGAAATTCAAGCTATGCTTATATGATTACCTTACCTTGTAATATGTGATCAATATTCCATATAATGTGTTGAGAAGCATGCTATGTGATGACTTGATTCTTATAAGCGTAGACTCATGCTAGTTTACACATACTAATTGGAAGACCGACTTGTTAACATTAGGTCGTTTCAACACAAGTTAATTAGAGATAGAATTAAATTGTAGCTGAGCAAGCAGTCAAGTTTCCTTGAACTTCACTCTTTGATTGAGTAAGTTCCTTAATTCTTACTCTTTTTCTTAAGCAAGTTTCCTAACTTACACAACTTTGAGTTTTGTGAAAGTTTCCTATCCTTCTCATATTGCATTGAGCAGGTTATTGTTGAATTGAAAGTTATTCATTTAAGCTTGAAATTTATTTCCAAGCATGCTATTAAGTGGTTTAAATACCTTACAATTATTCCGCATCAATATTATTGATATTCGCACCTAGTGCACTTGAGTTCGTACAGTCTTGGACTTATACATTATTTAAATTCTATAATTCTTGAACTGTGATAGATATAGTCTGAACCTTTGTTCGGTCAGACAAGTGTATGAAGTTTTATAAAAGCTATCCAAACCAAATGATGGTAAGGATTCTTAGACTGAAAGAACACCCCTTCTATGATAGGGGAGTACCCCAGGTATCTAATATAAGACACAAAGAGAAGATTTAAATGTTATGCATATACATGGTGTACGCGAGGCTGATCCGCTCAAGTACTTATTCTGTAGTCAGTAACCAAAGGATCAATTAGCTATTAATCCCATTGGAGTGTTATAGTTCAAAGTCTACTTGACTAGCAGTTATTCTAAAAGCAATCATTATCTTTGCTTCTAATATTCATATTGTTGAATCCTTTAGATATTCATATTGTTGAATTCATTGTCAGTTATTTCCCATTCATCATGATATATCCTTATTGTTGTATTTAAACTTGTTGAGCAAACTTGTTGTTCATCCTTGCTATATCATAAATTATATTACAGCTAAGCCCGAGACCTCAAGAAAGGACAAGGGTAAAGGAAAGATGTAGAATTGTTGTCAGGAGCAGATTTTACTTTGTGCTTAGTTTAAATTACTGTTATGTAATATGAACCCTAATTACTATTATAGGGTATGTTTGTAAGACTTTATTGATTTTATCGAATCTTGGGACTAGTAACACCTTTTGAATGAACGACGTACGTTTATTATTTTTCGCTTTTTAGTTATCATATGTTGTTTAGAGGTGGATGTTTGTTTTTTATCATGATGACCGAACCGGGGTCAGAGGACTCGGTTTCGGGGGCGTCACAATGCCTCATTATCTTCAAGGTAAATACTACCGCGGCCAGTTCCATATCATGAGTAAGATAAACTTTCTCATAATCCTTCAACTGTCGTGATGCATACGCAATGACCTTGCCATGCTGCATGAGCACGCAACCAAGTCCTCTATGCGAAGCATCGCTATAAACTACAAAATTTCCTGTACATCGGGTAAAGATAATACATGTGCTTCACATAGCCTTTTCTTCAGTTCTTGAAAATTGTCTTCACACTTCTTCGTCTATACGTACTTCACTGTCTTCCTCGTCAAATTAGTTAACGGAGTAGCTATCTTCGAAAAATCTTGAATAAATCTCCGATAGTATCTCGCTAACCCTAGGAAACTCTGCACCTCAGTCGGTGTTTTTGACTTTTCCTAACTCATCACTGCTTCCACCTTCACTGGATCCACTGAAACCCCATCGCGGTCGATAACATGACCTAAAAAAATTATACCCTTTCTAGCCAAAATTCACACTTTGTGAACTTCGCATATAACTTCTCCTTCCTTAGTGTTTCCAACACTACCTTTAGGTGTTTAGCATGATCTTCTGGCGTCTTAAAATAGACTAGAATATCATCGATAAACACAACGACAAACTTGTCCAAATATTGTTTGAACACTCTGTTCATCATATCCATAAATGCAGCTGATGCATTAGTTAACCCAAATGACATCACTAGAAACTCGTAATGATCGTAATGAGTCCTGAACGCCGTCTTAGGTACATCCTCCTTCCTAACCTTCAACTGATGATACCCCGTTCGTAAATCTATCTTAGAAAAATACTTTGCCCCTTTCAACTGATCAAAAAGATCATCGATTCTGGGCAATGAGTATTTATTCTTTATCGTTAACTTGTTCAACACTTGGAAGCCGATACAAAGTCTTAACGATCCGTCCTTCTTTTTCACAAACAATACCGGTGCTCCCCACGACGAAACATTCGGTTAAATGTACTTTCTATCCAATAGTTCTTGTAATTGAACCATTAATTCCTTCATCTCCACTGGTGCCATACGGTATAGTGCCCGTGAAACTGGTGCCGCTCTTGGCACAATGTCTATTACAAACTCTGTCTCCCTATCCGGGGGAAGACCCGTCAATTCACTTGGAAATACATCCATGAATTCTTTAACTATAGGTATTTGTTCCATAGTTTCTCCCACTATCTGGGTATCAACAACATGGCACAAATAACATACACATCCCTTCCTCAATAATTTCCTGATTTGTGTTATAGTAAGACAACACGATTGTCCCGACGATTTATTACTGTAAAACACTATATGAGGCTGACTCAACATTCTAATGTTTACACATTTCTTTTGGCAATCTATTATTGCACCATGGTTAAACAACCAATCCATGATGAGAATTAAATCGAATTCTCCCAATTTTATCAGTATCAAATCTATCGATAATTTATAACCTCGTATATCTACGCAACAACTCCTATGAATATCTTCAACAAGAATTATTTCTTCATTGGCTACCTTGATATTCAAAGGTACATGTAATCTTTCAGGAAGTAATCCTAAGCGTCTAGCAAAATCAGATGCTATGAAAGAACAAGTAGCACCCGAGTCAAATAACACGTAAGCATTTATATTATTGATCGGGATAAACCCTGCAACTGCATCTTGGATTGTCATGTTAAATGTACGGGTCATTGGCCTACCCATTGGTGCTGGACCTCCAATAGCTAACTCACTGCTATTAGCGCCTTTCTTCCAGTCCATCCCCTTCTTTGAGCATTTCTTCGCCATGTGATCAGTTGATCCACACACGAAGCATCCATAGTTTTTCTTCAAACTTGGACAGTTAGGCAAAATGTGCCCTTCCTGTCCATAGTTGTAACATACTGCCTTCCCCTTGATATAGACTCCTAAGTGAGTCTTCCCGTAGTTCTTGCACGCCTCCATCCTTGTCTTAGGATCCCCTTGCTTCGCTCCAGTATTCCCAAAGTTAAATCCTTTCCTCTTCTGCCCACCACCACTACCACTGGCTCCTTCGATCTTCACTCCCCCATCCACCTTTCCCTTATTCTTCTTCTCCTTGTGGTATTGCCTTAATGCCTCATTACCACCTTCAGCAATAATTGCCTTCTCCAGTATGGTCCCAAAAGAGTTATTTTGGAACATAGATATCCAGCTATAGAGCTAGGCTTTCAAGCTCTGCTCAAACCTCCTAGCCTTCCTCACTTCTGTGTCCACCTGGTGTGGAGCAAACCTCGCCAGTTCATTGAACTTGGCAGCGTATTGGGGAACCGTCATCTCCCCTTATTTCAACTATAGAAACCTCATCTCCATCCTCCCCTACATACTTGTGGAAAAATAGTTCTCGAAGAAAATCTCCTTGAACCTCGTAGATGTAAGATTTTCTATTCCGGCCCTAGCCTGGTTCGCTTCCCACCAGAAGTTCACCTCCTCCTACATCATATAGGTGGCAAAAGTAAACTTTTGCCCCTCATCGACATTCGCAATAACAAATGCCTTTTCTATTTCTTTCACCCACGTTTGGGCTTCTATGACACCCCCAAATCCATGTACTTTATTTCCACAAGATTTGGTGTTCACTTGATAAAAACATTCATTTCTAACTACCCAAATGTAATAAAATTTAACAATAAACTTTCCCTTTAAAGGATTACATTAATAAGTTCAATAAAATCTCCTAGGTTATCTAACCTCTAAATACAAATATCAAGTGTGAAAAATTAAATAACTACATCAAAATATTTAAAATAGAGTCTGACAATATAAAAGTCAACAGGTTTACAAGTCTTCAATACTTGTTCATCTTTCCTTTCCCTTTACTGGTGGTAGGTACATTGACCTTCTCAACTTTAGCTGTAATATTTATATAAGTAAGAGTGAGCAAACAAATGCTCACTTGAAGTGACAATAAATAATGATATCATAGCAACTGCCAAACAAATAAGCTCAATAGGATTGAATAATATCCTTTATCAATGATAATCAATAACAGAAATTAAAGTATACGTCTGAGGGTCATAAGACCACGAACTATGTCCAAAGTTATAAGCATTCTTTTAACTTAAACCTAAACAGTCATAAGACTGTAGGGACTTCTTGTACTTAGGGGGATCAGCCCTTCGTACAATGTATTGTGCACAAACATCTAAACGCTTACGCGTAAGTTATCCCCTGTAATAGGGTTGTTCATCTCAGTTTTAATATACGAGTTCGAACCAAAGTAAGTTTGGTTTTGGATAAGTTTAAAGGTAATTTAGAGTTTAACGAACATCAACTAAGGATTGGTTGAATAAAAAATGTAATAACAATACGCTATGGAATAAGTCATAAATGAATCAACATTGTATATTAAGGTCATGCATTAGAAATGAACTAAAAGAATAAGCATTGAATAACGTAACATACCTTGCTTGAACAATATTAAGCTAAGGCTAGAATTTTGGTTTAGTAATAGAATTAAATTATTGAACATACATATTTAATAGCAAGTTGAACAATAGAAACTTGCTCAATATAAGGGTAAATAAAACAAACTCAAAATAAAGGTTCGAGTTTGGAAACTTGCTCAATTGTAAACAAGATAGGGGAAAGAAAACTTGCATACTAAGAAACAAGTTAAAGATAAGAAAACTTGCATACTAAGAAACAAGTTAAAGATAAGAAAACTTGCATACTAAGATGTCATCACGACATAATTAGTTACTACATATACTCTGTATCCAATTAAGTATCTACTTTATGTATGGCTTAGTTTTGATCATATAGTCAAGTCACACTAGCAATGCAATAACATAACTCATTAATTGTTAATAACATTCTTATTCTTGGTCCTATAACACCATAATATAAAAATCGCATTTTAACAGTCCTAACATTGTACCTTATCAAAAATTACAGATTTTTGTATAATAAAAACAAAATTTCTTGCCATATTGCTAACAGGCGTTGCGGCGCCCCAGTTTACACTAGGAATGACGCTGTGGTGCGGTGCTGGCGCTACGGCCCTGTGATAGGCGCTGCGGCGCAAGGCTTGGCGTTGCGGCGCTGCGGTGCCGAAGTTCAGTTTCAGGCAACGCGAACACACGCAAAGCCAAATTTGACCTACATCTTAGTTTCTAGCAACCAATTTAACCCGTAAATTTCACATAAACATAACCCATCATATATATACTTATTAAAAACAATTAAACAACAACTACATTCAAATTATGTATTTTGAATTCCATATTTTTGCCAAAACTCCATTTTTGACATCCTTGACAAAATTAACATTGTGATCACCATTATACACCAAATTAACTTATTCAAACTACGTTCTCTTCGTTACTTACTGAATTAATACATTTCAAGGCTCAATTTATCTATTAGTTTACAAATTAACTACCAAATTTAGTACTTTCACAAGCCATATATATAAACATGCACTGTAAACAACTTTTCTTTCTTTTGAACGTGATTAGTACACAAAATCTTGTCTAGATGCTAGTTCTAATATTACAAATGTTAGGTTTGTAATATTCATGAACGCAATTAAATTGCACAAAATAAGCGAAAACGTGATAAAATAGAGTTTTAAAATTTTACAAATCATATACCCGGATCATCCTTTTTTGTACAATTATTAATTAAACGAAAAGATAAAGAATAAGAATCATACCCTTGAAGATTCGAGTTTCCTCAAGTACAAGTTCACCTCCAAATCATTTTCGCGTTCAACTTGAATCCGCCGGGTTTGGTTCATTCATTTGATCAACGTTAGCCATCCAAATATTTGGCCTCTAGAGGTGATCCACCAAGGAAGAAGAAAGATTCAAGAAGATGGGTATTTGACAAAACCCTAGTTTTTCTATCTCTCAAAGAAAAGAGTGTACTCTCTCAACTATTGGAATTACGTATTCACATATTTTGTGAAAGTGTCAACCAACCTCGCCCATAATAAGACTCCTCTTATTTATAGATGTGGGCAACCCTTCTTAACAATTAAAGAATTGGGTTTTATTTTAATTAATTAAGCTACTTTAATCAATTAGGCTCCTAATCTTATTAGAACATATGCGAGTACTTTTATTAATTAATTCTCAAACTCCTTTAGAAATTAAATAATAATAATAATAAGACTCCTCTTATTAATTTATATTTAATATTTCTAAAATATTAAATAATAAATATTAAGCTATTTAATTTATTCTATCACAATAGATTAAATTAAATATACTTAACTTATTATTACAATTATGTCATTAACTTCTTAAATAATTATTCTTCCTTTTATGGTGTGACCCTTTAGGTTCTCCATATTAAACCGGTTGTGAATAAATCAATTAGAACAATTCTAATCTTATTTAAATAAATAAATTAAAATATTAATTTATTTAAATAAATAATATTTATTCTACAATAGGGATAAACCTCCCCAGCGATTAACGACTTTTCAGATAATATAGATTTCAACATTAATCATAAAAGAACCTTTAAGTAAATAGATATCGTACAATTCAATCCTTCCACCATACAATGTCTCAATTAAATATAAGTCATGAAATTACTGTCAAGCCATATTTTATTTAATTATATGTATTTCGACTCTTAAATGCACAACTCCAAATAATACAAATTAGAAACTCCTTTCTAATTTTATTATGCCTTGGCCAAGGACTACTGGGTTGTCATTTATCGAATCACATAGGACATTTCTCTTCTTTTATTAGAAGGGTAGATTCTTCATTGATCATATATTATCTCCATGTATAACTTATTATACCCAAGCATACCCTTTGATATACCCTAAAGGTCTTAAGGAATAAGTCAAAGCATAACTCATCATACACAAGATACTATGATGATCTCAAGTTCAAGGATCACTTATACTACTATCTCTACAGGAATTCCTATTGGCAGGTAAGTAAAACTCCATTAGGTATTCCTTAGCGAGCCACGTTCGGTGTAATTATTCTCCAATAAGCACCTACATACTTGTTTTAGTGTCTCCACACAAATGATCATAAGATCAATCATCCCCATCCAATGAGCAAGCAACGTATGTACCGATCTATTCAGATTCACTTATTCCCAATTTAGTAATCCAACGATTGGGAACTATTTTAGTTTTAAGCTTTCTAAGAATTTAGATCTCATTAGAATGATCATCATCATTATTCTAATAGCATTGCTTAAAACTATGGGATTATCACATATTATAAAGCAGCATCATGTAGATAATTAAAAGCCTTTAATAAGTTAATATGTTTTATTAATAAATGAATAAGATTGTTAAAAAGTATATGATTTATCATCAAACATGATTGGCTTGCGTGCATACTACTTTCAATCTTCCACTTGCACTAAAGTCAATCGTTATGGTATCTCATACCCTTCTTCTCTAAGTGACGATTATCCTACTGTTGGATAAGCTTCAGTATATAGATACGTAATGCTGTTCTTGAGAGTCCACTATCTCTATAGTGATTTCCCAACTTTCAATGATTCCTATAATCATATGAAAGTGCCACAACATATGTTTAGATCCAAGATGAGACTTAGGAACTATTCCTAATTATGTAATGAACTTTTCATCCAAACAATCAACTTGTAGCTTCATTTATAGCTATATACCTCGTCTTTATTACTTAACCAACAACTATTTGCTATTAGGAACCTTTCCAATTTCACTGCACCACTGTTCAAGGTAATGCTTTACCTTAAAGTGGAATTTCTGTCTTCTTGGCTTACCTGAAAAAACTTGTGTCTATTAAGCCCTCTAGGTTTAATTCAGACCCACCATAAATTTTAATCACATCCTTAGTGACAGTTAAGTAATTTAAGATGTTTTTTTAATATTTTACAGTGATCTTCTCCAAATATGGCTGATCTACATCAGGTCTCGTGTATTTCATTGTATACATGATTTTCACTCATGTGATCTCTCTTTTACTAGTCTATGGGGACTATTAAGAGAGATACACTCCATGGCTCATCAACATGAGATATCTCTTAGAGTTTGTCATGCTAAACAACTTTAGCATCAAATGAATATACATTCCTTGGGTTAAGCCAAGCATCCTTTTAAATCTATCTATATAGATTTGTATTCCCAATTACGATACTCTTTCTAAATCATTCATGGAGGAATGTTTATAAAACTTTATCTTTACTGATTGTAGCATTGATATGTTATTCCTTATCCGCAGTATATCAACATATAATACTAGGAATATCACGACGCTCCCACTGACCCTTTTGTACACACTAGGTTCATTCTTGTTTTTGATAAAATCAAACTCTTTTGATTGTCTCATCAAAACGAAAGTTCCATATTTGAGAAGCTTGCTTCAATCCATTTCTCTGAGTGACTACAACTCTTACCTCATCGTATGTAACTAGATCATCATCTTCTATGATGTGTACCTCATCATCATCATTTATGATGAATCCATACCTCCTAGGTATCTTCGGTACTATTCCAAATTTACTATTCGGTTGTGGTACAATAGGTTTATTTATAGGTTCCTCTTATTTTACTTATAGTATTTTGTGGTTCTTAAACTCTTCAAGATCTATTATCCTCCCACTAACACATTCAATGATAAACATCTTTATCTTAGAAGGCATCATGTTTAGCAACAAACACCTTTTGCTAAGTAGGATTATAGAACATATACCCTAAACTTACTTTAGGATGTCCCACAAATCTGTACTTGTCAAATCTTGTCCCAAGCTTATCCTTTGAAACCTTTTTCATATAAGCTGAACAACCCCTTATCTTAACATACTTAATATTAGGAATCATCCGTGTCCATAACTCTTATAGAGTCTTGAGGCTGAATTTTGAGGTTACCTTTTCGTAGATATGTAGCCATTTTTAGGGTATGATCCCAAAAGGATACTAGAATGTCAGTAAAATCATTATGGACCGTACCATGTCCAACAAGGAATGATTTTTCTTTTCAGATATATCAATCAATTATTGCGTATCAGGAGGCGTCCATTGTGAGAAACCCATTTGAGATGATCTAAAAACTCATTGCACAAGTATTCCTTCCTTGATCCGATCAAAGAATCCTAATACTTTGCCAATTTGTTTCACTTCTAAATTCTTTGAACCTTTCAAATAATTCACACTTGTATTTCAGCAAATACACACATTCAACTCTTTAAATGATCATCTCATTTTCTTATACTAGTTTGTTTAATTTGTAAAATATATTTTCACATAAGTCAAGTACACAAAATCCATTAAGTAATATTTCAGTTCGATACAAAAATATTATTATTATAAATAGAATAACAATTGCTCATAAATTTAATATCAAAGATTTCATTGTCCAACAATAAAATGCAAATAATGTTTCCAACGAGAACTGGAATACATTAACAACTTATTGACTTAATAGATTTGCTCGTAGGAAGTGCTAAACTATAAGTTCATATGGCTAATGCAGCAACCTTTGCTTCATTTCCACACATAGGATTACTTGTCTCTTGTTTAGCTTTTTATTTTGGCTTGGTCCCTTCATAAATCTATATTTATGATAACCAAAGCCGGTATCCAATACCCAAGTAGAACCTTGACTTAAAGAAAATATTTATTTCAATCATGAACAAAAACTATATTTATAACCGAGGCTTCACTAAGCTTCTTCTGGTTAGCTCTGCAAGATGCTTCTCGCAGTTTCTTTTCCAGTTTCCTGGCTTATTGCAGTGGAAGCAAACTCGTTTGCTATCCATACCAGTGTTGTTCTTATTATCCCTTGTTTTTGCCTTTCTATTTACCTTCTTTGAATCGTTCTTCTTTTCAGAAAGTCCTTTGACCCCTACCAGTAAGACGTGATCTTTCTTGGTTGGAAAGTGACTCTCAACATTTTTCAACATGTTAAGCAAATCAACGAGGCTGATATCTAGCTTGTTCATATGAAAAATTCACAACAATTGTGAAAGGAGTCCGGGAGTGAGTGCAAGATCAAATCTCGGCTCAACTCTCCATCCTTGACAAAACTTGTTGTCCTAATTGATCAATCAAATTGATAATGGACTTTTGTCTGTATTGTAGTGTCATCAGTCATTCTAGATCGTAAGAGCTCCTTAAATACCTGATATCTATCGTTCCTACTTTCCTCATCATCAACTACTTGATGTGTAGGAATATAGTAAGAGCATCCATAGTTTTATGTTGACGTTGAAGCTCGTTACTCATGGATGCGAGCATGTTACATTGAGCCAACTGTGCATCATCTTGCCACTTTCTAAAAGTAGCGATCTCTTCCTTAGAAGCTTTGTCTATAACCATTGCAGGGATAAGCGTATTAAGGACATAAGATAGCTTTTCAGCTGTAAGAACTATTCTCAAATTCCTTAACCAATCCATTTAATTTCGTCTGGTTAAATAGCATCTAATATGCTTCACGGTGATAGTAATTTAGACATTGTAAAATTCTGTAAATGAATTTGTAATTAGCAATATTTTAGCATACATTCTTTTATTAATTACCAAAATAAATTAGGTCTTATTTTAAATTGGTATATCCCACTATTTTCGTCAAACTATATTACCCTAACTTATATAGTTTGGCAAAATCTAATTAAAGATTTGCTAGTTAGAATAAGGATCTCATTTCAAATGTATATAGCCTTGTGGTGACACAACAAACTATATATAAATAAATTGGTAAACAACTCTTGTCAATTACATCAACTATGCAACTCCTTGTATTTTTCCTCTTAGATTATTTTGACCAAGTGGTTGTACATCCGAATCAAAATTATCCAAGTTAAGTCCAACCTAACACTCTATATATTCAAAAAAAAATATTGTCTTTGTGGTGACACAAAAAAACAACATTGTTCAATTTTCTTTATAAGCATCAAATGGTGATAAAATTAACATCTCAAATAATTAAGATAAGCCTTATAGTGACACAACAAACTTATAATAATTAATTGAAACTTTATTATTTTTATCATGCTAGAAGACAAAGTTCGATATTCCAAATATCTTTGAACATCTAGGACTTAATATAAAAGATTTGAGGGATTTGTTATTAATTTGTCTCATCTTGTTTAGCGCGCATGCACATATATATATAAAATACGCGTCATATTAATTAACATGTGAAGCATGTTTGCATAATATATAATATATATATAGTATAAGCATGCACATATAGAATACTATATTCTACCCGGATTGATTATGGACTTTTATTCTAGTTTGGTTCACTAGAGCCACCAAGTGAACCAAAAGGTCAAACCCTAGGGGTGCAAGAATTAATATTTAAATATAACTATTACATTTAAATCCGGGCTCTATTACAAACGGGTCTTCAAGCGATCCTTGCTCCTTGATCTCCAATTCTTCAGAATTAATTCTAACTGTTCTTATTACAAAAATATTTTAAAATAAATAGAAACCTTGATCAGCAGTCAAGGGAAAGTACATACGAGGGAGTTAGAAATTACATTAAGAAAAATTTAGAGAAGACGAGGTACGCATACCCCATTTAATAAAACTCATTCATTCATGCATCCAACGAAATTAAAATTCAATCATATTGGTCTATAGTCCATAATCAATTCTATTTATTATCATACACATCTACATATGCATCAATAAATAAATGCATCTCATAAATAATAAACATTCAATATATATATTGATATCATTTAATGGGCAAATTTAGTTGGCATAAAATCTAATTTTGAATCAAAATAAACTCCTTTATTTTAATCCAAATTTAAATCAAAATAAACCTATTTTATTTTAATTTATTCAATTTTGAATAAAATAAACTATTTTATTTTAATCAAAGTCTTTAATCAAAATAAATTCATTTATTTTAATTAATTATAGAATTCAATTCCAAGTAAAAAAAGAAACTTCTTTATTTAAGGAAACACGGATTCTCTTTCCTATTCACAAATAAACTCTTTATTTTGAATAATATGAAATCTTATTTCATATCTAAATAAAATTCTTTATTTAAGGAAATACAAATTCTCTTTCCTATTCATAAATAAACTCCTTTATTTTGAATAACATGAAATCTTATTTCATATCTAAATAAACTCCTTTATTTAAGGAAAAATGGAATCCAATTTCAACTCCAATTAGTTATCATGGAATCCAATTCCAACTCTAATTAGTTAGCATAAAGTTCAATTTTAAAATTAAAATAAACTTTTTATTTTAAGATTAAAATAATTTTTATTTTATTATAAAATAATTAAGGCTAATATATATATATATATATATATATATATATATATATATATATATATATATATATATATATGTTATCCGCGAAACCTTATTCACATGTGACACCCTTTGATATCATACTGAATCCTGAATCATATTCCTGTATCATGCATTCACCATAAGGTGGAAAGGGTTATGATTACATGTTAATATTATATATATAAAACTAACATAAATGATAACTTCTTAGCATATATATGTTAGTAATCTTGTTTCCAAATCCGTGAATCATGATAAACACGTAATTCATACATTTAATTATCCCTAATTTTATCCTTTTAATTATATTAGTTTATTAAATTAATATGTTTTATTTTATTTTGTAGGATTTAATATTTGTTGCAATAAAGTCAAAATCTTGGTGATCAAGGGATATTTAATGCTTTTATTCATATAAGGAATATCCAAGAAGAATCCTACAAGGAGTAGGAAAGAGGTTGAAAAATCTTGGTGTGCAAGTCAAACCCAACAAGAGAAGACAAGTATATCTAGAAGATCTTTTTGAGAAATTGATTGGGGACAAAACTGTCCAAGTTCAATTAGGGTTCCAAGTTATTTTCCCTATAAATAGGCCTCTTGTTTTAGAGAGAAGGACACCACTTATTATTTTCTTTTTCTTAGTTCTTCACTAGTGTAGAAGGGAGTAACATATTTAGAGTTTGTTTTTTTTCTCTTATTCCAATCACGTGTGAAACTACTGTCAGGGAGTATTTGTATCTTTCTTTTATTTATATAATAGAAATTCTCTTTTTAATTATTGTTCTTATTTCATGCGAATTATAGTACTAATATTATTTGTTTTTGTTTTTAATTCCATGGCTAGCTAAATTTCTAATACCTAGGATTATGATGAAATTAAATATTTCATAATAATATTTTCTTTCCGTTTCAAAATTAATGTCTAATTATTTTCGCCTTCATATTTTCCTCCGCATAAATTGCATATGATTTTTATATTGATTGCGAGGTTTTGATAAGTTATAGTTAATCTGTGAATTTTTCATAACTTATGTTTGCCCATATTAATTATATGAATCATTATTTTTAAAGGGAAGGGAGAATAATTTGGAAATTGATTTAGGAAATAAGAAATTATTTATTATGTTAATATTTGGTGGATTCTGATTCCTAGGTATCTTTTCTCATTAATAGTTTTCGTTATTAATTAGTAGTTTGAATAATTTAGTTAATAAATTTTATCCACCATATTTATTTCTAATTCGCCTAAAATATTAATTAAGGATATATTAAAGAATTAATCTAGTCTCTGTGGGTTCGACCTGTACTTGCCAGTTCTTCAATTTGACACTGTGCACTTGCAGTTACATATTTTTATCACATCAAGTTTTTGGCGCAGCTGCCGGGGACTAAAATTAATTTTTATTTATTTCTTAATTTTTATTTATTCGAATTAGCTTTAACTCTATATTTTTTTCCCAGGATTATTAAAGTTGGTCGAAGGAGCGAAAAGATAAAAATTTTGTTGCTGCGCTTTCTTCGGTACTTCGTATCTCCATATTTAAAAAAAAAAAGTTTAGCTTTTATTATTATTAATATTTTTTTTATTTGCCGCATTCATGCATTCACTCACGTAGAGCACATCCTGTTAGGTTTTTATTTTTATTTATTATTATTATTATTTTTTTGTCAAATATAAACTGTGGTGATTGCTGGAGGATTGAGGTACGTCAAAATTTCTCATTCTTTCGTAATTCACATAGTTTTAGGACACTTTATTTGTTTACAGTTTTTTTTATTTGTGCATTTTCATCTTTAATCTAACAATAAGGGCACAACCCTTAACAAGATAAGGTGGGGATTTCATCACCCTTCCTTGGCCCACAAACAACCTAATTTGTATTTTGCATGACCATGATCTAATAAAATCAAGTAGACGTTGACCCCTAGGACCCTCGAGCTCAATTAGGACAAGAAACTCCAAGAGGAGTCTGAATTTTAAATTAATCAAACTACTGGTGTCTAGGCAAGTGGTTCAAAAGGTATGCGCCTAAAGATTGTGTGGTTAATCAATTAGTCACCATTTCTACGGAGAGACTCCCACCTTTCTTACACTTACCTGGCTAGTGGTGTGATTAATTTCGAATTTGGTGAACCTTGCGGTGTAACTTGGAACAGTTAGGAGCTGTCTAGATTTTAATTAGGTTGACCTTAGAAGTAAATTTAATTTTATTTTATTTTTATTTTATTTTATTATTATTATTATTATTATTATTATTATTATTTTTTTTTTTTTTTGTGCTTATCTGCTTATTTGTTAAGTAGTGTATGCAAAAAGTGTGGATTAGGGACGAAACATCCCGATTAGTGAGAACACTTGATTTTTCGAATTTCACTTTAAAAGATCTCACTTTAAGAAAAATGGAGGGCGCACAAACTGTTTCTTTAAGGGATCGATGTTATCTTTCCCGCTCTGCCCAACCTTCATGTATCAGTCTACCACCGGTAACTGGTAACAATTTTGAACTTAAGCCACATTTTATAAATATGTTACCTAGGTTCACAGGGATAGAAGATGCATATTTATTTATTCAGGAATTTGAGGAAGTTTGTGCCCTAATGAAAATTCAACAATTGTCTGATGACTCAATTAGGCTAAGATTTATAACATTTGCTTTAAAAGATAATGCTAAAAAATGGTTATATAGCCTACCAAATAATTCCATATCAACCTGGGAGGGATTTGTTGTTACATTTCTAAAAAAATATTTTCCAAATCATAAAACTGCTAAAATTCGGACTGCAATTCATCAATTTTGCCAACATGAAAAAGAGTCATTTTGGAAATATTTTGATAGATTTAAAAATTTGTTATCCCAATGCCCACACCACGGAATTGAGAAATGGAGATTATGTCAAATTGCTTACGAAGGTTTAGACTATCCCACTAAAACAATGTTAGAGTCAATGTGTAAAGGGGATTTTTTGAATAATGATGAGGAAAAGGCTTGGGAGTTTTTAGAAGACTTAGCAGAAAAAACCATGCAATGGGAAACCACCCGAGAGACAGATAAACCTATTTCATCTAGGGGTGTTCATACAATTGACAATTCAATTGC
This sequence comes from Panax notoginseng, assembly GCA_016801055.1. Taxonomy (NCBI): domain Eukaryota; kingdom Viridiplantae; phylum Streptophyta; class Magnoliopsida; order Apiales; family Araliaceae; genus Panax; species Panax notoginseng. The sequence continues at coordinate 74,111,296 of CM029016.1, read as the reverse complement.
TACCGAAGTTAAGTTGGCTGGTGTACTTAAAAGACTTGAAGCTTTAGAAACTAGGGGACAATCACACGTGAACCAAGTCTCAACACCAACACCTTTGTATCTAAGTAATTCATCAAGCCATGTGATTGAGGAATGTCCTAGAGTCATGTCCCAACTCGAAGAATATGAACAAGTCAATTCAATGTTTCAAAGACCTGCGAATGACCCATTTGCACCCACTTATAATCCAGGTTGGAGAAATCATCCTAATTTTACATGGAACCAAGGACCCCACCCGAATAACTCTTCAAATCAGGTCAATCAGTCTCTAAATCAATCTTTTCAACCTTATCAAAAGCCAAATCATGGTCCGTACCAAAATTCAAATCCAGCACCTCAATATCCACAAGGTTTTTCTAATGAAAGTGAGAGGAGACTTATCACCTTAGAGAAAAGTGTGAGCACCGTAGAGAAGAGTGTGGAAACTGTAATAAAATCCATTTCTCGCCTAGAGATCCAAATGAGTCAATTGGCCACTATTGTTAGTGAAAGAGAGAAGGGTAAACTTCCTAGTCAACCCGAGACCAATCCAAAATTTCCAGTCCCTAATCATAAACCTTATCATGCTAATTCACATGAAAACAACCAAGTCAATCATGTGAATTCTATAATTTCTTTAAGGTCTGGAAATTATTTTAATAATCATGCTGGCATTGATAATGAAGAAGAGAAAAATTTAAATGTTGAATCTAACAATCCATCTTCAAAGTCAGCCCTACCTAAAAAGCCCACAAACTCTGAGTCAGTAGGCCCACCTACTAAGCTTGTGTCAAAAGATGATCAAACCACACCTTATGAGTCAATTGAAAAAGTCTTTAAACCAAAAGCCCCATTCCCTCAAAGACTTATTTCAAACAAGCAGCCAGCCCAGTTGGACAAAATTCTAGAAGTGTTCAAACAAGTTAAAATTAATATTCCTCTTCTAGATGCCATTCAACAAGTTCCCTCATATGCTAAATGTCTAAAAAATTTGTGCACACATAAAAGAACTACTCATGTTCCTAAAAAAGCTTTTCTAACAGCCCATGTTAGTTCTATCTTGTCATGTCAAGTCCCTGTGAAGTATAAGGACCCCGGTTGTCCTACAATTTCATGCATCATAGGTGACACATTAATTAAAAAAGCTTTGCTTGATTTAGGAGCTAGTGTGAACCTGTTACCATTTTCTGTGTATCAAACCTTAGGCTTAGGGGAGTTGAAAAAGACAAGTGTCACACTCCAACTAGCTGACCGTTCTGTTAAAGTACCAAAAGGAATAGTTGAAGATGTACTCATTAAGGTTGGTGATTTTGTCTTCCCTGTTGACTTTATTGTCCTTGAAACCCAGCCTGTTGCCAATCCCAAGAGTCAAATTCCTGTCATTTTAGGTAGACCATTTCTAGCAACTTCTAATGCGTTAATCAATTGTAGAAATGGACTAATGAAATTGACATTTGGGAACATGACAATTGACTTAAATGTGTTTAATGTGGGAGAGCAACCTAGTGATTTGTTTGATCAGTCCGTTGAAGTGAATATGATTCAACAAATGTCGGGAAATGAGCTTATGGGGGAAGATGAAATTATTAACTTTTGTCTAAATCATTTTGGTCAAAATTGGGATGAAACTGAATACTTGAATAAGGTCAACGAGATGTTGGACTCCACAGCCCAAAAATCTTACTCTAGATTGGACCCTATAGTTGAATCATGTTTGACACATTTTGAGCATTTTCACGAGAATCAAATTGACCTTCAATCCTCTTATGATCATTTTAAGTCTACCTTGGGTTCATTCGAAGCGCTTTCCAGAAACACTAAATGTGATTTAACAAATGAACCAAAGGTTGTGGACAATGATAATATTCCATGTTTAGATAATGAGATCATATCTCCCATTTCAGATAATGCATGTGTTAATCAAGTGGTGTCTAAACATCTTGGTCTAACAGTTATTCAAAATGATGAAAATATTTTAGTGCCCCATGGTAACAAATATGGATGGCAAGTTTGGATAGATTTTATGAAGTTAGAATTTTTCAAAAGGAACCATCATTTTTCGTTATCATTATCTGACTCAATTTTAAAAAAATCAGTCGGGTATGCTCACAATTGTTCTTCTGTTGCAAATTCTAACTATTTTCAATTACCCAGACCTCCTGAAAATCATACGCAATCCACTTTAGGTTGTCTGTTTGTATCCCTGATCATTTACAGTCGCATAGTTTTTAGGATGCATAAAATTTGTAGATATGTACATTTGTTTTCTTTCTCACCACATTTTCTTACAGAACAAATGCCCCGCATACAAGGTATAATTTCTTTTTTTCACATCTTTGTTCTCTTTTCTTCATTTACATACATTGAGGACAATGCATGATTTAGGTATGGGGGAGTTTGTTTGTATTATTGTATTAGATTTTTTTTATTTCTCTTTTCAGGAAAAAATAGTAAAAAAACACAAAAAAATAAAAAAAAATTATTTGACTTTTTATGGGTTGAATTAATTCTAACAAGTGTTTGTGGAGCAAAACTCATGAGTAAGATTAAAAGATTTAGAACTCTTGAATCTTTAATAAGGTACAAAATCTTAGTTCGAAACACCATCCGGATTAAAATTGATTTCACAAGCATTTTTGCACTTCACGTTTACACTAATTCTTAGTTGTGGGGTATAAACCATGATTCGAGTAATTTCAAAGAAAAAAAAAGAGAAAAAAAAAAGAAAAGAAAAGAAGAAAGAATGAAAAAAATGAAGTTGAAAAAAGTTGAAAAAAAAGAAGAAAAAATAAATAACTGCTTCAATGTCCATTAAACGAAATAACTGGGTATCCAAGCCTCGGGAAGCATCGATATTCACGCTGAAAAGTGTGATGGATAAAAACAGCTTGACTAGTCTAATTTTGTGGCCTTTGTTACTCGAGTAAGTAAGCCCTTAGGGGTGTCTCTACACCTAGTGCCCTAAAGCCATCTAGTTTGGGAGTCATTGGTCCAACGCTCGCTCTACATGGGTAACTCTGAAAAGCCTAAGAAAATGAGACATTGCACAAGTTAAGAATCAAAATTGAAAAAAATGGAAAAAAGAAAAGAAAAGAAAAAAATGAGCTTGCTTGATTTTCATGGTAAAAATTCCTACTAAGAGTTACATCACATACACATGCATGCATCACATGGAATTGATTTAATGAAGGATGGTGTCTAAAATAAAAAGATTGAGTATTTTTGATAAGGTGAAAGTGTGATTTTGAATTTAATCTTGCTTATGTATAATGCCCATAAATATTTAGAAGTTTTCTTTCAATTTCATAATTTGTTGAACCCAAAAAAAATATATATTTTTGAATTTTGTGGGTATATTCACTGCAAACCCTCACGAGACACAACTCGTCCACTTGGGTAACCTTGGGGTTTAAAGGCTTGTTGCACATGCTAAGTGCAATCGTGTTTCCTACGAAAATGGGGTAGTGTAATTTTTATTTTATTTTATTTTTATTTTACTCGAGGACGAGCAAAAGCTAGGTATGGGGGTATTTGATAAACACGTAATTCATACATTTAATTATCCCTAATTTTGTCCTTTTAATTATATTAGTTTATTAAATTAATATGTTTTATTTTATTTTGTAGGATTTAATATTTGTTGCAATAAAGTCAAAATCTTGGTGATCAAGGGATATTTAATGCTTTTATTCATATAAGGAATATCCAAGAAGAATCCTACAAGGAGTAGGAAAGAGGTTGAAAAATCTTGGTGTGCAAGTCAAACCCAACAAGAGAAGACAAGTATATCTAGAAGATCTTTTTGAGAAATTGATTGGGGACAAAACTGTCCAAGTTCAATTAGGGTTCCAAGTTATTTTCCCTATAAATAGGCCTCTTATTTTAGAGAGAAGGACACCACTTGTTATTTTCTTTTTCTTAGTTCTTCACTAGTGTAGAAGGGAGTAACATATTTAGAGTTTGTTTTTTTTCTCTTATTCCAATCACGTGTGAAACTACTGTCAGGGAGTATTTGTATCTTTCTTTTATTTATATAATAGAAATTCTCTTTTTAATTATTGTTCTTATTTCATGCGAATTATAGTACTAATATTATTTGTTTTTGTTTTTAATTCCATGGCTAGCTAAATTTCTAATACCTAGGATTATGATGAAATTAAATATTTCATAATAATATTTTCTTTCCGTTTCAAAATTAATGTCTAATTATTTTCGCCTTCATATTTTCCTCCGCATAAATTGCATATGATTTTTATATTGATTGCGAGGTTTTGATAAGTTATAGTTAATCTGTGAATTTTTCATAACTTATGTTTGCCCATATTAATTATATGAATCATTATTTTTAAAGGGAAGGGAGAATAATTTGGGAATTGATTTAGGAAATAAAAAATTATTTATTATGTTAATATTTGGTGGATTCTGATTCCTAGGTATCTTTTCTCATTAATAGTTTACGTTATTAATTAGTAGTTTGAATAATTTAGTTAATAAATTTTATCCACCATATTTATTTCTAATTCGCCTAAAATATTAATTAAGGATATATTAAAGAATTAATCTAGTCTCTGTAGGTTCGACCTGTACTTGCCAGTTCTTCTATTTGACATTGTGCACTTGCAGTTACATATTTTTATCACATCAAATCACTCACAGGAAACATTATATATATATATATATATATATATATATATATATATATTAACCAACACTAAATCACGGATTCAGTGAGTAGCGAAATCACAGCGAGCAAAAATCCGAAAATCAGTTCACGGTAAATATACTTTCGGAATTTAATATTTTTTTTTAATTTTATACAACAAATTATGCTCAATTAAATTATTCTAAACACATATCAATATACATATCAAATTAAAATAATTAATAATTCGCATAAAGGTTTGGCTCTGATACCCTTGTTAGGTTTGTAATATTCATGAACGCAATCAAATTGCACAAAATAAGCGGAAATGTGATAAAATAGAGTTTTAAAATTTTACAAATCATATACCCGGATCATCCTTTTTTGCACAATTATTAATTAAACGAAAAGATAAAGAATAAGAATCATACCCTTGAAGATTCGAGCTTCCTCATGTACAAGTTCACCTCCAAATCTTTTTCGCGTTTAACTTGAATCCACCGGGTTTGGTTCATTCCTTTGATTAACATTAGCCACCCAAATGTTTGGCCTCTAGAGGTGATCCACCAAGGAAGAAGAAAGATTCAAGAAGATGTGTGTTTGACAAAACCTAGTTTTTCTATCTCCCATAGAAAAGGGTGCACTCTCCCAACTATTGAAATTACGTATTCACATATTTTGTGAAAGTGTCAACCAACCTCGCCCATAATAAGACTCATCTTATTTATAGATGTGGGCAACCCTTCTTAATAATTAAGGAATTGGGTTTTATTTTAATTAATTAAGTCACTTTAATTATTTAGGCTCCTAATCTTATTAGAACATATGAGAGTACTTTTATTAATTAATTCCCAAACTCCTTTAGGAATTAAATAATAATAATAGTAATAATAATAATAAGACTCCTCTTACTAATTTATATTTAATATTTCTAAAATATTAAATAATAAATATTAAGCTATTTAATTTATTCTATCACCATAGATTAAATTAAATATACTTAACTTATTATTACAATTATGCCATTAACTTCTTAAATAATTATTCTTTCTTTTATGGTGTGACCCTTTAGGTTCTCCATATTAAACCGGTTGTGAATAAATCAATTAGAACAATTCTAATCTTATTTAAATAAATAAATTAAAATATTAATTTATTTAAATAAATAATATTTATTCTACAATAGGGATAAACCTCCCTAGCGATTAACGACTTTCCAGATAATATAGATTTCAACATTAATCATAAAAGAACCTTTAAGTAAATAGATACCGTACAATTCAATCCTACCACCATACAATGTCCCAATTAAATATAAATCATGGAATTACTGTCAAGCCATATTTTATTTAATTATATGTATTTTGACTCTTAAATGCACAACTCCAAATAATGCAAATTAGAAACTCCTTTCTAATTTCATTCTGCATTGGCCAAGGACTACTGGGTTGTCATTTATCGAATCACATAGGACATTTCTCTTCTTTTATTAGAAGCGGTAGATTCTTTATTGATCATACATTATCTCCATGTACAACTTATTATACCCAAGCATACCTTTTGATATACCCTAAGGTTCTTAAAGAATAAGTCAAAGTATAACTCATCATACACAAGATACTATGATGATCTCAAGTTCAAGGATCACTTGTACTACTATCTCTACAGGAATTCCTATTAGCAGGTAAGTAAAACTCCATTAGGTATTCCTTAGCGAGCCACGTTCGGTGTACTTATTCTCCAATAAGCACCTACATACTTGTTTTAGTGTCTCCACACAAATGATCATAAGATCAATCATCCCATCCAATGAGCAAGAAAAGTATGTACCGATCTATTCAGATTCACTAATTCCCAATATAGTAATCCAACGATTGGGAACTATTTTAGTTTTAAGATTTCTAAGAATTTAGATCTCATTAGAATGATCATCATCATTATTCTAAAAGCATTGCTTGAAATTATGGGATTATCACATATTATAAAGCAGCATCATGTAGATAATTAAAAACCTTTAATAAATTACTATGTTTTATTAATAAATGAGTAAGATTGTTACAAAGTATATGATTTATCATCAAACATGATTGGCTTGTGTGCATACTACTTTCAATCTCCCACTTGCACTAAAGTCAATCGTCATGGTATCTTATACCCTTCTTCTCTAAGTGACGATTATCCTGCTGTTGGATAAGCTTCAGTATATAGATACGTAATGTCGTTTTTGAGAGTCCATTATCTCTATAGTGATTTCCCAACTTTCAATGATTCCTATAATCATATGAAAGTGTCACAACACATGTTTAGATCCAAGATGAGACTTAGGAACTATTCCTAGTTATGTAATGAACTTTCATCCAAACAATTAACTTGTAGCTTCATTTATAGCTATATACCTCGTCTTTATTACTTAACCAACAACTCTTTGCTATTTGGAACCTTTCCAATTTCACTGCACCACCGTTCAAGGTAACGCTTTACCTTAAAGTGGAATTTTTGTCTTCTTGGCTTGCCTAAAAAGACTTGTGTCTATTAAGCCCTCTAGGTTTAATTCAGACCCACCATAAATTTTAATCACATCCTTAGTGACAAGTAAGTAATTTAAGATGTTTTTCAATATCTTACAGTGATCTTCTCCAGAATATGGCTGATTTACATCAGGTCTCGTGTATTTCATTGCATACATGATTTTCACTCATGTGATCTCTCTTTTACTAGTCTATGGGGACTATTAAGAGAGATACACTCCATGGCTCATCAACATGAGATATCTCTTGGAGTTTGTCATGCTAAACAACTTTAGCATCAAATGAATATACATTCCTTGGGTAAGCCAAGCATCCTTTTAAATCTATCTATATAGATTCCAATTACGATACTCTTTCCAAATTATTCATGGAGGAATGTTTAGAAAACTTTATCTTTGCTGATTGTAGCATTGATATGTTATTCCTTATCCGCAGTATATCAACATATAATACTAGGAATATCACGACGCTCCCACTGACCCTTTTGTACACACTAGGTTCATTCTTGTTTTTGATAAAATCAAACTCTTTTGATTGCCTCATCAAAACGAATGTTCCATATTTGAGAAGCTTGCCTCAATCTATTTCTCTGAGTGTCTACAACTCTTACCTCATCGTATGTAACTAGATCATCATCTTCTATGATGTGTACCTCATCATCATCATTTATGATGAATCCATACCTCCTAGGTATCTTTGGTACTATTCCAAATTTACGATTCGGTTGTGGTATAATAGGTCTATTTATAGGTTCCTCTTATTTTACTTATAGTATTTTGTGGTTCTTGAACTCTTCAAGATCTATTATCCTCCCACTAACCCATTCAATGATAAACATCTTTTTCTTAGAAGGCATCATGTTTAGCAACAAACACCTTTTGCTAAGTAGGATTATAGAACATATACCCTAAACTTACTATAGGATGTCCCACAAATTTGTACTTGTCAAATCTTGTCCCAAGCTTATCCTTTGAAACCTTTTTCAAATAAGCTGAATAACCCTTTATCTTAACATACTTAAGATTATGAATTCTCCCTGTCCATAACTCTTATAGAGTCTTAGGGCTGAATTTTGAGGTTACCTTTTTGTAGATATGCAGCCATTTCTAGGGTATGACCCCAAAAGGATACTAAAATGTCGGTAAAATCATTATGGATCGTATTATGTCCAACAAGGTATGATTTTTCTTTTCAGATATATCAATCAATTATTGCGTATCAGGAGGCGTCCATTGTGAGAAACCCATTTGAGATGATCTAAAAACTTATTGCACAAGTATTCCTTCCTTGATCCGATCAAAGAATCCTAATAATTTGCCAATTTGTTTCACTTCTAAATTCTTTGAACCTTTCAAATAATTCACACTTGTATTTCAGCAAATACACACATTCAACTCTTTGAATGATCATCTCGTTTTCTTATACTAGTTTGTTTAATTTGCAAAATATATTTTCACATAAGTCAAGTACACAAAATCCATTAAGTAATATTTCAGTTCGATACAAAAACATTATTATTATAAATAGAATAACAATTGTTCATAAATTTAATATCAAAGATTTCATTGTCCAACAATAAAATGCAAATAATGTTTCCAACGAGAACTAAAATACAATAACAACTTATTGACTTAATAGATTTGTTCGTAGGGAGTGCTAAACTATAAGTTCCTATGGCTAATGCAGCAACCTTTGCTTCATTTCCACACATAGGATTACTTGTCTCTTGTTTAGCTTTTTATTTTTTCTTGGTCCCTTCATAAATCTATATTTATGATAACCAAAGTCGGTATCCAATACCCAAGTAGAACCTTGACTTAAAGAAAATATTTATTTCAATCATGAACAAAAACTATATTTATAACCGAGGCTTCACTAAGCTTCTTCTGGTTAGCTCTGCCAGATGCTTCTCGCAGTTTCTTTTACAGTTTCCTGGCTTATTGCAGTGGAAGCAAACTCCTTTGCTATCCATACCATCTTTGAATCGTTCTTCTTTTCAGAAGGTCCTTTGACCCCTACCAGTAAGACATGATCTTTCTTGGTTGGAAAGTGATTCTCAACATTTTTCAACATGTTAAGCAAATCAACGAAGCTGATATCTAGCTTGTTCATATGAAAAATTTACAACAATTGTGAAAGGAGTCCGGGAGTGAGTGCAAGATCAATTCTCGGCTCAACTCTCCATCCATGACAAAACTTGTTGTCCTAATTGATCAATCAAATTGATAATGGACTTTTGTCTGTATTGTAGTTTCATCAATTATTCTAGATCGGAAGAGCTCCTTAGATACCTGATATCTATCGTTCTTACTTTCCTCATCATCAACTACTTGATGTGTAGGAATATATTAAGAGCATCCATAGTTTCATGCTGACGTTGAAGCTCGTTACTCATGGATGTGAGCATGTTGCATTGAGCCAACTGTGCATCATCTTGCCACTTTCTAAAAGTAGCAATCTCTTCCTCAGAGGCTTTGTCTGCAACCATTGCAGGGATAAGCGTATTAAGGGCATAAGATAGCTTTTCAGCTATAAGAACTATTCTCAAATTCCTTAACCAATCCATTTAATTTCGTCTGGTTAAATAGCATCTAATATGCTTCATGGTGATAGTAATTTAGACATTGTAAAATTCTGTAAATGAATTTGTAATTAGCAATATTTTAGCATACATTCTTTTATTAATTACCAAAATAAATTAGGTCTTATTTTAAATTGGTATATCCCACTATTTTCGTCAAACTATATTACCCTAACTTATATAGTTCGGCAAAATCTAATTAAAGATTTGCTAGTGAGAATAAGGATCTCATTTCAAATGTATATAGCCTTGTGGTGACACAACAAACTATATATAAATAAATTGGTAAACAACTCTTGTCAATTACATCAACTATGCAACTCCTTGTATTTTTCCTCTTAGATTATTTTGACCAAGTGGTTGTACATCCGAATCAAAATTATCCAAGTTAAGTCCAACCTAGCACTCTATATATTCAAAAAAAAAATATTGTCTTTGTGGTGACACAACAAAACAATATTGTTCAATTTTTTTTATAAGCATCAAATGGTGATAAAATTAACATCTCAAATAATTAAGATAAGCCTTGTGGTGACACAACAAACTTATAATAATTAATTAAAACTCTATTATTTTTATCATGCTAGAAGACTACGTTCGATATTCTAAATATCTTTGAACATTTAGGACTTAATATAAAAGATTTGAGGGGTTTGTTATTAATTTGTCTCATCTTGTTTAGTGTGCATGCACATATACATATATAAAATACGCATCATATTAATTAACATGTGAAGCATGTTTGCATAATATATAATATATATATAGTATAAGCATGCACATATAGAATACTATATTCTACCCGGATTGATTATGGACTTTTATTCTAGTTTGGTTCACTAGAGCCACCAAGTGAACCAAAAGGTCAAACCCTAGGGGTGAAAGAATTAATATTTAAATATAACTATTACATTTAAACCCGGGCTCTATTACAAACGGGTCTTCAAGCGATCCTTGCTCCTTGATCTCCAATTCTTCAAAATTAATTCTAACTATTCTTATTACAAAAATATTTTAAAATAAATAGAAACCTTGATCAGCAGTTAAGGAGAAGTACATAGGAGGGAGTTAGAAATTATATTAAGAAAAATTTAGAGAAGACGAGGTACGCAGACCCCATTTAATAAAACTCATTCATTCATGCATCCAACTAAATTAAAATTCTATCACATTGGTCAATAGTCCATAATCAATTCTATTTATTATCATACACATATACATATGCATCAATAAATAAATTCATCTCATTAATAATAAACATTCAATATATATATTGATATCATTTAATGGACAAATTTAGTTGGCATAAAATCTAATTTTGAATCAAAATAAACTCTTTTATTTTAATCCAAATTTAAATCAAAATAAACCTATTTTATTTTAATTTATTCAATTTTGAATAAAATAAACTATTTTATTTTAATCAAAATAAACTCATTTATTTTAATTAATTATAGAATTCAATTCCAAGTAAAAAAAAGAAACTCCTTTATTTAAGGAAACACATATTCTCTTTCCTATTCACAAATAAACTCTTTATTTTGAATAATATGAAATATTATTTCATATCTAAATAAAATTATTTATTTAAGGAAATATTGATTCTTTTCCTATTCATAAATAAACTCCTTTATTTTGAATAACATGAAATCTTATTTCATATCTAAATAAACTCCTTTATTTAAGGAAAAATGGAATCCAATTTCAACTCCAATTAGTTATCATGGAATCCAATTCCAACTCTAATTAGTTAGCATAAAATTTAATTTTGAAATTAAAATAAACTTTTTATTGTAAGATTAAAATAATTTTTATTTTTATTATAAAATAATTAAGGCTAATATATATATATATATATATATATATATATATATATATATATATATATATATATATATATATATATGCTATCCGCGAATCCTTATTCGCGTGTGACACCCTTTGATATCATATCGAATCCTGAATCATATTCCTGTATCATGCATTCACCATAAGGTGGAAAGGGTTATGATTACATGTTAATATTATATATATAAAACTAACATAAATGATAACTTGTTAGCATATATATGGTAGTAGTCATGTTTCCAAATCCGTGAATCACTCACAGGAAACATTATATATATATATATATATATATATATATATATATATATATATATATATATATATATATATATACCAACACTAAATCACGGCTTCAGTGAGTAGCGAAATCACAGCGAGCAAAAATCCGAAAATCAGTTCACGGTAAACATACTTTCGGAATTTAATATTTTTTTTTATTTTTATACAACAAATTATGCCCAATTAAATTATTCTAAACACATATCAATATACATATCAAATTAAAATAATTAATAATTCGCATAAAGGTTTGGCTCTGATACCCCTGTTAGTTTGTAATATTCATGAACGCAATCAAATTGCACAAAATAAGCGGAAATGTGATAAAATAGAGTTTTAAAATTTTACACACCATATACCCGGATCATCTTTTTTTTGCAAAATTATTAATTAAACGAAAAGATAAAAAATAAGAATCATACCCTTGAAGATTCGAGCTTCCTCAGGTAAAAGTTCACCTCCAAATCCTTTTCGCGTTCAACTTGAATCCACCGGGTTTGGTTCCTTCCTTTGATTAACATTAGCCACCCAAATGTTTGGCCTCTAGAGGTGATCCACCAATGAAGAAAAAAGATTCAAGAAGATGTGTGTTTGACAAAACCCTAGTTTTTCTATCTCTCATAGAAAAGGGTGTACTCTCCCAACTATTGGAATTACGTATTCACATATTTTGTGAAAGTGTCAACCAACCTCGCCCATAATAAGACTCATCTTATTTATAGATGTGGGCAACCCTTCTTAATAATTAAGGAATTGGGTTTTATTTTAATTAATTAAGCTACTTTAATTAATTAGGCTCCTAATCTTATTAGAACATATGAGAGTACTTTTATTAATTAATACCCAAACTCATTTAGGAATTAAATAATAATAATAGTAATAATAATAATAAGACTCCTCTTATTAATTTATATTTAATATTTCTAAAATATTAAATAATAAATATTAAGCTATTTAATTTATTCTATCACCATAGATTAAATTAAATATATTTAACTTATTATTACAATTATGCCATTAACTTCTTAAATAATTATTCTTCCTTTTATGGTGTGACCCTTTAGGTACTCCATATTAAACCGGTTGTGAATAAATCAATTAGAACAATTCTAATCTTATTTAAATAAATAAATTAAAATATTAATTTATTTAAATAAATAATATTTATTCTACAATAGGGATAAACCTCCCTAGCGATTAACGACTTTCCAGATAATATAGATTTCAACATTAATCATAAAAGAACTATTAAGTAAATAGATATTGTACAATTCAATCCTTCCACCATACAATGTCCCAATTAAATATAAGTCATGGAATTACTGTCAACCCATATTTTATTTAATTATATGTATTTCGACTCTTAAATGCACAACTCCAAATAATGTAAATTAGAAACTCCTTTCTAATTTCATTCTGCATTGGCCAAGGACTACTGGGTTGTCATTTATCGAATCAAATAGGACATTTCTCTTCTTTTATTAGAAGCGGTAGATTCTTTATTAATCATACATTATCTCCATATACAACTTATTATACCCAAGTATACCCTTTGATATACCCTAAGGGTCTTAAGGAATAAGTCAAAGTATAATTCAACATACACAAGATACTATGATGATCTCAAGTTCAAGGATCAGTTGTACTACTATCTCTACAGGAATTCCTATTAGCATGTATGTAAAACTCCATTAGGTATTCCTTAGCGAGCCACGTTCGGTGTACTTATTCTCTAATAAGCACCTACATACTTATTTTAGTGTCTCCACACAAATGATCATAAGATTAATCATCTACATCCAATGAGTAAGCAACGTATGTACCGATCTATTCAGATTCACTAATTCCTAATTTAGTAATGTAACGATTGGGAACTATTTTAGTTTTAAGCTTTCTAAGAATTTAGATCTCATTAGAATGATCATCATCATTATTCTAAAAGCATTGCTTAAAACTATGAGATTATCACATATTATAAAGCAGCATCATGTAGATAATTAAAAGCCTTTAATAAGTTAATATATTTTTATTAATAAATGAATAAGATTGTTACAAAGTATATGATTTATCATCAAACATGATTGGCTTGTGTGCATACTACTTTCAATCTCCCACTTGCACTAAAGTCAATCGTCATGGTATCTTATACCCTTCTTCTCTAAGTGACGATTATCCTACTGTTGGATAAGCTTCAGTATATAGATACGTAATGCTGTTCTTGAGAGTCCACTATCTCTATAGTGATTTCCCAACTTTCAATGATTCCTATAATCATATGAAAGTGCCACAACACATGTTTAGATCCAAGATGAGACTTAGGAACTATTCCTAGTTATGTAATGAACTTTTCTACAAAACAATTAACTTATAGCTTCATTTATAGCTATATACCTCGTTATTACTTAATCAACAACTCTTTGCTATTTGGAACCTTTCCAATTTCATTGCACCACCGTTCAAGGTAACGCTTTACCTTAAAGTGGAATTTTTGTCTTTTTGGCTTGCCTAAAAAAACTTGTGTCTATTAAGCCCTCGAGGTTTAATTCAGACCCACCATAAATTTTAATCGCATCCTTAGTGACAGTTAAGTAATTTAAGATATTTTTCAATATCTTATAGTGATCTTCTCCAGAATATGGCTGATCTACATCAGGTCTCGTGTATTTCATTGTATACATGATTTTCACTAATGTGATCTCTCTTTTACTAGTCTATGGGGACTATTAAGAGAGATACACTCCATGGCTCATCAACATGAGATATCTCTTGGAGTTTGTCATGCTAAACAACTTTAGCATCAAATAAATATACATTCATTGGGTTAAGCCAAGCATCCATTTAAATCTATCTATATAGATTTGTATTCCCAATTACGATACTCTTTCCAAATCATTCATGGAGGAATGTTTAGAAAACTTTATCTTTACTGATTGTAGCATTGATATGTTATTCCTTATCCGCAGTATATCAACATATAATACTAGGAATATCACGACGCTCCCACTGACCCTTTTGTACACACTAGGTTCATTCTTATTTTTGATAAAATCAAACTCTTTTGATTGTCTCATCAAAACGAATGTTCCATATTTGAGAAGCTTGCTTCAATCCATTTCTCTGAGTGTCTACAACTCTTACCTTATCGTATGTAACTAGATCATCATCATCTATGATGTGTACCTCATCATCATCATTTATGATGAATCCATACCTCCTAGGTATCTTCGGTACTATTCCAAATTTACTATTCGGTTGTGGTACAATAGGTCTATTTATAGGTTCCTCTTATTTTACTTATAGTATTTTGTGGTTCTTAAACTCTTCAAGATCTATTATCCTCCCACTAACCCATTCAATGATAAACATCTTTATCTTAGAAGGCATCATGTTTAGCAACAAACACCTTTTGCTAAGTAGGATTATAGAACATATACCCTAAACTTACTTTAGGATGTCCCATAAATTTGTACTTGTCAAATCTTGTCCCAAGCTTATCCTTTGAAACCTTTTTCACATAAGCTGAACAACCCCTTAACTTAACATACTTAAGATTAGGAATCCTCCCTGTCCATAACTCTTATAGAGTTTTGGGGCTGAATTTTGAGGTTACCTTTTCGTAGATATGCAGCCATTTCTAGGGTATGACCCCAAAAAGATACTAGAATGTCGGTAAAATCATTATGGACCGTACCATGTCCAACAAGGTATGATTTTTCTTTTCAGATATATCAATCAGTTATTGCGTATCAGGAGGCGTCCATTGTGAGAAACCCATTTGAGATGATCTAAAAACTTATTGCACAAGTATTCCTTCCTTGATCCGATCAAAGAATCCTAATACTTTGCCAATTTGTTTCACTTCTAAATTCTTTGAACCTTTCAAATAATTCACACTTGTATTTCAGGAAATACACACATTCAACTCTTTGAATGATCATCTCATTTTCTTATACTAGTTTATTTAATTTACAAAATATATTTTCACATAAGTCAAATACACAAAATCTATTAAGTAATATTTTAGTTTGATACAAAAACATTATTATTATAAATAGAATAACAATTGTTCATAAATTTAATATCAAAGATTTCATTGTCCAACAATAAAATGGAAATAATGTTTCCAACGAGAACTGGAATACAATAACAACTTATTGACTTAATAGATTTGCTCGTAGACAGTGCTAAACTATAAGTTCCTATGGCTAATGCAGCAACCTTTACTTCATTTCCACACATAGGATTACTTGTCTCTTGTTTAGCTTTTTATTTTTGCTTGGTCCCTTCATAAATCTATATTTATGTAACCAAAGCCGGTATCCAATACCCAAGTAGAACCTTGACTTAAAAAAAATATTTATTTCAATCATGAACAAAAACTATATTTATAATCGAGGCTTCACTAAGCTTCTTCTGGTTAGCTCTGCAAGATGCTTCTCACAGTTTCTTTTCCAGTTTCCTGGCTTATTGCAGTGGAAGAAAACTCCTTTGCTATCCATACCAGTTTTATTCGTATTATCCTTTGTTTTTGCCTTTCTATTTACATTTTTTGAATCGTTCTTCTTTTCAGAAGGTCCTTTGACCCCTACCAGTAAGACATGATCTTTCTTGGTTGGAAAGTGACTCTCAACATTTTTCAACATATTAAGCAAATCAATGAGGCTGATATCTAGCTTGTTCATATGAAAAATTCACAACAATTGTGAAAGGAGTCCGGGAATGAGTGCAAGATCAAATCTCGGCTCAACTCTCCATCCTTGACAAAACTTGTTGTCCTAATTAATCAATCAAATTGATAATGGACTTTTGTCTGTATTGTAGTGTCATCAGTCATTCTAGATCGGAAGAGCTCTTTAGATACCTTATATTTATCGTTCCTACTTTCCTCATCATTAACTACTTGATGTGTAGGAATATAGTAAGAGCATCCATAGTTTTATACTGACGTTGAAGCTCGTTACTCATGGATGTGAGCATGTTGTATTGAGCCAACTGTGCATCATCTTGCCACTTTCTAAAAGTAGCAATCTCTTCCTCAGAGGCTTTGTCTGCAACCATTGTAGGGATAAGCGTATTAAGGACATAAGATAGCTTTTCAGCTATAAGAACTATTCTTAAATTCCTTAACCAATCCATTTAATTTGGTCTGGTTAAATAGCATCTAATATGCTTCACGATGATAGTAATTTAGACATTGTAAAATTCTGCAAATGAATTTGTAATTAGCAATATTTTAGCATACATTCTTTTATTAATTACCAAAATAAACTAGGTCTTGTTTTAAATTGGTATATCCCACTATTTTCGTCAAACAATATTACCCTAACTTATATAGTTCGGTAAAATCTAATTAAAGATTTGCTAGTGAGAATAACGATCTCATTTCAAATGTATATAGCCTTGTGGTGACGCAACAAACTATATATAAATAAATTGATAAACAACTCTTGTCAATTACATCAACTATGCAACTCCTTGTATTTTGCCTCTTAGATTATTTTGACCAAGTGGTTGTACATCCGAATCAAAATTATCCAAGTTAAGTCCAACCTAGCACTCTATATATTCAAAAAAAAAAATAGTCTTTGTGGTGACACAATAAAATAACATTGTTCAATTTTCTTTATAAGCATCAAATGGTGATAAAATTAACATCTCAAATAATTAAGATAAGCCTTGTGGTGACACAACAAACTTATAATAATTAATTGAAACTCTATTATTTTTATCATGCTAGAAGACAACGTTTGATATTCCAAATATCTTTGAACATTTAGGACTTAATATAAAAGATTTGAGGGGTTTGTTATTAATTTGTCTCATCTTGTTTAGCACACATGCACATATAAATATGCACATATAGAATAATATATTCTACCTTGATTGATTATGGACTTTTATTCTAGTTTGGTTCACTAGAGCCACCAAGTGAACCAAAAGGTCAAACCCTAGGGGTGCAAGAATTAATATTTAAATATAACTATAACATTTAAACCCGGGCTCTATTACAAACGGGTCTTCAAGCGATCCTTGCTCCTTGATCTCCAATTCTTCAAAATTAATTCTAACTATTCCTATTACAAAAATATTTTAAACTAAATAGAAACCTTGATTAGCAGTCAAGGGGAAGTACATAGGAGGGAGTTAAAAATTACATTAAGAAAAATTTAGAGAAGACGAGGTACGCATACCCCATTTAATAAAACTCATTCATTCATACATCCAACTAAATTAAAATTCAATGACATTGGTCAATAGTCCATAATCAATTCAATTTATTATCATACATGTCTACATATGTATCAATAAATAAATTCATCTCATTAATAATAAACATTCAATATATATATATATATATATATATATATATATATATATATATTGATATCATTTAATGAGCAAATTTAGTTGGCATAAAATCTAATTTTGAATCAAAATAAACTCCTTTATTTTAATCTAAATTTAAATAAAAATAAACTCATTTATTTTAATTAATTATAGAATTCAATTCCAAGTAAAAAAAGAAACTTCTTTATTTAAGGAAACACGGATTCTCTTTCCTATTCATAAATAAACTCTTTATTTTGAATAATATGAAATCTTATTTCATATCTAAATAAACTCCTTTATTTAAGGAAATACATATTCTCTTTCCTATTCATAAATAAACTCCTTTATTTTGAATAACATGAAATATTATTTCATATCTAAATAAACTCTTTTATTTAAGAAAAAATAGAATCCAATTTTAACTCCAATTAGTTATCATGAAATTTAATTCCAACTCTAATTAATTAGCATAAAATCCAATTTTAAAATTAAAATAAACTTTTTATTTTAAGATTAAAATAATTTTTATTTTAATTATAAAATAATTAAGGCTAATATATATATATATATATATATATATATATATATATATATATATATATATGCTATCCGCGAATCCTTATTCACGTGTGATACCCTTTGATATCATACTGAATCCTGAATCATATTCCTGTATCATGCATTCACCATAAGGTGGAAAGGGTTATGATTACATGTTAATATTATATATATAAAACTAACATAAATGATAACTTGTTAGCATATATATGTTAGTAATCATGTTTCTAAATACGTGAATCACTCACAGGAAGCATTATATATATATATATATATATATATATATATATATATATATATATATATATATATATATATATATATATATATATATATATATATATATATATACCAACACTAAATCACGGCTTCAGTGAGTAGCAAAATCATAGCGAGCAAAAATCCAAAAATCAGTTCACGGTAAACATACTTTCGGAATTTAAAATTTTTTTTTAATTTTATACAACAAATTATGCCCAATTAAATTATTCTAAACACATATCAATATACATATCAAATTAAAATAATTAATAATTCGCATAAAGGTTTGGCTCTGATACCCCTGTTAGGTTTGTAATATTCATGAACGCAATCAAATTGCACAAAATAAGCGGAAATGTGATAAAATAGAGTTTTAAAATTTTACAAACCATATACTCGGATCATCCTTTATGTACAATTATTAATTAAACGAAAAGATAAAGAACAAGAATCATACCCTTGAAGATTCGAGCTTCCTCAGGTACGAGTTCACCTCCAAATCCTTTTCGCGTTCAACTTGAATCTACCGGATTTGGTTCCTTCCTTTGATTAACATTAGCCACCCAAATGTTTGGCCTCTAGAGGTGATCCACCAAGGAAGAAGAAAGATTCAAGATGATGTGTATTTGACAAAATCCTAATTTTTCTATCTCTCATAGAAAAGGGTGTACTCTCCCAACTATTGAAATTACGTATTCACATATTTTGTGAAAGTGTCAACCAACCTCGCCCATAATAAGACTCCTCTTATTTATAGATGTGGGCAACCCTTCTTAACAATTAAGAAATTGAGTTTTATTTTAATTAATTAAGCTACTTTAATTAATTAGGCTCCTAATCTTATTAGAACATATGAGAGTACTTTTATTAATTAATTTTCAAACTCCTTTAGGAATTAAATAATAATAATAGTAATAATAATAATAAGACTCCTCTTATTAATTTATATTTAATATTTCTAAAATATTAAATAATAAATATTAAGCTATTTAATTTATTCTATCACCATAGATTAAATTAAATATACTTAACTTATTATTACAATTATGCCATTAACTTCTTAAATAATTATTATTCTTTTTATGGTGTGACCCTTTAGGTATTCCATATTAAACCGGTTGTGAATAAATCAATTAAAACAATTCTAATCTTATTTAAATAAATAAATTAAAATAGTAATGTATTTAAATAAATAATATTTATTCTACAATAAGGATAAACCTCCCTAGCGATTAACGACTTTCCAGATAATATAGATTTCAATATTAATCATAAAAGAACCTTTAAGTAAATAGATACCGTACAATTCAATCCTTCCACCATACAATGTCTCAATTAAATATAAGTCATGGAATTACTGTCAAGCCATATTTTATTTAATTATATGTATTTCGACTCTTAAATGCACAACTCTAAATAATGCAAATTAGAAACTCCTTTCTAATTTCATTTTTCCTTAGCCAATGATTATTGTGTTGTCATTTATCGGATCACATAAGACATTTCTCTTCTTTTAGTAAAAGCGGTATATTCTTTATTGATCATACATTATCTCCATGTACAACTTATTATACCCTTTGATATACCCTAAGGGTCTTATGGAATAAGTCAAAGTATAACTCATCATACATAAGATACTATGATGATCTCAAGTCCAATGATCACTTGTACTACTATCTGTATAGGAATTCCTTTTGACAGACAAGTAAAACTTCATTAGGTATTCCTTAGCGAGCCACATTTAGTGTACTTATTCTCTAATAAGCACCTACATACTTGCTTTAGTGTCTCCACACAAATGATCATAAGATCAATCATCCCCATCCAATGAGCAAGCAACGTATCTACCAATTTATCCGGATTCACTAATTCCCAATTTAGTAATCCAACGATTGGGAACTATTTTAGTTTTAAGCTTTCTAAAAATTTTGATCTCGTTAGAATGATCATCATCATTATTCTAAAAGCATTGCTTAAAACTATGAGTTTATCACATATTATAAAGCAGCATCATGTAGATAATTAAAAGCCTTTATTAAATTAATACTTTTTATTAATAAGTGAATAAGATTATTACAAAGTATATGCTTTATCATCAAACATGATTGACTTGTGTGCATACTACTTTCAACAAATACATATAAATACAATTAATCAGTTGGTAGATTAACAAATCATCTAATTTAAATTTACAGAGACTTTGAAATTCATGAACACAGAACTTTCATATATGAAATATTAAGGGTTTGAAAATATACCTTCAATTACTTGGATAATCCTAGCTAAAACATAGTGAATTGCTTGTAATTACAGAACTCTCTCTCAAATTCTTTCTATTCTCTCTGTAAACTCTCTTCTTAGGCTCAGTATAGACCAACTATCACTATGCGCAAAGAAAAAACCGATGGCCATTATAAGCCTGGTTACTAATTAACGGTTACAAAATAATTTAAACGTATATCAGTTAAAATATATTTTATTTATTATTTTGATTTATTTTATTTATTATAATTCAAATTCAAAAATCAAAAACCATAAGGCAATGTTTGGCAACACACTTTTAAAAATAAAGACTTAATATCTTTAAGCCTTGTTTGGCAAAACTAAATTAAACTCCTTTAATTTATTTAATAACTCATTTATAGTATAGTTTATTGTCACACTTTTATTACCAAATTAAATTAAGACATTATAATAATTCATTTATTTAACAAATAAATTTTCAAATCAAATCACATTAAACAAATATTTATTCAACAATAAACACATCAATTAAAATATTTATATAATTCAATAAATATTTGGAATTACAATTTAAAATTTTGGATTGTTACATTCTTCCCTTCTTACAAGTATTCCGTCCCTAGAATCAAAGACACAGTTAAAAAAATAATTCAGGATAATCTTTTATCATTTTATCTTCGAGTTCCCACGTAGCTTCTTCAGCATTGTGGTTCCTCCATATCACCTTCACGGAAGATATTACTTTATTCCTAAGCACTTGTTCTTTCCTGTCAAATATCTGGATAGGAACTTCCTCATAAGACAAGTCCTTATCGAACTGCAATGGTTTGTACTAGATCATATGCTTGTAATCGGGTTTATACGGTCGTAACACCGAAACATGAAAAACATTGTGAACGTATTCTAACTTTGGAGGTAGAGCTACCTCGTAATCTACTACTCCTACTCTTCGCATCACTTCGAAGGGTCCAATAAACATCGGGCTTAGCTTTCCCTTTTTATCAAAATGAATTTTTCCCTTTCAAGGAGAAACTTTTAAGAACGGGAATTTCTTACATCGAACTCACGATCTTGTCTGTGTTGATCAGCATACTTCTTCTGTCTGTTTGAGCAGCTACCAATCTTGTCCTGATGAGTTTGACAATCTCAGCAGTTTGATGTAACAGTTCTGGTCCTAATAGTTAACGGTCACCAACTTCAACCCAGCACAGTGGAGTTCTGCACTTTTGTCGTACAATGCTTCGTAAGGCGGCATGCCGATGCTTGCATGGTAACTGTTGTTGTAGGCGAATTCTACTCATGGTAAATGTTCATCCCAGTTCCCTTTTAAATCCATTATATATGCTCTGAGCATATCTTCCAACATCTGGATTGTTCGTTCGCTTTTGCCATCTATTTGCGGATGGTACGCCGTACTCATTCTCAATTGTGTTCCCATACATTCTTGTAGTCTCTTCCAGAGGTTTGACGTGAATCACGGATCTCTATCTGACACAATTGACATTGGAGTTCCATGTCTCGAAATGATCTCTTTAATGTATAACTTTGCCAACTGATTAAGATTAAATCTAATCTTTATTAGCAAAAAGTGTTCTGATTTCGTCAGTCTGTCCACTATCACCCAAATCACATCGTATACTCTCTGAGTAGTTGGAAGACCTACCACAAAATTCATTATGATATGCTCCCACTTCCATTTCGATATTTCTAACTGTTGAAGTTATCCGCTTGGTCTTTGATGTTCTGCTTTTACTCTCTGACATGTCACGCATTTCGCAACACATTCTGCAACGTCTCTTTTCATATTTGGCCACCAAAAATGTCGCTACAAATCTTGATACATTTTTATACTTCCTCGGATGAATCGAATATCTTGAACTATGAGCCTCTGTCAAGATTTCTTCTTTAATATCCGGTACTACTGGAACCCAAATTCGTCCCTCAAGTATTAGTACTCCTTCGGAATCAACCTTGTACTTCATCTCACTACCCTTGACCACATTTTCCTTTATTTTCCTGTATTCTTTATCTTGTAGTTGAGCATTCTTTACCTTGTCCACCAAAGTTGGACTAGCTTCTAACTGGAATAGTCGTTCATCGGATTCTTTTGAAAATTTTATTTCCAACTCTAGCTTTGTCATTGCTGAAATAAGCTCCTCCTGGGTGGTTATCAGCATTAACTTTTCCCGACCTTTCCTGCTCAAAGCATCTGCAACCACATTTGCCTTGCCTGGATGTTAAAAGATCTCACAATCATAATCTTTTATTAATTCCATCCATCTCCTTTGACGCATGTTCAGGTCCTTTTGGGTGAAAATATACTTCAGACTCTTATGGTCTGTATATATATCACATTTCTCTCCGTAGAGATAGTGTCTCCATATTTTTAGAGTAAATACTACCGCAGCCAACTCTAAATCATGAGTCGGGTATCCTTTCTCATAGTCCTTCAGTTGCCTTGATGCATACACAATGACTTTGTCATTCTGCATAAGTACACACCCTAATCCTTTATGTGATGCATCACTATACACCACATAGTTTCCTGTATTATCTGATAATGGCAACACAAGTGTCACACTTAACTTCTTTTTCAAGTCTTGAAAACTCTCTTCACACTTCTCCGTCCAAACAAATTTTCTTGTCAAATTTGTTAATGGAGTGGCAATCTTGGAAAAGTCCTGAATAAACCGTTTATAATAGCCGGCTAGTCCCAATAAACTCCTCACCTCCGATGGTGTCCTTGGTTGTTTCCAATTGATTATGGCTTCAACTTTTGATGGATCCTTGAAATCCCGTATTTGTCAATCACATGTCCAAGAAATTGTACACGTTCTAGCTAGAATTCACACTTAGAGAATTTTGCGTACAACTTTTTCTTTTTTAGCGTCTCCAACGTCAAACGTAAATGTTCCACGTGTTCTTCTTGAGATTTAGAGTACACTAGAATATCATCGAGGAATACCACCATAAACTTATCTAAGAATGGTTTAAACACCATGTTCATCAAATCCATGAATGCAGCAGGGGCGTTGGTCAAACCAAAAGACATTACCAGAAACTCGTAATGTCCATACCGAATTCTGAATGCCGTTTTAAGTACATTCTCCTTCCTTACCTTTAATTGATGATATCCACTTCTCAAATCTATTTTCAAGAAGTATCTAGCACCCTTCAATTGATCAAACAAGTCATCTATTTTTGGCAACAGATATTTATTCTTAATAGTGACTTTGTTTAATTCCATATAATTAGTGCAAAGACGCATAGACCCATCCTTCTTCTTCACGAATAACACCGGTAGTCCCCACGGTGATACACTCGGCTAAATATATTTCTTGTCCAACATCTCTTGTAATTGTACCATCAGTTCCTTTGTCTCTACTGGAGCCATCCTATACGGGGCCTTCTATATCAGAGCAGTTCCTGGCGCCAAATCGATAACGAACTCGATCTCTCGGTCAGGCGGAAGTCCTGGAAAATCCTTCGAAAATATATCTACAAATTCCCTAACCACTTGTATCTCTTCCAGTTTCACCCCCTTCCTCTGAGTATCGAGTATGTACGCTAAATATCCTACACAACCTTGACTCAACAACTTATTGGCCTGCATAATCGTTAGACTCCTCGCATGTCTAGGTGATTTGCTACCATAGAAGACTACCTTTGATGGAGTCATAAGATTTACACATTTCTTTTGGCAATCAATTATCGCTCCATAATTGAATAGCCCATCCATTCCCAATATAACATCAAACTCTCCAAGTTTAATCAGGATTAAATCTACTATCATAACATTCCCCTTAATATTCACCCTACAATTCTTGTATACGAACCTAACAGGAATCACCTCTCTATTCATAATTTCTATGTTTAAAGGGAAATTCAATTCATCACTAGGCAATCCTAACCTCTTAGCAAATTCATCAGATATAAACGAGCAAGTAGCACCCGAATCAAATAATACATAGGCATCTGTATCATTAATTGGGATAATACCTTACATAACATCTTTTGATTATACAGCATCCTGCACTATTATGTTGAAGGTTCTGGCTATGGGTCTGTTTGATGACGTTGGTCCAGCAATGGTCAATGTACCTCCATTGTTACCTCCCTTGCTTCTCGTTGTCTCTCCAGCTTTCTTCTTAGGGCACTCACGAGCAAAATGATCCTTTGACCCGCATGTGTAACAAACATTCTTCTTCGATTGATGGCAATTTGGGGCAATGTGACCCTCTTAGCCACAATTGAAGCATACTCGCTTACCCCTTAAGCACATGCCTGTGTGATTCTTTCTGCATGTTGCACATGCTTCAAACTTTTTTTGCTGCTAGCTACCTTGTTGGCTTCCAGTACCAACACTCACATTCCACTTCCTCTTCAAGTTATTACTACCATTTCCACCACCACTACCACTATTCTTACCTTTACCCTCGTTCTTCTTCTTTCTTTATTCTTGATTGTATTTTGTTACAGCCTTGCCTCCACCCTCAGCGAGAATTTCCTTTTCAAGCACCGCTGCAAATGTCTTCAACTAGAACAGGGAGACTCTGCTATACAACTAGGGCTTCAGTCTTTGTTCAAACCTCCTCGCCTTGCGCTCATCCGTGTTCACTTGATATGGTACAAACCTCGCCAATTCATTGAACCTTACGGCATATTCTGACACTGTCATTGTGCCCTGTTTAAGCTCTAAAAACTGCACTTCCATCTGATTCTTTGAACTCTCTAGGAAATATGTCTCTAAGAATATTTCCTTAAACATTTTCCAAGTCATCACTCCCTGACCTCCTCTAGTTCTATTGGCTTGCCACCAATAACTAGCCTCTGCTTTCAACATGAAAGTTGCAAAAGCAGTCTTCTGGTTCTCACTAACCCTAGCAACATCAAATACCTTCTCTATTTCCATGATCCAGGTCTGTGCGTCAACCGGATTCATGGTTCCACAAAATTTTGGTGGTCTAACTGCCTTGAAATCCTTAAAAGTTGCAGCTTAATTATGCACTTGATTCTGCAGTGCTCCTATCAGAAGTGTTACCAACTGCTGAACTGGGTTAGCTTCAGTGTTGATATTGTTGGTGGATCCCTCAAGGGTTTGTTGTCGTGGTTATCGTCTTCGTGGAGGCATTTTCTGATTAGAATACACTTATTAGATTATTACTCAATTTCTTTTAAGTATTTTCTACTTAACTTGCACATCATAAAAGATCATCACATAACACATAACATCTTGAATAAAAGTTAACATCTTATTCATTTATCATCTTTCAGAAAACATAAGAACAATAACATCACTGCTATTTATATTACTTTCCTGAACTACTAAAGTTTCAAGATAACATCATCATCATATCCCATTGGTTATATAACACTTGGGATTTACATCTTCTTTATCATATCATTAATCGCATAACAAGTACATTCCCTACGATGACCTAGTAAAATGATGTGTTACCTTACGACGATCCTCTTCCATAATACGAAACATTGTTCTGCGATCTAACATGTACGGTAGCAGCGTCTCAAACTGAACCGGATAATACATTACTCGATCTTGAGCTCGATTAATCACGGTGTTGAATACGCTATTCATCTCCTCCATCTTGATCTTCTTTGCTTGTGCTTCCCCCTTTTCTACTCATGCACGCTAAGAAGCTTTCTCAAACGCGTCTTCAACTCTTGGTCTCTTGCCGAATTCTTATTTTAATTTGTTCTTCAGCTCCACGATCTCCTCTGTCATTTGCTCGTTCTCTCCTTCAGTGTGAATCAGTTTCCATTCGACATTACTTAGACGTCCATCTAGATATCGGATCTCATCGTCCTTCTGTGCCATCGTGGTCTGCTGTTCAGCTACTATCTCTTCCAACTCCTTGGCTCTATCCTAAAATTCCACATTGCGGTCGTATACCTCGTCGTACATACGGACTGAAATCGAGTTTGGTGGAAACTTTTTTTCTCATCATCCTCATCCCCATCCGACTGTGGTAGCTCAACGGGGTCCTCCTCATCCGTCTTTACCTCATCATCCTCATCAGGTAAACCCTCCTACTCAACCACTGTAAAACCAATAGGGATGACTCACGTGGCAGTAGTTGTTCCTAAACCACCTGAATGTCACGAGGCTCCTCCTCTCTAGGCATCTGGGGTCCTTCCTCCCTAGTCTGGTTGGATTCTCCAACATTAGCCATCCTGACAACAAAATTTTAAATTTTAATTATAATCATTACTACTAGGCACTCACGAGCAAATAGGTTGCAATCACATAAACACATAAGTATTTTATTACTTTTTCCTTCAAACTCGATAAGAGTTTATCACCACTATCTTTTCAAAGGTTACTCCCTAAAGCTTTTTCCACACCTAAGGTTCATAACCTAAAGCTTTGATACCAACTTGTGATACCCCCAAATCAGGGTACTTCATTCCCACAAGATTTGGTGTTCACTTGATAAAAATATTTATTTCTAACTACCCAAATGTAATAAAATTTAACAATAAACCTTCCCTTTAAAGGATTACATTAATAAGTTCAATAAAATCTCCCAGGTTATCTAACCTCTAAATACAAATATCAAGGGCGAAAAATTAAATAACTACATCACAATATTTAAAATAGAGTCTAAAAATATAAAAGTCAACAGGTTTACAAGTCTTCAATACTTGTACATATTTCCTTTCCCTTTACTGGTGGTAGGTTCATCGACCTTCTTAACTTTAGCTGTAATATTTATATAAGCAAGACTGAGCAAATAAATGTTCACTTAAAGTGACAATAAATAATTATATCATAGCAACTGCCAAACAAATAAGCTCAATAGGATTGAATAATAACCTTTATCAATGATAATCAAGAACAGAAATTGAAGTATATGTCTGAGGGTCATAAGACCATGAACTATGTCCACAGTTATAAGTATTCTTTCAACTTAAACCTAAACAGTCATAAGACTGTAGGGACTTCTCGTACTTAGGGGGATCAGCCCTTTGTATAATGTATTGTGCACAAACATCTAAACGCTTACGTGTAAGTTATCTCCTGTAGTAGGGTTGTTCATCCCAGTTTTAATATACGAGTTCACACCAAAGTAAGTTTGATTTTGGATAAGTTTCAAGGTAATTTAGAGTTTAACGAACATCAACTAAAGATTAGTTGAATCAAAAATGTAATAACAATAAGCTATGGAATAAGTCATAAAGGAATTAACATTGTATATTCAGGTCATGCTTTAGAAATGAACTAAAAGCATAAGCATTGAATAACGTAACATATCTTGCTTGAAGAATATTAAGCTAAGGCTAGAATTTTGGTTTAGTAATAGAATTGAATTATTGAACATACATAATTAATAACAAGTTGAACAATAGAAACTTGCTCAATATAAGGGTAATTAGAACAAACTCAAAATAAAGGTTCGAGTTCGGAAACTTGCTCAATTGTAAACACGATAGGGTAAAGGAAACTTGCATACTAAGAAACCAGTTAAAGATAAGAAAACTTGCATACTAAGATACAAGTTAAAGATAAGAAAACTTACATACTAAGAAACAAGTTAAAGATAAGAAAACTTGCCTTGCGTATAAGCTAAGCCGTAATAACTCGATTCTTAATATCCTATACACCTGTCATCATGACATAATTAGTTACTACATATACTCCATATCCAATTAAGTATCTACTTCACATATGGCTTGGTTTTGATCATATAGTCAAGTCACACTAGTAATGTAATAATATAAATCATTAATTGTTAATAACATTCTTACTTTTGGTCCTATAACACCATAATATAAAATTCACATTTTAACAGTCCTAACATTGCACCTTATTAAAAATTATAGATTTTTGTATAATAAAAAAAACTTTATGGCCATACTGCTAACCGGCGCTGCGGCACCCCAGTTTACACTGGGAACGACGCTGCGGCGCGGTGTTGGCACTGCAGCGCGAGGCACATACATGTGATAGGCGCTGTGGTGCGAGACTTGGTGCTTTGGCGTGAGAGGCGGTGCAGCGGCACCGAAGTTCAGTTTCAGGCAACGCGAGCACATGCAAAGCTAAATTTGACGTACATCTTAGTTTATAGCAACCAATTTAACCCGTAAATTTCACATAAACATTACCCATCATATATATACTGATTTAAAATAATTAAACAATAACTACAATCAAATTATGTATTTTGAATTCCATATTTTTGTCAAAACTCTATTTTTGACATCCTTGACAAAATTAACACTGTGATCACTATTTACACCAAATTAACTTATTCAAACTATGTTGTCTTCGTTACTTACTTAATTAATACATTCAAGGCTCAATTTATCTATTAGGTTACAAATTAACTACCAAATTTGGTACTTTCACAAGCCATATATATAAACATGCACTATAAACAACTTTTCTTTCTTTTGAACGTGATTAGTACACAAAATCTTTTCTAGATGTTAGTTCTAATATTAAAAATACATATAAATACAATTAATCAGTTGGTAGATCAACAAATCATCTAATTTGAATTTACAGAGACTTTAAAATTCATGAACACAAAACTTTCATATACCTTCAATTGCTTGGATAATCCTTGCTAAAACATAGAGAATTGCTTGGAATCACAGAACTCTCTCTCAAATTCTCTCTATTCTCTCTGCAGACTCTCTTCTTAGGCACAGTATAGACCAACTATCACTATGCGTAAAGAAAAAATTGATGGCCATTATAAGCCTAGTTACTAATTAACAGTTACAAAATAATTTAAACGCATATCAGTTAAAATTTATTTTATTTATTATTTTAATTTATTTTATTTATATTATTTATTATAATTCAAATTCAAAATTCAAAAGCCATAAGGCTATGTTTGACAAAACACTTTTAAAAATAAAGGCTTAATGTCTTTAAGCCTTATTTGGCAAAACTAAATTAAACTCCTTTAATTTATTTAATAACTCATTTATAGTATAGTTTATTGTCACACTTTTATTACCAAATTAAATTAAAACATTATAATAATTCATTTAATCCCTATCAACTCTCTAACTTAATTATTAAATTAAATTAGAATATTATCTCATAATAATTAATTTCCTTAACTCATAAATTATTTATTTAACAAATAAATAATCAAATCAAATCACATTAAACTAATATTTATTCAACAATAAACACATCAATTAAAATATTTATATAATCCAATAAATATTTGGAATTATAATTTAAAATTTCAGATTGTTACAGCTTCTATGGGGTTCGTAGTTCCTTTGAACTCCGACGGATTGACACTCTTAAAATCCTTAAAAGTAGTTGCTCGTACTACTGCAGGATTTACAAGTATATTAACCTCGTTCCTATTAAAAGCGACCGTTAACAAGTTAACAAACTCTTATATTGGATTAACTGGAAAAGAGTTCGGATGAAGAGGAAGAGGAAAAGCTAGTTCGTGAGCAAACTTTGTCTAACGGAAGATGATTAAAGAAGAAAGGTAATCCAAAACCTAACTTCTAAGTAATTTTTCTTTACGTTTTCTATGTTAAAAACATAGCTTAATGAGAATAAGAGTAAAAGATGGTAAGAATGGTTTCATATGGTTGAAATCATGAGAAAATGAAGAAATAAGAATTAGAAATTTAGTTTATAAATTTCTTAAGGAAGTATAAGTTTCGTAATGAATTTGAACTATCTGAATGAATCATATGAACGATTTGGTAAAATTAGTAAGGAATGGTGTTTTATAACATCAAATTCCAAGAAAAAGTGAAATCGTAATCAAAATATCGATTAAAAATGAAAAACGAACGAAGAACGCGAAGAACGCGAAGAACAATATTGATGGACAAATTTAAAACTATCGTAGTATAACTTGTTGTTGATAGACAAGTTTAAAACCATCGCATATAAGTTAGTTGCTTATTTCTTGGTTAGGAACGGTAGAAACATTCATGACGAACGGATTGAACTTAGCTATAACGAAGTTATGGCAAAAATTTCGTAAAAGACGAACGAGAAGTAGAAAGTATGTAAATGAACTCAAATGTGTATGGTTTAATAAGAATGTAAGAGAACGTAGAAAACGTGAGTCGTGGACTCAAGAATGAATGAGTTCTGAGTTCGGATGATCGAATTACGGACGAACGGACGAAGAACGTTAATAACATAAAACGAACGAAGGATAGAATTTAAGCCAATTGAATGGTATGTTAACGGAGTCAGAATAAATTTATATGTAAGGGAAGTTAAAGTATGTAAGATAAGGAAGAGAATGGCTTTGGAACGACCTCGTTCTGAGCTATAATGAAGAAGTTATGAGATCGTAAAGTAAGCGTCTCAAACTAGTGCAAAACTTAGAAAATTTTTAGAAATTTCATGCTTGGTGCCGCAGCGCCAGCTATGCCTTGGGAGGCAGCGCCGCAGCGCCAACACGGGCCATCAGGTACTATTGAGTGGCGCTGCAGCACGAGAGGAAGGGAAGGAATTAGCGCCGCAACGCCGGTGCAGAGTAAAGCCCAGTGAGGAGAGTCTAACTACTTAACTCCTGGGGGAAGTGTACGGAAAGATAATGAACATGTAGTTCATGTAATGTAACACATAAACAAGTGACTTAAACCTTTAGTAAAGGTTGAACGTAAAGATTGAATGAGATTAAAAGACAAAGAATGTAAACATAACGCAGTTGCAATGAACGATCGGTCTTAGCATACAATGAAACGTATGGCTTCGACATTAAGAAAGAATAATGAACATGAGGTTCATGGGATGGATAAGGATTGAAAGCAATTAAAACCTTGAGTAAAGGTTGAATGAGAGATTATGATTCCCCCAAATATGGGTATCTTCCAACCCGATAATTGGTGCTACACGATGCTACAGTTTACACATTCATTCAATTAAAATACCTCAAAAGAGTGAGAATGTCTTCTATATATTTCAAAACAATATTACCATTCCCAGGTTCTTTATAACCATTACATGTTTTCTTGTCATAATATCAAATAATTACAATATTACAGCTATACTATTACACAGGAAATCTACTGATTCAAATTAGCCTTCCCTTTATCTTTACTAGATGCTTCGGTCAACTCATTCTTAGTTGCATTCATATGGTTCAAGTAAGAATGAGCATAACTAGCTCAACAAGTATGACAATTTCATTTAACAATATGCTTGAAACATACAAATCGTATATCTTTAATAACTGAACAATAGTTATGAAGTACTATCTATAATTCAAAATAGCACTTCTCTTTTCTTTAAAATGTTTCACAATGAACAATATTCATTAAACATCAATATCGGTCCACAACCTTGAGCATTTCATTCTTTCTTTGAAAAGGACAACCCGGCACCAAGTCATAAGTCTGACATATCTTACGAGCACGTCTAGGTGATCAGCCTATAGTACTCTATGTTGTATAACACTACTTTCTTTAAACGTATGTACGTTTAAGGTTTGGCAACCTCACGTGCCTGTCGTTTGACGACAAAACATTTGTTTAGCATACTCAGTCTTCTTTTGAAAACCATACTAACATAGTTTGGCAAAACATTGACAACAGTTCGATAGATTATAAGAAATCCAAAGAAACATCTTAAGTCTAGCCAAACGAATTGGCTTCAACTTCATCATACATCAATTCATGCGTAAGGTATATGAATTAAAAAGCTTGTCCAAAGAATTTAGACAAGGGTCAAAATACTTGTCTTTGGCATCTTCTACAGTCAATATAAATTCTCTTTGATTCTTTAAGGTCTCTACAATACATAATTATGTAACATACCACGTTAGGTCATAGTCAGACATGTATGGTTTCTAGCGTATCTAACCCTTCTTCTCAATCTAATCATTCATTAGATTTGTTTAACATTGGTTACGGTTCATCACAATGTTTTACATTCATGTTCAAGTAATCTTTCTTCAACCTTTAGTTGCTATTCTCAACGTTAAAATGATCATTGAGAATGCTTACATTAGGTTTATTAATGTATTATTTCATTACCAATCAACTGTCATTCTTTCTATATACATAAACCTTCTTTACTTTGCTTTATCTGGTGCTAACGCTGCGGCGCCAGCTTCCCTTTATAAGTCTCACGTTGAGGCGCGAAACTACAGTAACTAATGGCCAGACCTAGCGCTGCGGCGCCATCCCTAGTGCAATTGGCCACGTTGCGGTGCCATTCTTTAGTAGCTTATGGGCACGGCTCGACGCTGCGGGTGCCACCTTTTGAGCCTTAACTGGCGCTGCGATGCCAGCTCTATGCACCAGATAGTTTTGACAGTTTGTTTACTTAGTGAATTTCCCAAACTCACAAATTGTTCATTTCAAGTCTGAATTGGCTCGTTCAAAAGCCATTAGCTCACAAATTACATGAACTAAGTGTTCATGTAAGAATTTTACATTTTCGAATCGGTTAACATAGAATTCACCGTTTAAGTCTGTTTTTTACGGAAACAATAAATGTATGTGAACGTTCAAAGCTCGTTTCTTCGTTTTAAGTCAGAATTTGGTTATTTTCGAGTTCGCAACTCTAGAATGCAAATTGAGACAAATCTCCATCGAAAACCAGCATTTTTGAGTTCAATGTTAACTTTTGACTTCCATTCTGAGAATTTCACGATTTCGACGATAATCGTCTGATCTCGTAAATTCTGCCATAACCTCGTTACTTAAGATTTTTAGATCATGTCAAATGGATTCATTACATCATACTAACATC
This sequence comes from Panax notoginseng, assembly GCA_016801055.1. Lineage (NCBI taxonomy): Eukaryota > Viridiplantae > Streptophyta > Magnoliopsida > Apiales > Araliaceae > Panax > Panax notoginseng. The sequence continues at coordinate 74,077,289 of CM029016.1, read as the reverse complement.
CTAATCAAACATATTCCAATAATTTATACACATGATAAGTTTATACATGTTCTTCCTTAGTTCATAACTTAAATATAAATTTATTGTTCATGGCTTATTAAGGTTTAAGTCCTTTGATTAGTCATTCTCATCACTTCGTAGCATACATGTTCTACCAATCAACACTTCTCTATCAACCTACAATTGAAGAGATGGAAGATTAATAGTCTAGGATCATTACCTTTGATGATCACTTGGTTCTTCCTTGTTCTTACTTCTTGCTTCTTGAACTAACAAAGTCTAGCTTTTCTAACTTTTTCTCTCTAACAAATAAGCACTTAAGTTGTTGGTGGAAATTTAGCAAGTGAAAAATGATCTAGCAAGTCTTCTATATATAGGAAATCCTAGATTAGGGTAGTTTAGTCATTAAGCATCCCACCTCCTTAATTAACCTCCTTACTATTCATAACTTGGCCATCACCCATCTTATCCTTTGCTTGCTCACCAAGATCATGCCATGTGATCATGGGGCCCACATGGGTTGCCCCATAGGTCATTCTTACCCATTGGATCGATCCACGGATCCGGTTCTTAATTTGGGCTTTAGGTTTAATTAACTTAACTTATTCTTTGGGCTTGCATTTAATAAACATTTGGGTCTGAATAATACTTACCATTGGACTCTAACCATTCCTACACTTGGGCTTGTATAATTCTTACCAAATCCTATAAGTCCAATACCTTTAGCTTAAAGCCTTATACGTATAGTCTAAGCATTATTCTTGTATATTAACTCGTATACTTATTCATAATATACGACATACCATTATTCATACATACTCGTATGATACTTCATATCATATGTATATTCATTACCTCATACAATACTTACGTATCACACGATCATCGTTTATTCATTAACGATTTACTTTCACTAACGTTCTCAAATTTAGTATGCAGGTGAAAAACTGAGTTTGCCATACTTCAATTATTATTACATAATCCATCCTCCCTTATTATTCTATTGTTACGTATTTCTCGGAAGTTCAAAAATAATTTCTGAGCAGAAATCCGTGAATAGTGTTTTTCAGAAAATTTCTCGGAAAGCTTTTATTTTCGTCTTGAAAATTCAAACACTATAATTCCTTCACGTAGCCAAAATACTACGACATTTCAATAATTTTAGGTTATAGAACAACCCTCATCTTACTAACACGTAACAATAACATATATTATAATTTTATTCATTATTTAATTAAATAAAACTATTTTACAATAAATCTGAATTTCTTGGTCGTTACATCCTTCCCCCCTTATAAGGATTTTATCCCCAGAATCTCGTCTTACATTAAACAAATAACTAAGGGTAATTTTTCTTCATCCTTTCTTCAACTTCCCACGTTACTTCTTCGGCATCGTGGTTCTTCCATAACACCTTTACCGAAAGTATAACTTTGTTCCTCAGAACTCGCTCTTTTCTATCAATGATTTGAATAGGCACTTCTTCGTACGTCAAGTCCTTCTCAATATGAACAGGTTCATATTCTATCACGTGCTTATAATCTGGCTTATAAGGACGTAACATAGATACATGGAACACATTAACGCTACCATGTAAGCTACCTCTCCTACCCTTTTTAATATCTCGAAAGGTCCTATAAACCTTGGACTTAACTTTCCCTTCTTTCCAAAGCGTATCTTTCATTTCCAGGGAGATACCTTTAGAAATACGTATGAGCCTACTTCAAATTCTCTATTTACTCGATGCGAATCCACATATTTCTTCTATCTGTCTTGCGTTGCAACGATATGCATCCGTATCAGCTTCACTATATCCGCTGCCTGCTGCACCAATTCAGGTCATAGCATTCGGCGTTCTCCTACTTCGTCCCAACACAATGGTGTCCTGCACTTTCTTCCGTATAGAGCTTCGTAAGGCAGCATGCCTATGCTCGCATGATAACTGTTGTTATACGCAAACTCTACCAACGGTAGATGATCATCCTAACTACCCTTGAAATCCTTGACGCAAGATCTCAACATATCTTCTAGCGTCTGAATTATTCTCTCGCTCTGCCCATCAGTTTGTGGATGATAAGCCGTACCCAACTTTAGTTGCGTTCCCAACTGTTCTTGCAGACACCTCCAAAAGTTCAACGTGAATCGTGGATCACGATCTGATAAAATCGAAACTGGTACTCCATGTCTGGAAATGACTTCCTTAACATAAAGTTTAGCAAACTAGTCTAAGTTATACTTAACCCTTACTGGCAAAAAGTGAGCCGACTTCGTCTATCGGTCCACTGTTATGCCCCTTCTAAGTAATTGGAAGTCTCACCACAAAGTCCATCATGATATGTTACCACTTCCATTCCGGAATCTCCAATGACTGTAACAAGCCACTTGGTCGTTGATGTTCGGCATTAACCTTTTGACAAGTCAAGCACCTATTCACATACTCTACTATTTCCCTCTTCATGTTTGGCCACCAAAAACTCTATCAAAGGTCTTGATACATCTTGGTTCTACCAGAATGAACCGAGTACCTTGAACTATGAGCCTCTTGTAACACTTGCTCCTTCAATTTCGTCTCATTCAGAACCTAAATTCTTCCTTCAAATCTTAATAATCCCTCTTTATCAAGACTATGCCTTAGATCCTTTTCATTGGTTAACCGCTTCTTCATCTGGTCACACTCCTCAGTTCGGAGTTGCACCTCCTTTACTCTCTCTACAATGGTAGATTGAATCTCTGTTGTAAATAATCTATGCTCCGATTCACTCTGTAGTTTCACCTCCAACTCCATCCTAGCCATCTCTGTTATTAACTCAGTTTGAGCCGTTAACATAGACAACTTTTCCCGACCCTTCCTACTTAAGGCATTGGCCACTACATTGGCTTTTCCAAGGTGATATAAGATTTCACAGTCGTAATCCTTTATCAACTCTAGCCATCTCCTTTGTCTCATATTCAACTCCTTCTGTGTGAAGATATATTTTAGACTCTTATGGTCCGTGTATATCTCACATCTCTCCCCGTATAAGTAATGCCTCCATATCTTCAAGGCAAACATTACCGCGGCCAGTTCTAGATCATGAGTAGGATAAACTTTCTCATAATCCTTCAACTGCCGTGATGTATACGCAATGACCTTGCCATGCTTCATGAGCACGAAACCAAGTCCTCTACGCGAAGCATCGCTATACACTACAAAATTTTCTATATCGTCGGGTAAAGACAACACAGGTACTTCACTCAACCTTTTCTTCAGTTCTTGGAAACTGCCTTCACACTTCACCGTCCACACGTATTTCACCGTCTTCCTTGTCAGGTTAGTCAACGGAGTAGCTATCTTTGAAAAATCTTGAATAAGTCTCCGATAGTATCCCGCTAACCCTAGGAAACTCCACACCTCAGTCGGCATTTTCGGCTGTTCCCAACTCATCACTGCTTCTACCTTCGCTGGGTCTACTGAAATCCCCCAACAATTGATAACATGACCCAAAAACTGTACCCTTTCTAGCCAAAATTCACACTTAATGAATTTCACATACAACTTCACTTTCCTTAGTGTCTCCAGCACTACTCTTAGGTGTTCAGCATGATCTTCTGACGTCTTAGAATAGACTAGAATATCATTGATAAACACAATAACGAACTTATCCAAGTATTATTTGAACAATGTTCATCATATCAATAAATGCAGCTGGTGCATTAGTCAACCCGAATGACATCACAAGGAACTTGTAATGGCCATAACGAGTCCTGAATGTCGTCTTAGGTACATCCTCATTTCTAACCTTCAAATGATGATACCCCGTTCGCAAATCTATCTTAGAAAAATACTTTTCCTCTTTCAACTGATCAAAAAGATCATCAATCCTGGGCAATGGGAATTTATTCTTTATCGTTAACTTGTTCAACTTTCGGTAGTCGATACAAAGTCTTAATGATCCGTCCTTCTTCTTTACAAATAGTACCGGTGCTCCCCACGGTGAAACACTCAGTTGAATGTAGTTTCTTTCCAACAGTTCTTGTAACTGAACCATTAACTCTTTCATCTCAACTGGCGCCATACGGTACGGTGCCCTGGAAACTGGTGCTGCTCCTGGCATAATGTCTATTATAAATTCGGTCTCCTTATTTGGTGGAAGACATGACAATTGACTTTGAAATACATCCATGAATTCTTTCACTATACGTATTTGTTCCATCGTTACTCCCACCCTCTGGGTATCAACAACATGGCACAAATAGCCTACACATCCTTTCCTTAACAACTTCCTCGTTTGTGTCATAGTAAGACAACATGAACGTCCCTGCGATTTATTATCGTAAAACACTATATGAGGTTGGCTCAACGTTCTAATGTTTACGTATTTCTTTTGGCAATCTATTATTGCACCATGGTTGAACAACCAATCAATTCCGAGAATTACATCGAATTCTCCAAACTTTATCTGTATCAAATCTATCGATAATTTACAACCTCGTATATCAACACAAGAACTCCTATAGATATCTTCAAGATGAATTATTTCTTCATTCTCTACCTTAATATTCAAAGGTACAGTCAATCTTTCGGGAAGTAATCCTAAACGTCTAGAAAAATCACATGCTATGAAAGAACAAGTAGCACCCGAATCAAATAACACGTAAGCATTTATGTCATTGATCAGGATAATACCTGCAACTAAATCCCCTGATGCAACTACATCTTGGACCGTCATGTTAAAGGTACGGGCCATCAGTCTACCCGTCTGCACTGGACCACCAATAGCTAACTTACCGCTATTAGCGCCCTTATTCTCGTCTGTTCCCTCTGGCAGTTCTTCGCTTTGTGATTAATCGATCCACATATGAAGCATCCACGGTTTTTCTTCGGACTTGGACAGTTAGGAGCAATGTGCCCTTCCTATCCACAGTTGTAACATACGGCTTTCCCCTTGAGACAGACTCCTAAGTGAGTCCTCCCATAGTTCTTGCACGCCTCCATCCTTCTCTTAGGATCCCCTTGCTTCACTCTGGTATTCCCAAAGTTAAATCCCTTCCTTTTCTGGCCTTCGCCACTACCACTGGCTGCCTCAAGCTTTACTCCCACGTCTACCTTTCCTTTGTTCTTCTTCTCCTTGTGGTATTGGCTTAGAGCCTCGTTACCACCTTCGGCAGTTATTTCCTTCTCCAGTATTATCCCACAAGAGTTACTTTGGAACACAAATTTACGGCGATAGAGCCAGGGTTTCAAGCCCTGCTCAAACCTCCAAGCCTTCCTCACCTCAATGTCCACCTAATGTGGAGCAAACAGCGCCAATTCATTGAAATTGGTAGCGTATTAGGGAACTGTCATTTTCCCTTATTTTAACTCTAGAAACTGCATTTCCATCTTCCTCTGCATACTCGTGGGAAAGTAGTTCTTGAAGAAAATCTCCTTGAATCGCGTCCACATTAAGTTCTCTATTCTGGCCCTAGCCTGGTTCGCCTCCCACTAGAAATTGGCCTTTCCCTTCATTATATAGGTGGCAAAAGCAACCTTTTGCCCCTCGTCGACATTTGCAATAACAAATGCCTTCCCTATCTCCTTCACCCACGTTTGGGCTTCTATGGGGTCCGTAGTTCCTTTGAACTCCGGCGGACTGACAATCTTAAAATCCTTAAAAGTAGTAGCTCGTACTATTACAGGATTTACGGGTATATTAGCCCCGTTCTTATTAAAAGCGGCCGTTAAAAGATTAACGAACTCTTGCATTAGGTTAACCGGACCTCCCTCTGGTTGATTTACATTAACATCTTGATTTCTTTGTCTCCTTCTTGGCGGCATTTTGCTGTTAAGATAAACAACACGTCATTATTACTTTCTTCTTGTTAGTGAGTTATTATTCATTACTTAAAAAATAACTTCAACTCATTGCACAATATGTTCCATAAAAAGGTTTATATTGATTTACTTCTTTTAGTATAATACTACTACATTTCGTTCATTACACACCCTTAGATATACAAAAGAGGGCTTTACGTCACTACTAGATACATCATATGTACATATCTAACTCTACTCTAGCTACTATTAGGTTACATCTGCCTTATGGCATTCTCAAAATCTGTGTTAGCAAGACTGACAATAATATCTCGGCTGATAGTATGCCGAGTCTGCCTTGCCTCTATCGGATACCCAACTACCTGCTGCTAGAAATCCGCGTGAGAACTCCTATGAATATAGGACATCCTCCCTATCTTTTGCTTCTTAACCTTTAGCTCCTGCTTGAGCTCAAAGGTCTCTTGTTTCAGCTCATTGACCTTGTCCTTTGCTAAAACTCTTTCATCGTGCTCCTCCTCCCACATGGAATCCATGCTATTCTTATCTTCCAGGATTTCTTGGACTTCTTCCTTCAGTTCCCTAACATCCTTTCCCAGCTGGATATTTCTATCCAATAAGGCCACTGTTACATCCCCAAAATATGTATACATCACCCATTCTGAGTCGCCAAAAATATGGTACAGAAACAAATACAACTTCATTAATACAATTGTCGTGCAAAATACGACAACATATATTTACTGTGAGTTTAAATACAAATATTGTCTAATAGACAGTATTCAAACTCAAAAGGAGTCCTTATTACAATTATTATGACACTATTTTATAAAATAGTGAGGACTGCTAACACAACTGACTAGAAACATCACTCCACACCCCGACTAGTTCTCGCTATATTCTCACATCCTAAGAAGAAAAATAGAACAAAAAAGAAAAGGGTGGGCTCAACTAGCCCAGTAAAGAATATTATGACTAAGATAATATACAACAAATTATCATTAGTCTTCAACAGGAAAAAATCTGATAGAATATATTAGACAACAACTTTTTAGATCAACAACTGCAGCGGAAACAACAATCCATTAGAAGAGTCAAGTAGAGAATGAATTCTACTATCTTCTAATATTTAAAAGTCTATTATCAATATTTTATCCCTATAACATCAATCAATATACATCTTGAATCAAATATTCATCTTTGCACTACAGGCCAAAGATATTCATTTGTATCACCAGTTGGATATGTTCATCTCAACACCTGTTCATCTTTGCACTACGGTCAAAGATATTCATCAGTTAATCATTCATCTTTGTACTACAGGCCAAAGATATTCAGTAATATCATCATTTAGGACTGAGAATGATGAAAATATTTTAAAGAAAATGAATCTAGTGAGATAAAAGAACAAGGATTAAGGATTCGTATTTTAGTTCATCCATGTTCAAAAATACTCTATAATAAACCATTGTGGAGCAAAATTCAAGAATGAAGATCAAAACATTGATACAACCAAAGCTAGTAACCATAATAAACAACTTGGACAAAAAAAGAAAATTTTAATTTTTCTGTGAATAATGCCGTATACGTGAATAGTGCCGTATACGTGAATAGTAATCTCGACATAAAAAGATAAGAATTTTACAAGAAAAAATTACCAATATTCCGGTATAATGATATTAAAAGAAATAACATCATTTACGAAAAAAATAACATCACTTACCTCAAAAAAATAGTACTTCTGACTGGAATATCGGATATAAGGCTGTAAGAAACTTGCACTGAATAACAACTCTTAAAGTATCTAAATACTCACAAAATGCGCTCGATAATATAGAGAGAGAAAACGTATGATTCTGGTGTGATTTTCAATTCTAACTAAGCACCCTATTTATAGGAAAATGCTAGAACGCCAAAGGAGACTAAATTAATAAAATAATATTAATTTTTTTCTACGCACACTTCTTTGAAAAAAAATTAGCCACCACAAGTGGGGCCCACCAATTCAGCAATTTTTGAAAAAATACAAAATTGGGGCCCACCCATGTTTTAATTAAAAAAACATTTATTTCCGAAACTTCAATAATTCATAATAAATAGCTCTTTCATAAGAAAAATACGAATTTTATGTCCATTTTATAGAAAATTAAATTTTCTACAACTTTGTAGAAGAAAGTTTTTCCAAATTCTAAACAGAAAATTACCGAAATCCACATACGAATGATTTTTCCGCACTTTCATTTCCACAAAATACATACGTAGGCTTTTTTTTTGTTCTTCTCTGCAGCATTCCTTCTTTGAAACTTCAAAGCCTACCAAAAAGGACAACTCCACCCACCACATGTTTATATATATATATATATATATATATATATATATATATATATATATATATATATATATATATATATATATATTAAAAAGAATTCATAACTCCATTTTCTTTCTTCCACCTCATTTTATTCATATACCGTGAATTTAGTGTAAAAATATCACCATTATTATATTATCACATTATACATTTATAATGTAATATAATAATATATTTGAATAACTTATTTTATCATAAAAGATAAAATATCAATTTTCAACAATTGTCACTTTTCTAAAAATTCCTCCATTTATATCCACTTTAAAATAAATATTTTCTTATTATATAAATTAATAATTAATTATTCACAAATAATATTACAGAATCACAATTATGACAACCAGGTCGTTCCAAGAAAGAGGGGGCTTTCCGATAAGGATTTCTCCTTACTGGCACACAATTAGATGACCAAACCCCTTTCCTTAGACAGAACTTCCTTAGACATTGCCAATAACGTTATCTAATAATATTATTCAAATAATATGAATCGTTGATCTGATAATGAAAATACTGTGTAATGACAATTATTGAAACAACAATAATATAAAATATCAACGTAGCAATTATCGAATCAATAAAATATAATATTGAACAGTAATTACTGTAACAATTATTAAATAGTGCATTCTTACGTAAGAATCTATAATCCAACAATACTATGTAATACCGTGTGCTACTGTGCAACGACGCGTATTACTGTACTTTAACCACCGATTATTTCAACAGTGTTAACTGTAACAACTACGCCGTTATTTGTAAAAAATCAAACTTGTCAGTTTCTTCATCTGACCGTTTTCCGTTATGGGACCCACAAATGGCTGCGCCATCGTACGAATATTCCCCGACAGCAAGAATATTCCATAACCAAACGAATATTCCCCGACAATAATGAATATTTTATAACCACTTGCTTATTTACAAAATTTTACATTTCACCCATAACCAAAGCATTATATCAAATTAACACCTTCTTATTCAAAATAATAATTAGAAAAAATTTGATTTTATTTACAAAAAAAGTTGGGGTCTTATAACCTCCCCTGCTTATGAAATTTTATCCTCGAAATTGACGTACGTACCTAGTGTTTCGAAAAGGTGAGGATACCTCACTTTCATTTCTGATTCCAACTTCTAGGTCATTTCTTCAATAGCATGTTTCCTCCATAAAACCTTAATTTGTGGTATAACCTTAGTGCGTAGGACATGCTCTTTCTTATCCAAGATCTTAACAGGTACCTCCTCGTATGTTAAATCTTCAGCTATCTCGTCTGCTTCTAACTCAATAATGTGGTTTGGGTCTTTCATATATTTACGAAGCATAGATATGTGAAAAATATTATGAACACAAGATGTGCTTGTGTTTGGTAAAATCTAATTACGCACAGCACACAAGTATACGTGGTCAACAAGTAATATAACAGTAAGTAGAGTATCGTTTCCTCAGAGACTTAGTAAGAATTTAAACCTCACAATTACCAATTTTCTATTAATCCTAATTTTATTAAACTAATCAATTTCCAATGTATAACTAAAAGTATTAAAGAGAATAAAATCACCAAACAATCAACAATTTCTAAAAACTGAAATTTCAAACAAATAATGGAGAATTAGGCTTTCAACTTCACTCTAAGCATCACTCGGATTATTACACCTTTATTCCAGTTTAACTCACTATCCCAGTTTATTAACTAAGAACACGTATGCAGAACTAGCCACCTCTTGATGCACTAATACCGTATTAACTTCAAATCCACAATTAAGATAGAATTAAGTTAAATACCTTAATCAACTAACTCACTATATCTCTATATAAATTACAATTAAAGAAGGTTGAAGTTCAAGTCCTTTATCTGATTACATGCGATGTCAAGCATATCTCTGCCCTAACATTCATCATAATTCTGTTCATTCACATAAATCAAGAACACATGCTATATCAACTATGTCTAGACTGTATTTCATCTCTCGAGTTCATACAAGTCCACAAAGAATCGTTGATCAGGCAATTCATAAATTCATGCTCAAATTAATATAGATAAACCGGATAATAGCTTATTAAACTAAAATCAAAGATTACATAATCATCGTTCCACTAAAAGATCCGTCTTAAGCCTAAAAAGTAATTAGTTCATAATAAATGAAATAATAACTGAATAAATTAAAGATAACATCTTCTCAATTACAAATATAAACTAAAGTACAAGAATAACGCAGAACACCCTTCACTTTAGTCTCAATGCACAATTAATATGATCGTACTCCAATTTCTTCACTCCGTTGCTCGCTATGAAAATCTGTAATTAATTGTCGTTAATTGCTTTTCATCCCCCTTATTGATTTTGTTGTTTGTCAATATATATCCGACACTGAGTTCTGGCCAAAAATCCTATGTAGATTAGAGTCCATATGCTTTCCAAGTCTCACAATCCATGTTTCGGCAGTGTTCAACCAACGATAGGAGGGCCCAAAATTCGACACCCCTCCCCCCGGCAGGGGTATTTGTATAGGAATAGGCCTCTTCGGTGGCCATAGGCCTTGTCATGCAAACATGAAGACCCCCCGCCCCGGCGGGGGTGTAAGAGCAAAATTAGCCCACCTCGGCGGGGGTACCTTCTGCTTTCTGACTTACTTAAACTTCATGCTTACTTCTATAATTGCTTCAAATGACTCCCTTCTTCACTCATTCACCACACCATCCATCCTATACACAAAATAACAAGAAACAAGTAAAAGAAGATCATAAAAATAAGGATTTAACAACAATTAAGCTTGAATTGGACATCAATTCGTGGATATAGAATCCACTTATCAAAATCCCCCAAACTTAAACAGTGCTAGACCTCGAGCGTAAAACCAACTACATGCTATGCAATGCAAGGATATTTAATGTATCTAACTATATATCTATGAATCCAACAGTATCCCAAAATCAAATTTATTCCTCCGGCCTCAGAATAATCAAGCATACACTGCAACACTTTATAATAAAACCCATCAATAACTTCTTATCAATCCTCGAGTCTTATACTGTCATCGCTGATATAGTGTGTGTGTGTGTGTGTGTGTGATCAACATCTATGATAACCGATATTAATTTAAATTCAACACATAACCAATCTGTTATTAGGAATTATACAGAATAAATTCAAAAATTTCAAAAACAAACAAGTTCAAACTAAGATCAAACAATTACACCAAGATTAGGGGTCCGTATAAGGTATTCATGCTTTCTTTTTCCAACTATGGGGGCTCTTTGCCTTTATTTCTCGTCTTCTCTTTATTTTTATTTTTCTCTTTATTTTTTCTTTTTCTATGAATGACTGTGCAATGCCTCATTCCATTAGGCTAACAGTGTTACCCCTTAGCGAGCTTTCAACCAACGACTCCTAGACCATAAAAGACCTTAGGGCACTAGGTGGTAAGACACTCCTACGGGCATACTTGCTCAAGTAACAAAGGCCTGAAACAAGACCAGTCACGATCTATATTGTTTTCTTTCTCTTTTTTTTGAAGCTTATATACCCTACTCTTTTCCCCAAACTCAGGTTCTTGCCTAATTTGTCGTCTTCACTGCCAGTTCTTGTCATTCTCTTATCTATACTAGAATAATCCTTTAAAAACTATTTATGTATTGATTTAAACTAATCAGTTAACACATACGTTATTACGTGATACCCTTTATATACCAGTTTCAAACAAGCACAAGATCAAAGTCATGATTCAAAACTACATCACAGTTCTAATATTGAATACTATATTTGTTTACTTAATCTCAATTTCATCATTGGCCATAATAAACATGAACTACAAAGACTGCTGGATAAATGCAAAACAACACAATTTTTTTTTATTAATAATGAAACATAACAAGAATGCACACATAAAACACATAAATAAAAACTAAATATACCCCTAAGCTACTATGTAAATATATGATTACATAAATGGTTAAAACTAATATGCAAAACTAAAGTACAATAATAAATGCAACCCTAACTAATGATATTATGCATGCAACCATTGAACTATAAAAATAATCTACTCCCCCAAACTTAAAAATTATAATGCCCTCATTGTATAAATATAGCAGTCAAAAGCTGAGGACTTCCCTATAATCACTTTAGGCCTAGGGTGGTGGTGTGTTGTGTTCTTCTTCTTCCTCCGAATCACTTGGTGGAGAGTGTGGCATTGGACCCGGTTGCTGGTATAGAAATTGAGCATTTGGATTAAAGCTTTAGAGCGTCGTGTTTAATGATGCGAATGACAAGTTCATTGCATCAAACATATGGTCTTGTCGCGCTGCGAGCCGCCTCATTTCCCTTTGTGCTACCTTGTTGTACTCCTCTATTTGGTGTTGAAAATCAAGAAGATGAGTGCTAGATATTGCATCAGACTGTGGTATCGCCTCTGTTCCTTGCTCACCCATCGTCTCGTCCTTATCCTCTGTGGTGTCTTCAGCGTCAACTTCATCCTCCGAAGCTGATGGAAATACAAAGCCTAATCCTCTAGGATGAGATTCACCCCCAGCCCACACCGAGTATCGCGCGATCATTCAGGTGTCTAGTAGCTACAGTGACATCTGAGTGGGCTCATCATCAGACCATTGAACACCTGTTTGGCGACACAACCCACAAATGAGTGATGGGTGGGGCAAGTCGCCCAAAAAATTACCCCGTAAGCATCTGTGAAAAGAAAAATTGATTATTACTCCGATGTCGATGATGAAGTCTTGCATAATCGCATATAGAAGTAGTGACTTCTCCTTGGACACATCAGAGGTGTGCGTGGAAGGAAATAGTTTTGCACATAAGAAGGCGTACCAAATGTTTCCATACCGACTAAGATCCTTGCTGCAAAAAACTGTGCCTCCTTTCTGACACTTGATCCATATTGTTCCCAGTTTTGTCATTTCTTTGAGAACCACCTCAAAGTCAGGGTTGAAATCCCTCAATTGAGCATATTGACACTGTCTAGGCACCCGCAACTGATAATAGGTGTTGATGGCATCGACACTGAACGGGACCAGTCGACCCCGCACAAAAGCGTTGAAAGGTGCCTTGTCTTCGGCTTTAGCATAGAACTCTTTGACCACATTGATAGCGGCGGCCTCGGGCTCCTCAGTTAACTTGGTCCACCCTTTCTGATAAATCTGTTGCATCATTTCACCGTCGTGAGCATCCGGTGCCAACCCCCGCTCCAGTGTAAGAGCCTTTGTGACCATATAGTTGTACAGGTCGGCGGCGGCGGTATTTTTAAATTTACGTCGGTCAAAGGTTCGTGATAGTGGTGTTGGCCTTGAACTTTCTCCCCTTTGTCGTTTGGATGTTGGTTGAGACGCCATTGAATTTTGGATGCTTTAACCTGCTATTCTCTCCCCAAATTTCACTCACACAACTTATCGAACACTTGGTATGCATAGTCGTTTCTTCCCCCAAACTTGGTATTTTTTTGTGTGGCAAATATGGTGAGAGAAGATGAAGAACTTGAAGTATTATGACTCACACTCAATTGATCTAAATTTACCCCAATACCTTGCTGAATTCGTAGCTTTTTGTAGAAGGAGTAGAAACTATGAGGTGAGTTTGGGGTATGAGGGAGTGTTTATATATATATGGTGTGTGGTTGTGGTGAGGGGTAATGGGAAGATGGCTTTGTAATGGAAGAGGGTGATGGAGTTATGTTTACTGAAATCGTGGGTAAGGAAGGTAAAATGGATAAGAGTTCAGGTTGTAATGGAAGAGGGAAGAGAAGTAATGGGATGAAGTAGTGGGGAAATGGTATTTGAATTAGAGAAGGAGATGGGCGTATGTAACTGCCGAATGCTCTTTGGGATTCCAGGACCCCCGCCCCGGCGGGGGGTACTACACCTAAAAGGCCCGCGCCGGTGGGTTAGCCCCCTGACTTGAATGTGAACGACCCCCGTCCCAGCGGGGGGGTTTATGCTTTGAAGGGCCCACCCCGGCGGGGATGGATTTTCTGAACTGATTCCTTTTTATGCTTGTTTCTTCCCTTCAACATCAACTATGATCAAATTAGGATCATGCCATACCATGAAACTTAATTATGAGTAGATTATCAACATAATGGATAGAATATTATGAGTATGCAAACTAACTAATTAGTCTAAGAACTTATTCTATATTACTAAGTATGCTAACTATAATTTGACAGTTATGAATAAAAATATGAGAAATAAAAGTACGATTGGGTTGCCTCCCAATTAGATCTTGATTTTAAGTCGTTCAGCCTGACTACTCCCTGTTTTATGGTGAGTCGGTCAGTGTGATTGCGATGACGTCCCAATTGGACTCGCCACCCCAATAATGCTTCAACCGTTAACCGTTGACCTTGAAAGTTTCCAATGGATTTCTACTGTAGAGTTCAACGGCGCCATGTGGGAAAACTGTTTTGATGGTGAATGGTCCCGACCACTTTGACTTAAGCTTGCTTGGGAACAACCTCAATCGTGAGTTTAACAGTAGTACTGATTACCCCAGCTGGAACGTTCGGTGCATGATTTTCTTATCGTGCCATTTCTTGACCTTTTCTTTGTATAGTTTCGAATTCTCATAAGCGTGCAGGTTGAATTCATTGATCTCATTTAACTGAAGTAATCTCTTTTACCCCACAGCTGCTTGATCGAAGTTCAATTTCTGAATAGCCCAGTAGGCCTTGTGCTGCAACTCCATAGGCAAGTGACATGCTTTCCCGTATAGTAATTGGTATGGTGACATACCAATCGATGTTTTATAAGCAGTCCGGTAAGCCCATAGTGCATCGTCCAACCTGAGAGACCAATCCTTTTGATTCGGATTCACTACCTTTTCTAGAATTCTCTTCACCTCCATGTTTGAAACCTCAGCTTACCCACTGGTTTGGGGATGATATGTTGTAGCGACCTTATGGTTGACCCCATACTTTGCCAAGAGAGCTGTAAACGATTTATTGCAGAAGTGACTACCTTCGTCACTTATAATAGCTCTCGGCGTGCCAAACCTCGTAAAAATATTTTTTTGCATGAATTTGAGAACCACCTTGGCATTGTTAGTCGGGAGTGCTACTGCTTCAACCCACTTAGATACGTAGTCTACCGCAAGCAAAATGTATTGATTGGTTAATGAGGAGGGGAATGGACCCATGAAATCTATGCCCCATACATTGAAAATCTCAACATCTAAAATAGTTTAAAGTGGCATCTCATTCCTTTTCGATATGTTGCCCACCCGTTGACATCTATCACAAGTTTTAACAAATTGGTGGACGTCTTTAAATAATGGCAACCAATAAAACCCAGCTTGAAGCACTTTTTCCATTGTTCTCTCACTACCATAGTGTCCCCCATACGCCGATGAGTGGCATTCATGCAGTATGTTCCCTACTTCACTGTAAGGCACACACCTAGTACTCATCTTATCGGTGAACTATTTGAATAAGTAAGGCTCATCCCACATATACCACTTGACATCATGGAGAAACTTCTTTTTCTATTGTCGTGTAAGGTCGGGGGGAAGCATATTGCTCACTAGATAATTCGCGAATTCCGCGTACCATGGAAATTCTGCATTCAACCCAAACAGCTGCTCATCTGGGAATGATTCGTTGATTACGCACTTGTACTCTTCCTTTTTATTCTGATTTTCCAGCCTAGACAAATGATTGGCAACTTGGTTCTTCGTCCCCTTTCTATCCTTTATTTCTAGATCAAACTCTTGTAAAAGGAGAATCCATCGGATAAGGTGTGGCTTAGCATCTTTTTTTGAAATTAAATACCGAATGGCCGAGTGATCTGTATAAACTACCCCCTTTGTCCCGATCAAGTATGCCCAGAATTTGTCGAACGTATACACCACTGCAAGTAATTCTTTTTCCGTAGTTGTGTAGTTCATTTGAGTCTCTGTGAGTGTCTTACTTGCATAATATATGGCATGAAATACGTTCTCTCGGCGTTGACCCAAAACAGTCCCAATCGCATAGTCGCTTGCATCAGACATTAACTCGAAGGGCATGGTCCAATCCGGTGCAACGATTACAGAAGCTATAGTCAATTTCTTTTTCAATAACTCGAACGCCAATTTACACTCTTCATCAAACTTGAACACCAACTCCTTCTCTAAAAGACTGCACAAAGGTTTTATAATTTTAGAGGAGTCCTTTGTGAATTTCCTGTAAAACCCAGCATGTCCCAGAAAACTTCGAATTCGCTTAACTGAACATGGTGGAGGAAGTTTCTCAATTGTTTCCAGCTTCTCTTTATCAACCTCTAAACCTTGAGCCGAAACCTTGTGCCCCAAAATTATACCTTCTTCTACCATGAAGTGAAACTTTTCCCAATTAAGTATCAAATTCGTGTCTATGCATCTTTGTAAGACCATTACCAAATTCTCCAGACATGCATCAAAATTATCCCCATAAACAGAGAAGTTGTCCATGAAGACTTCCATATTTTTCTCCACCATGTCTGAGAATATGGCAATCATGCACCTCTGGAAGGTAGCGGGTGCATTACACAAGTCAAACGATATTCTCCTGAATGTGAATGTGCCGTATAGGCACGTGAACGTAGTCTTTTCTTGATCTTCAAGAGCGATGATGATCTGATTATACCCTGAATATCCATCCAATAAGCAATAGTATTCATGTCCCGCTAATCTATCCAACGTCTGATCGATAAAGGGCAACGGAAAGTGTTCTTTTTGGGTTGCCTTATTCAACTTCCTGTAGTCCATGAAAACCCTCCAACCAGTCACTGTCCTTGCCGGAATTAGCTCGTTGTCATCATTCTAAACCACAGTTATTCCTCCTTTTTTCGGCACACATTGCACCGGACTGACCCACTTACTATCTGAAATCGGGTAGATGATTCTCGCATCCAACCATTTTAGGATTTCTTTCTTGACCACTTCTTTCATGATTGGATTAAGCTGTCTCTGTTGCTCCACTGTCGGTCTTGCATCGTCTTCCATCAGAATTTTATGCATGCAAAAGGATGGGCTGATTCCTTTGATATTCGCGATCGTCCATCCTATAGCCGATTTGTGGTCCCTAAGCACTCTCAGCAACTTTTCTTCTTGCAATTCGTTAAATGCAGCTGAAATAATGACATGTAAAGAAGTAGAATGGCCTAAGTATGCATACCTGAGGTGTTTAAGGAGTGACTTAAGTTAAAGAGTCGGTGGCTCCTCCAATTATGGTTTTATCCTTGCTGTGGCTTTTTCATCCGTGTGCAATGGTTCAAATGGTGCTCTAAACCTGCTAACTCGTGGCAAGGAGTCTAGCATCTACAAGTAGTCCACAAATTCCAGATCATCTGATTCTTCATCTCCCAATATTGTCGTTTTCAATGGGTCGTTAACCAAACTCTTTCCCATATCTTCGTTGATTATCTGATCAATGATATCCATTCGGAAACAATCTTCTTCATCCGTAGGAAATTTCATGGCCTTAAAAACATTGAATTTTATTTCCTGATCTTGGACCCTCATCGTTAGTTCACCTTTTTGTACGTCGATGAGTGTCCTACCTGTAGCCAGAAACGGTCTCCCGAGGATGATTGGGATGTTCTTATCTTCCTCAAAATCCAGAATAATGAAGTCTGTGGGGAATATAAACTTGTCTACCTTAACCAATATGTCCTCCACAATGCCTCTCGGATACGTGACTGACCTATCCGCCAACTGTAATGAAATGTTCGTAGGCTTTGGAACGGGTAAACCCAATTTTGTATAAACTGATAACGGCATAAGGTTCACACTTGCCTCCAAATCACATAAGTACTTGTTGAATGACATATTCCCAATCATGCATGGAATGGTGAAGCTTCCTGGATTTTTCAACTTTGGTGGTAACTTTCGCTGTAATACCGTACTACGCTCCTCTGTCAAAGCCACTGTCTCAAAAGCTTCCAATTTCTTTTTTCCTGGACAAAATTCCTTTCATGAATTTCGCATAATTGGGCATCTGCTCTAGGGCTTTTGCGAATGGGATATTAATATGAAGTTTCTTAAAAACTTCCAAAAATTTTGCAAACTGCTTGTCTAGTTTCTGCTTTTGAACTCTTTGTTGAACAGGTGGGGGAGGATAAACAACTGGCTTGTCATCTAACTTTGTTTTCTCAATTTTCTTATCCTCACCCTATTTTTCTTCAACCACTTTGTTGTCATCAACTTTGTCATCCGATAGCTAAATTTTCTGCACCTTTCCCATCCAAATGTTTTCCACTTCTCAAGGTGATTGCCTGACACTGTTCATGATTTCTCTTCGAATTTCTTTCGATGTCACTTGGTAGAGTCCCTTGTGGTCTGTTGTTCAATGCCAATGCAATTTGTCCCATCTGATTTTCTAAATTCTTGATGGCTATTTCTTTTGATTTCATTGCCATGGCTTGATTTTTCATTGCTACCTCGTTGATCGTTATATACTTTGATAGCAATTCCTCTAAATCTGATTTCCTCTCTTGACGTTGCATTGGTTGTTGTTGATTCTGAAATCATGGGGGATACGATGGTCGTGGAGCTTGCTGATTCTGATTATTGTTCCACGCCAAATTCATATTCCCCTGATTATATGCATTCGGGTACGTATTCTGAGAAATTTTGTTGTAGCTACTCAAAAATTGTCCTGACTCTGGGTTGATTGCGCATTGATCCGTAGGATGTTCACCCACGCACAATTCACAAATAACTGCAACTTGTTGTGTCTGTCCCCCTGACCAAGCGCCAAACTTCTTAGAGAGTTCTGAAATCTGTGTTGTTATTGCTGTCACTCCATCTAATTCTAACACTCCAGTGACTGTAGGTTGTGTCATTCTTGCCGTGGGCCACTGATAGTTGTTAACAGCCATTGTCTCTATCAACTGATAAGCCTCCTCATAATTCTTTGCCAAAAAAGCTCCCATCGACGCTGCATTAATACTGGTTCTGAGATTCCCATGTAGTCCGTTGTAAAATGTGTTCATCTGCAACCACTTAGGCAATCTGTGATGTGGGCATTTTCTGAGCAATTCTTTGTATCTCTCCCATGCCTCGTACAATGACTCTCCATGTTGCTGGTCAAACATGGTAATCTCGTTCCTCATCTTTGCAGTCTTCGCTGGTGGAAAAAATTTTGCAAGAAATTTTTTAGCAAGGTCATCCTATGTAGTTATCGATCGAGGTGGTAGAGAATGTAACCAACTCTTCGCCTTGTCCCGCAAAGTGAATGGGAACAAGCGAAGTCTAACTGCTTCATCCGACACCCCGTTGTACTTGAAAGTGTCGCATATTTCCAGAAAGTTGATCAAATGTTCGTTCGGACCATCATTTGCAAGTCCCCCAAACTGAACCGAGTTTTGGATCATCTGAATAGTCCCAGGCTTGATCTCGAATGTATTCGCAGCTATAGCAGGCCTAGTGATACTCGACTACAGCTCAGTCACCTTGGGTGTAGCAAAATTCCCCAATGCTTTCTAGTCTTCGGCAGCCATTGCTTCTTCTTTATCAGAATTTTCGAAGTCGTCCCTTGTTTCCTTAATCTACTTACTTAGCCTTTGAAAGCGTCTTTCAATGTCGTCCTCAAAAGGAAGCAAGTCTGGATTTTTGGATCGAGTTTGCATAAATCAACTTCAAAAACCTGAAATAAGACGAACAAAACAAAAAGTGTTTAAGTAAAACTAGACTAATTAAACTGATATTGCAAAATATTAAAATCTATAGTAAAGTTCCCCGACAACGGCGCCAAAAACTTGTTTGGTAAAATCTAATTACGCACAGCACACAAGTATATGTGGTCAACAAGTAATATAACAGTAAATAGAGTATCGTTCCCTCAGAGACTTAGTAAGAATTTAAACCTCACAATTACCAATTTCCTATTAATCCTAATTTTATTAAACTAATCAATTTCCAGTTTATAACTAAAAGTATTAAAGAGAATAAAATCACCAAACAATCAACAATTTCTAAAAATTGAATTTTCAAACAAATAATGGAGAATTAGGCTTTCGACTTCACTCTAAGCATAACTCTGATTATTACACCTTTATTTCAGTTTAACTCACTATCTGAATTTATTAACCAATAACACGTATGCGGAACTAGCCACCTCTCGATGCACTAATACTGTATTAACTTCAAATCCACAATTAAGATAGAATTAAGTTAAACACCTTAATCAACTAACTCACTATATCTCTATGTAAATTACAATTAAAGAAGGTTGAAGTTCAAGTCCTTTATCTGATTACATGCGATGTCAAGCATATCTCTACCCTAACAATCATCATAATTCTGTTCATTCACATAAATCAAGAACACATGCTATATCAACTATGTCTAGACTGTATTTGATCTCTCGAGTTCATACAAGTCCACAAAGAATAGTTGATCAGGAAATTCATAAATTCAGGCTCAAATTAATATAGATAAACCAGATAATAGCTTATTAAACTGAAATCAAAGATTACATAATCATCGTTCCACTAAAAGATCCGTCTTAAGCGTAAAAAGTAATTAGTTCATAATAAATGAAATAATAACTAAATAAATTAAAGATAACATCTTCTCAATTACAAATATAAACTAAAGTAGAAGAATAACGTAGAACACCCTTCACTTTAGTCTCAATCCGCAATTAATATGATCGTACTCCAATTTCTTCACTCCGTTGCTCACTATGAAAATCTGTAATTAATTGCTGTTAATTGCTTTTCATCCCCCTTTTTGATTTTGTTGTTTGTCAATATATATCCAACACTAAGTTCTGGCCGAAATCCTATGTAAATTAGAGTCCATATGCTATCCAAGTCTCATAATCCATGTTCCAACAGTGTTCGATCAATGATAGGAGAGCCCGGAATTCGGTACCCCCGCCCCGGCGGGGGTATTTGATAAGTGGGTTTTATACATATTTATTGGATAAAAATTCAGGAGAACTATGCCCATCTCGAGTAAATTTTAGTGTGTTTTTAGTTGCATTTCGTGTTATTTTGCGTTGCATGAACTGAGAACTCCTTTGGTGTAAAAGTGCAGGAAATGGCAAACCTCGATCTTAGTAGGTGGCAATAAGACTAATGGAAGCATGACGCAAGGAACAAGTGGAGATAAGCAACTGGGCATTGATGAAGGAAGAAGGATTAGCAGTTGAACACAGAAGCAGTATTAGTAGCAGACTCAAGAATGTAGATTTCAGGAGCCGCGCGGCCGCGTAACACGAGCGCCCGCGCCATTAACTGGACAAATCTTATTTTGCACACACGCACCCGCACCATGTTTACAAAGGGATCGTGAGATGCCGTGCGCATTATAGACTGTAGTTGCTGACTTTATTTTATTTTTGAAATTTGAAGTGTTTGCGTTGATATAAACTACTATGGTTGGTACCAGACGCGACCATCTTTAGTTTTTACGAGCTTTTCATAATACAGAACTATGGTTTTTATGTTTTGAGGGAATTCCAAAGAGAATCCAAGCATATAATTAATATTGTATAACTCTTCTTTGGAATTCAATCATCGTCTACGAACTACTTTTATGTTGCTAGAGATTATTGAGGATTTAAACAGAACTCTTGGAATATAATCAGCAATTGGGTTTGATCGATTCTATCTTCTCTTTCAATTGCTTAATTATTTTCCATGTGTTACTCTAACCCCATAATGGCTTTTGGTTCAGACATGAACTAAACATCCATTATGAGATTCTAACGGATTTTAATATGTAGTCTAATTGATGGCTTGATTGCTGGATTGTTAGTGTATCATTAGGAACTTCTATTATGGTTGATTTGATTGCATGAATGCTTGATAATCATTCATTTTATGTACTCGTATGGAATTAAAAAATAACATGCGAGTGTGGTTGTAATCATGATAGCATGCGGGTATGGGGCTGAATTGCTTAGCTTTATATTTCGTGAATCAGATAGACATATACTGTTTCACCGTGTGAGTTATATAAGGGCTTGTGCTTAAATTCAATATGGCTGCAACTTCACATTGAAATATAGTGATTTTTGGTTTATTGATGATTACATGATTTCTCTTGTATGTGGATATTATGTAAGTAGGTCATAATTTATTGAAAAATGGTTATGTCTACATTCGTGCTCTTGGCTAATTTCCTGTGGTACATAAATAATCTTGCACGATGGTGATATTTAGATGAACTATTAAATGAAGTTAGGATCTCATTATTTCCAAATTTGATTTATCATTTTATTATTCTTCTTTTATTTGTTACTTAGTTTATATTCATTCAAAATCATAGCGTACGTTCAAGCATATAGATATAGTGATATAGTTGATGAATAATAGTTTAATTTAGAAACCTTTCTCCGTGGATCGATACTTTACTTACTCTGTATTACTTGTTGACCCATGTATGCTTGCATGAGTTAGAGTCCTTTTATTAGAACTAAAAAGAAGGTAACATTCGGCACTGCTTTGTATATTATTTTCTCGAAGATGCTTCGCATCTCGAAAATAAAAGCAATCAAGCCGAACATTTAATAATATGAAAGTGTCAAATGCCTCAATTACTATTGAGCACAAGGGTTTGAAAAACCTCTTTTATAAAACATCACTGCTATTTCTTGTTTAAAACTGAATTTTTATACAAATTCAAACCCTTTATATATATATATATATATATATATATATGTGTGTGTGTGTGTGTGTGCAAATGAGGCATATCACTACTTCCAAATAACATCACATTGACCCACACACACAAACATTCATATAACAGTTTCTTGAAAAGTGGCGGTCACCGTGGCAACACAGATGTCGGGGGATGCCTAACACCTTCCCTTCGCATAAGCAAGTCTCCGGACCTTAATGAATCTCAGTTTCACAGACCCGTTTGGCAGTGTCACATCAATGGGTCAATGTGTAAACCTTTTCTCGGTTGTGTTGGTACAACCAGTTAAAAAACTAACTGGCGACTCTTAACAGTCCATCGTCGACATTATACATGTCGGACCTTTTTCACTTGTTTTTTCAAACAAATCTCACCTAAAAATGAGAACACCAAAGAACAAGAATAGAAAAGGGACAAATAAAATCCCGACGTCGACAGGTGGCGACTCTGCTGGGGAATCCAGTAAGAGGACTTAAGCCGCTATTACAAGCTTTCCAAAACTGTTATATACTTGTGTGTGAATGTTGCATTTATATTTATGATAAATGTGTACGAATGCATTTTTTTACTGCACTGTAATATATCTATCTGTGATAGTAGTGCTTCGCACATGTCATCATTTTCATAAACGTTGAGACACGTTGTATGTTAATGTATGCTGTGTGGTTCCTACATCAGGAGGCTATCCTGTCGGTGTTTGATTACTGGACTCGTAGGAAGACTAATTCCAACGAGGCTCAGGAAAGGCACTACCCAAATTCGCTCCAGTTGAAAGACCGGATTAACTTCCCGTTGAGTAAATTGCGATGATTTGGGAACCTTCATGCCAAAAAGCCACAAGAGTAGCCTAAGATAGGCCAGCCTCTGATAAACCAAACGCGGAGGAAAGTCTCTTCATGCTTTCTCATTTCAAATTACTCGTAAAGTCAATTACTTGTAATTTACATTCCATATTCATCTTCATGTAATGAGAAATATGAAGAAATATGTGCATGTACATATTTAAATTAACATGATATCCTGTATTACAAACAGCTAACATCCGTTTTGCAGGATAATAATCCTAAAATGAATACATCACATAGCATGTAAACATTTACGCAATCCCTAAAACTAAACTATGCAAGTTTTGTCGCAGGGAAGCAATTGGACCTATTACCTGGTCAAAATCCAAAAAGGTCGCAAGCCTACAGCCAATCATATCTTCATCTGACCAGTCTAATCCAGTTTCTCCTAAAGAATTTAATGGATTAAGTAAACAAATTACAAATTTGGTTGTTTTGCTTAAAGAACTACATCAGTCTACTCAGGGTATGAAGATACCCATACATGCTGAATCCTCTACGCATGGAGGAACCCAAGGTTCTGATAAAGGAATTATAGTACCTGAGCTCCAGTTGGATACAACCAACAAAATTCATGATACCACGCATCTCAAAGGAGATCTAGACACTAGTGACATCAATAAAAAGGTCCTTCAAGTGGAGGAAACCCTTCGTTCTATAAAAGGAATTGGAGCACATGGGAGTGTCTCATATGCTGACCTTTGTATATTCCCTGGTGTTCATTATCCAGAAAAGTTCAAAACACCTGACTTCAGAAAGTATGATGGGTTAGGAGATCCTTACACATATTTGAAGGTGTTCATTTGAGAACTTGAATCTTCTGTAGAGGACGAGAAGCTCAGAATGCAGCTATTCCAAAAGAGTCTGACTGGAAAAGCCAGTTCGTGGTATACCAGATTAGACAATTGAAAGATCCATAGTTGGGAAGAATTAGCACATGCCTTCCTCACACAATACAGTTTCCAGTCTCAGATGGCTCCTGACTTGTACCAGATTATCAAGGTCAAGAAACAGTCCAATGAGTCTTTTAAAGAGTATGCTCAAAGGTGGAGGCACCTTGCTGCTCAAGTGATTCCTTCTATGACAAAGTCATAAATGGTCATGACCTTCATAGACATACAAGAAGCTCCTTTCTATGAAAGAGTCTTAGCTGGCATTGGTAAACCATTTTCTGAAATGATCAAACATGGGGAGATGGCTGAGATGGGATTGAAGTCGGGAAAAACTTCAAGACCTAACCGCTCTTAAAGCTGTTGCTGATCACATTCAATCTGGAACTTATGGAAAAAAACCCCGGAGGGTCCATAAAAAGAAAGAGGAGGATGTTTCTTTGATACTCCAAGGTTAAAGGGGCAATCAGAATTTGCCTATTCATAGGAGAAATTACACTCCCTTTCAAGCACAGTCTTCAAACCTTCCAATGCCTAAAGGTGGAGAAGTCAAATGCCCTTGAGTGTTCACACCCCTAGGGGATTCACTCGAGAACATTCTCAATCTTCTGACCACTCAGAAGAAAATTACGCATCTTCTTCCACTAGCCAACCCTAATGGGAGGGGTTTCAATGTTGCTCGAAAATGTGCTTATCATGCCGGGGCACCTGGACATGATACTCTAGATTGTTAGGCCTTGAAACACAAGATCCAAGATTTGATAGACAACGGTGAGATCGTGGTCACCAAACCAGATCAACCTCACGTGCAAGACAACCCTCTTCCTCAACACAAAGAGGAAGAGGTCAACATGATTACTTGGAGCAGTAGAGTTCCAATTTTAACTGTGAAGCATCCCAGATCATCAAAGACGGTGTTGACAAATGGGATTATGCAAAGTTCCAATTTATGATGGAACGAAAGATTAAAGCTCTATGTAAGCAAATTGAGCAATTGGCCGAATTGGTGACCTATCAGCATCAAGTCACACGCCAATTAGTCAGCCAGGAGCATGCTAGTCTCCTCCCCTTGGTTATGAATACTCCATCATCACCTTCAAAATATGAAACATCAGAGGACAAAGTGACGAAGAGAGCAACTGCCAAAGCCCATCGGGATTTTGCCAATAGAAGGGAATTTACATACCTGCGCCAACCTATGGAGGAGATACTTTAGATGCTAATCAATGAAGGAAGAATCACGTCCCTTCTACCTCCAATTAATCCTCGTTTAGGATGGTTCAATCCTGATGGAGTATGTCAGTATCACTCCCATTCTCGCGGTCACAGTACGGAAGAATGCTGGGCACTCCGCCACCTTATTCAGAACTTAATCGATAACGGTGTCTGTGACGCCCCCAAAACAGGTCCAATCCATCCAACCCATTCTGAGTCGCCAAATACATGGTACAGAAAATAACTACAACTTTATTATTACAATTGTCGTGCAAATACGACAACACATATACTGTGAGTTTAAATACAAATATTGTCATCTAGACAGTATTCATACTCAATTAAGTCCTCATTATACTTATTGATATACTATTTTACAAAATAGTGAGGACTACTAAAATAACTGTCTTGAACCATCATTCCATACCCCGACTAGTACTCGCTATATTCTCGCCTCCTGATAAGAAAATGGAACAACAAGGAAAAGGGTGAGCTCAACTAGCCCAGTAAAGAATATTATGACTAAGATAATATACAACAAATTATCGTTAGTCTTCAACAGGGAAAAATTTAATAGAATACAATAAACAACAAGTTTTAAATCAATATTCGCAGCGGAAACAACAAACCATTAGAAGAGTCAAGTAGAGAATGAGTTCTACTATCTTCTAAGATTTAAAAGTCCATCATCAATATTTTATCCCTGTAACAACAATCAATAACCATCTTTAATCAAATATTCATCTTTGCACTACAGGCCAAAGATATTCATTTGTATCACCAGTCGATCATGTTCATCTCAACACCTGTTCATCTTTGCACTACGGGCCAAAGATATTCATCAGAAATCATCAATCTTTGCACTACAGGCCAAAGATATTCAACAACAAGTCATCTTTGCACTACGGGCCAAAGATATTCATCAACAACTCATCTTTGCACTACAGGCCAAAGATATTCCTCAATAGTTCATATTTGCACTATAGGCCAAATATATTATTATCTCAAAGAAATATATAATCATTTCAGAATTTATATAACCAATAATTATAACCATGTTGATCATTTCACCTTTGCACTTAAGCTAAAGATATTCAATTATAAATTCAATGGTCATGATCATACCAGTCACAATTCAACTTTTCACTACTGGACAAAGAGAACCCTAGTCATGATCATACCAATAATCTACCCATCTTTACACTCCAGTGAAAGAGAATTTCAACATCAGGGTTATAAAAATGTTATATATGATAATAAAATCAATATAATCAATACATAGTTTTAATCTCCAGAGTAATATTCATAAATCAACTATAATTTGGTTAGAAAAAGAAACCAATTTTGTCATGAATAGTAACTCGTGAATAGTAACCCATGAATAGTAACTCGTGAATAGTAACTCATGAATAGTAACTCATGAATAGTAACTCGTGAATAGTAACTAGTGAATACTAACTCATGAATAATAACTCGTGAATAGTAACTCATAAATAGTAACTCATGAATAGTAACTCGTGAATAGTAACCCCGACATGAAAAGATAAGAATTTCACAAGAAAAATCTTACCAATATTCCGGTATAATGATATTGAAAGAAATAATATCATTTTAAAAAAAATACATCCCTTATTATCCCTTACTATCCCTTACCTCAAAAGAGCAGTACTTCTGACTGGAATAACGCTGAACGAACTTGCACCGTATAGCAACACTCAAAGTATCAAAATACTCACAAGAATACGCTCAATATATCGAGAGAGAAATAGAGAGAAAACTTCAGTTTCTGGTGTGATTTTCAATTCTAACCTAAGCACCCTATTTATAGGAAAATGCTTAGAACACCAAAGCAGAAAATTTAATATAATAATAATATATTTAACAAATTTTCCTTAGCCCACCTTGACCATCTGAATTCAACCATAACACATGTTAATGATGTCCACAAAATACAAAAAAAATATTTTTCTAAACAAAATTATTAAAACATCCAAAAGTCAATTATTTCGGAACTTTAGAACTTCAATAATTCATAATAAATAGCCCTTTTATCAGAAAATTCAAATCTCGCGAATTTTTATAGGAAATTCAATTCTCTACAACTTTGTAGAAGAAAATTTTTCCAAATTCCAAACAGAAATTGACCAAAATCCACAAACGGACGATTTTACAGTCAATAATAAATTTTCGGTCAAGAATTGTGTCCACCAACACACAAAACATGTGTTAAATATTTAATCCAACAAAAATACTTTTCCTCCTCATATACTCATATATTCCACATTCATTGTAAAAATATCACCATCAATATATTATTAAAATAATATATTTAAATGAATTATTTTAATAAAATATTAATTTTCAACAATCGTCACATTAAAAATTTTCTCCATCTATATCCACATAAAATCAATATTTTTCTCATCATATAAATCAATAATTAATTATACACAAATAATATTATAGAATCACAGTACTGGCAACCAGGCCGTTCCCAGGAAAGATGTGCCTTTCCAATAAGGATCTCTTCCTTACTGGCGCGCAATTAGATGACCAAACCTCTCCTTAGACAGAACTTTCTAGACATTGTCAATAATGTTATCTAATAATATTATTCAGATAATATGAATTATTGCTCCGATAATAGAAAATACTGTGTAGTGACAATTATTAAAATAACAGTAATATAAAATATCAACGCAGCAATTATTGAATCAATAAAATAAAATACTGAACAGTAATTACTGTAACAATTATTGAGTAATGCCTTCTTATATAAAAATCAATAATTGGTGTAATACCGTGTGCTACTGTGCAACAATGTGTATTACTGTATTTTAACCACCGGGTATTCCAACAGTGTTAACGGTAACAACTACGCCATTATTTATAAACAACTTACTCTTGTCATTTTTTTTTCATCCAATCGCTTTCCGTTATGGGGCCCACACAAGACTGCGCCGTCGTACGAATATTCTCCGACAGTAAGAATATTCCACGACCAAGTGAATATTCCCCAACAACAGTGAATATTTTATAACCACTTGTGTATTTCGAAAAAAAATTTATATATCACCCTTAACTTTAACATTTATCAATTTAACCATTTACTGAATAGTAATTATAAGAAGAATTGAATACTTTTATTTCATAAAATTTGGGGTCTTACAGTGTCCTACAATTGGCAGACAACGATACTGTGCTATTTGAGAGTGAAAATACTTATCCTACTAAAAGGAAGGGACTGGTAGCAGTTTTATCCGCTGAAGCTTATTGGACTGTCAAATCATTCACAATTCAACTCAAAGGAGTTAACAATCCTTTGGAAGTGGCTGCGCCAGAGCTAATTAACTTACCATTCAGACCACAATATCCTGTTGTCAGCTTATAGAAAGTTCCATCGAATTATGGATAAGCTGAAGGATTCACATTTCATACAACTACTGCAGTGTCAAAGGAAAATCTACTGTATCTTCTGCAACGGGTGATGAATCATACTATCAAATCAAAGGGTAAAATTCCCATGGAGAAGATTGAAAAATTCCTCCATGCTATGGGTCATAATGAAGCCAAGGTGGTTTTAAGCTAAAGAGACACTCCACATCAAATTTTAATACTAGACTTGGTTTTAACTTCTGAGGATCACCGAAAAATTTTATTGAAAGTTTTAGAAGAAGCTTACTTGCTGAAATCAGTGGATGTGGAAAAATTTCAACATCTGATGGATCACATTTTCAACAACAATTTGATCTCTTTCACTGATTATGATATACCGCCCGAAGGGACCGGTCATTGCAAGCCGTTACACATTGTGATTTTGTCCTCCGGATATATGTTAGCTGGAGTCTTGGTAGATGGAGGTTCGTCTCTGAATACTTGTCTTTACGCTACGTTGTTGAAAATAAATGTCAATCTCAAGCGGATCTGAAGTAGCCATACGATTATCAAAGCTTTTGATGGATCCCGCCGAAATTCAGTCGGAGAGATTGAGTTGCCAATTGAGATTGGTCCCTATACATTTTGTGTATCTTTTCACATTCTCAAAATAGATACAGTATATAACCTGCTTCTAGGGAGACCATGGATTCCTATGGTCAGGGCAGTCCCCTTCACTCTTCATCAGTAACTTAAATACATTATCAACAATAGCCTAGTCACAGTCAACGCTGAACCGTAATGCCCTCAACAGGCTAACATGCCACTCATCAGTTTCAATTATGATGTTGAGCCGGTCAGTTTCCATACTTTGGAAGTAAGCAACACTCAATACCATTCCATTGGGATGCGATTTCCCATACCCAAGATTTTTGCCGAAGTGATGGCAGCTACTCAAGAAATGATGTCATTGGGACACCAGCTGGGACAAGGGTTGGGTAAAAATCATTATGGTATTAAGCACCCGATTCAAGTGTCCAGTCAAACAGGGACAGCCGGACTAGGCTATTCTGCCAGTTCCAGTCACAGGAATCCACATAAGCATAAGTAGATTCCTTCAATTTCTGCCATACGACGATCATTTCCACCTGTAAATCCAGAGTCTGCACAATCTCTTGTACAGGTGCCAGCCAATGTAATGGCTATGTTATTTCCTAAGCCGATATCGGTAAAGGAGAAGGAAGTCTTTGTTCCAGATCCCTAGGTGGAAGAAGAGGAATGGAGAATTAAACAAGACATCGTCTGAATGTTGTCAGGTGTACGCATCATTGTCCATGATGAACATACTAACAGATACACCCTAGACAATGATTGCTAGACGTAATGGTCATCATTCGGGAGAAGAAGGACGATGACAACCCCTCCATCATTACAGTCCACCAGGACTTTGCCCTTGCCAATTGGAGCAGCACTTGTAATAATCGTGAATTTTAAGGTACTATTTATGTATGTACATTATTAATATTTTAAAACTTTGTGTTATATAGTGATTTAATATGTGACAACATATGTGAAGTGGTGCATGGGTCAATTAACATATATACTATAGTTATGGATATATATATATGTATAGATTTCATTAAAAATGAAAGCTTCGTAACCTAATTATACATTAGGTGAGACAATTAAATAACCTAAGGATTATGGTAATAAAGAAAAGTTAGTATTTAATATGTATACTAACTTAAGTGGATAATCTTGTTATTTCAAGTGACTAATAATTTTAAACCTATTTCTAATAAACCTAATTTGGTTATGAGCTAAAGTCACATGTATAAGTAATTAAATTTTATAAGATTGGGAATGGAAACCATAAATATACAATTTGGGTAACATATATTAAATTTTTAGACTATGTTTATTGCATGGCCCAAAACAATTAAAGGAGAAGCCCAAAAGAAATAAAATGTAAGCCCAAAATTAGCCCACTTAATTAAGGGTATTTTAGACCTTTGATTTATCTAATTTATGCATTAAAATAAAAGCTAAATGAAGGAATTAGTGGGCATATATATGGCTGGCCTCATTAGCCTTTTTAAGGCAAGAATATTAAGCTAATCATGTTCTATAAGTAGAAATCTTACACACAAGAACAAGTGTGTCAAGCTCCAATTGGTAGAAAATCCACTTAGCACCCTTAATCACATGATTAGGCTTAATTGGAAGAGATAAGATGAAGTCTTTTATCCATGGGACAACCAAAGTATGGGGGATAATAGTTTTATCACACATTCATTTGCTAGACATTTTCATTTCTCTTATCATTATTCTTCTTCTTTTTCTCCCAAGCTTGCAAAAGAAAACCAAAGAGAGAGAAACAAGAGGGAGGGCCAAATTTTAGGAGTGCAAGAAAGGGAGTGAGATTTGGTTCATGCATCCTAAATTCATAACCTACTTTAGAAGAACAAGAAGGATAACAAAGAAAACTAGGTGAGGTTTTCTTCCATTCTTTTTCTTTTTCCTCTTCTATTTTGGTTTTTACCTCAAAATATATGGGGGTTATGGTCTAATAATCAAAGTACCCTAGTTCTACATATCATCATATATGGAACTAAGTATCTTGAGTGTTAGATCAAAGGTTTAGAGGAAAGAAATGAGCATATGTTCTCCAAGGGGTGAAACCCTTGTTTTTCTTCCACTAAATCTTGTGTAACTCAAGTTTTACAACTTGGATTTGTGATCCGTCGAAGGGGTGTGCTAGATACATGAGTTATCTAGTAAACCCAAGTGGTAGAACACAAATCTAACAAGTTTTGAAACCTTTGGGGCTGTTTTTCCCAAAACAGTCCACTTTGATTGTTAAGGGTTCAAAACCCTAAAATAGTTATTGTTCCTATTTTTCTTGGGATTGTTTCTATTTTTCTTGGGACTATTTCGGATAGTTGTGTGTCTTTTAAAAATTTGGGAAAAATCACAGAGGTACTTTGAGAAGTTATCTACATGTAGGAAAAATAACGGGCGCGTTTCGATTTATAGGTTGTGCGTAATGGCTATTTCCGTCAAGGACTCCGAAATATTAACGTTCGAATATCTCACTGTGTATACACTGAAAAATTCCAAAATTTTTACAGTACGTTCATATATGTTATGAGAGTATTCCTTGAAAATTTAAGATTTTTCTGAGCAGACTCAATTTATGAAAAATGAAGCAAGATCCGAGTGTTTTGGTCACTTTAAAATTAGTAAATCATTTTCTAAAATTCCAAAAAAAATTGGGGATCGTTGTTGGTTCATATACTGCCCAAATTCAGAAAATGAGAATTTTTGGAATCAGTTTCCTATTTTTTCTAAAAATGATTAAGTTATGAATAAAAGGAAATAAATAGTTAAATGATGTCTTAAATAAGAAAAATATGATTTTAATGCTTGAATACTTCTAATATATAATATTATGACTATGTTAGGGCGTTTTGGTAATTATGACTATGATATTGTTAAGTAGATAAAAATATTAAGATTAAAACTTCATTAAAATATTATTAAATAGTTAATAATATTTGATTTTAGCATTAATAAATGATTAAAGTATTATTAAATGATTAATAATATTAGATTAAAATATTAATATTAGATTAAAATATTATTAAAAGATTATTAATATTAAATTAAAGTATTATTATTGAATAAATAATAATATTAGAGATTAAATAAAATATTATTAAAAATGTAATAACATTAGTAAAAGAATAAAATATTGTTAAATGATTAATAATATTAGTAATGGAATAAGATATTATTAAATGATTAATAATATTAGCAAATGAATAAAAGTATTATTAGTGAACTAATAATACTACGAGATGAATTAAATATTATCAAGATTAATAATATTAAGTGAATTAAAGGTAGTTGTTAATTAATAGTAACATTATCGAGGCAGGATAATATTTCTAAGAACTACATGTAATATATAATATCTATGTGATTACCTAATCTAATGTTATGCTATGGCTAATTGAAAGATTAACTATAGGTCTCTCAAAGGAAGATAACTTAACTGCATAGTGCATAAAATTTAACTGCGTAGCCGTAACCTACAAATGAGGCAAGTTTCCTAACTCAAACTCGAGTTATTATTTTCAAAGCATATTAGTGAATAATTATTGATGATTATTTACATTTATAATAATTATTGAAATTCGCACTTTCTGCAATTGAATTCCTGTTCTACTATTATTTAACTGTGAATTAAATTAAAGTTCTTCATTCATGAATTGTTTATGAGATAGATCTATACTAATTGTATCAGCTAGATCAAGCATGTTTAAATTTGTTAAATCAAATGTGTTTTAAAAAGCTGTTCTTATTAAATTGATATGATAAGAACTCTTGACTGAGAAAAGGACGAATTTGATTAAGGCATGATATCAATGCCGGATTATTAAGTGTTTATGCATAAATTACGGGGTATGAAAGGCTGATCACCTTGAATACCAAAACTTATTAAGAGGTCCAGTTTAAATGACTGAGAACCTTGACAAATGTTCATGGTTATTTCAAAACCACTCAATACACGTTATTCAATTATTCGAATATTCAATTGTTGATTATTAATTCATGTTCCTTCACAATCTTATACTATTGTAGAACATTGAAAACAAAACCTCTTTCTAGTCATGATATATCTCCCTTGTATATAAATTTGCTAAGCAAATTAGTTGCTTACCCTTGCTATATCATGACATTTATTTCAGTTAAGCCTGAAGGATCCAATGCGAAAGACAAATGCAAGGGCAAGATCCAGGAATAGTTTAGAATGAATATTAATTATTATTACCTGATGGAATTTCTTATGTAAACCTTTTGTAATATGAATGGTGTGTTTAACTTAAGGTTAAGAAGACATTGGGACCATGTTATGGAACTTTATTATAATGAACAATATATGTTTATTATTTCGTAATAATTATAGAATGCTTATGATGATGATAGATCGTGAGCACCGAATCTGAGGTTAGAGAACCTAGATTTGGGGGTGTCACAGGTTAGTATCAAAGTCATAGGTTATAAACATTAAGAATGCGAAACCTAGGTTATAACCTTAGTAGAAAACTCTTATAGAGTATGCTTGGAGATGGATTATGGAAATTCATCGAGATTGTGTTGTACTTAATAAAATATTGTTTCATTTTATCAATGAATATATTTTATTGTAGTACTGATGTTGTATCCTTATTTTTATAAGATGCCGAGTGATAGTCAGGGGAGCCATTCCGTAGGCCAGGATGAGGTCGTTCTAGAGGAGGTGACGGACACCTCGAAGGATGTGATGATTAGTAACCTGCTAGAGAAAAACTATGCTCAGGAGCAGAGGATTTTACAGTTGGAGGCAGAGAATATGACTCATCAGTACATGGAGCAGCAGTATAAAGATGCTGCTAATCAGGCACTGATTGAACTAGCAGAGACGCGAGTCCAGCTGGAGCATGAGAAGGCAAAGTTCGCAGCACTGAGCATAGAGCATCTGGAGATGCGGGGTGAGTTTGACATGGAGATTACCGATAAGATACGTGTGGATGAGGCATTTTATGAGTCAGCCAAGCGGGTGGAACAATTAGAGATAGCACTGCAGGCCATTAAGGTCAGGGTCGAGACTTTAGGACTGGCGCTAGACGCAAAATATGAGGGCCAGCGCAGTGGGACTAGGAGGGCGCATTTTGAGATAGGCGAGTCGAGTCGATCCGTTCGGCGTAGAGTTATGGAGGGGTTGTTGCCCCAACAGCCTGTTCAGGTGACCCAACAGGGCCACCAGTGATGATTATGCTATGGACCAGTTGTAGATAGATGCATTAGTACCCCTTTTGTGTAATAGGGTTTTATGTTGATGTAAACCTCAGTGGGTGTGAGGTAGTATGTAGTTTGGTAGTATCCCTATTGGTGTTTGTAGGGAAGTATTATTTTGAGTTAATCCCATCTTTTGTGTTTAAAATGGGATAGTAGCATTTATAAAAATATACATGCATTAAACATGTGAGCGCCGAAGATTGGTATATGAATATAAATGCATTATTATGATATATGTTGGAAAATTTAAATAGTAAATTTTCTATTTAATGTTATGTGAATCTAGTAAACTGATTTGGAAAAATTTTCTTTAAAAATAAACTTAACCCACTAATCAGGGAGAAAGACTTCCAAATCTTGGTAATTTAAAACTCTCACGTAATGATCATCTAATTGTTGGAATACAGTAGCGTGTTACATACTAAGTACTTATATGATAATAGAACCCGAGTAACGTGTTAGAATTTTGTTTCATTAGATAATGCCGCCCAGACGTGTACTAAGGAACCAAGAGATCGAAGAGTCAGTTAATAATGCAGCGGGAGCTCAACCAAACCCAATGCAAGACTTTATCAAAATGATGACTGAAGCTATGAGGAATCAACCTCAACCTACAGGAAATCAGGTGGGAAAACAAGTAGCCAACTTTAAGGACTTCAAGGCAGTAGGACCGCCAGAGTTTAGAGGAACAACAGACCCGATAGAGGCCTAGACGTGGATGAAGGAAATTGAGAAGGCCTTCATTATTGCTAGAGTAGCAGAAGAGCAAAAAATAATCTTTGCTACCTACTTAATAAAGGGTAAGGCTAACTATTGGTGGGAGGCCAACCAGAACAAAGCCAGGACTGAAATCGTGACTTGGGAAGCATTCAAGACGTTGTTCTTTGGGAACTACTTCCCTGAGAGTCCACAAGCAAGGATGGAGATCAAGTTTTTGGAATTAAAATAGGAGAATATGTCAGTGTTAGAGTACGCTGCGAAGTTTAATGAATTGGCCAGATTCGCTCCACATCAGGTGGACACGGAGGTGAGGAAAGCAAGAAGATTTGAAAATGGACTAAAGCCGTGGATTTACAGTAAGGTAGCAGTTTTACAAATCACATCATTCTCAACTCTTTTGGAGAAAGCTCTCATAGTGGAAGGTGGAAGCGAAGCGGTCTCAAAGTACAATCGGGAGAAGAACAAGAAGAAAGTAGAAGGTGGAAATCAGAATGTTAGCAATGGCAGTAGCAACAACAAAGAAACAGAAGTGGAGCAGTAGGGGTAGTAATTTGGAGAGTGAGCATGGAAGTGTGCAACAAAAGAAGTCGGTGTGTGGAAACTGTGGAAAGGGTCACTCGGGAGAGTGCATAAAGGGAAAAACGGTATGTTATACCTGTGGATAAGAAGGGCATACCTCACCCAATTGTCCTAAGGTGAAGAAGGGAGGTTGTTTTAACTGTGGTGAAGCGGGACATCGGATCAAGAATTGCCCAAAGAAGAAAAGCACGGATGGTGGATACGGCAACAGGGGCAATAACACTAGGACAACCAGTGGAAGACCAGCCCAGCCAAACAAGCCGACAGTGAGGACGTTCAATATGACAGTGTAAGATGTCGTGGCATCCAGGGAGGTGGTGTCAGGTATAATTCTGATCAATAATATAAATGCCTATGTGTTATTCGATTCGGGAGCTTCATGTTCTTTCGTATCTGATGAATTTTCTCAAAGATTAAGTTTGCCTCGTGAACTATTAGAACACCCAATGAATGTAGAAGTAGCAAACAAAGAAATTATCTCTGTAAACTACATCCTTAGGAACTATTGTGCTGATGTAAAGTGGTTTAAGCTTAACGTGGATTTGATACCGATTCGTCTTGGTGAATTTGATGTAATCCTCGGGATGGATTGGTTATCGAGTCACGGAGCGGTTATTAACTGTAAGAAAAAGTATGTACACCTAAAGACTCTGAATAAGTCAAAGGTGGTATTTCATGGCAGTAAATCGCCAAGACAATGTTGTTGTCTGACGATGGTGCAAGCAAAGAAATTGTTTAGGAAGGGTTGTATAGGTTATTTGGCTCACGTTGTGGATACCTGCAGAGTCGAGGGCAAACTGGGTCAGATACCTATACTAAAATATAACAACATACATTCTCAATTCTCAGGTTCTAATATCTTATAACCTCGTTAATTACAAATAATGATAATTATATTATTCTTTATCTCTTATAAGAGTGATTTTCATCTGCCACCAAGGATATATAAATGTTCATTAAACTATTCTCCATTACAAGTCTTTGCTTGATCTTAACGCTCATCCATATACTGAATGGTACTTATTCAAGATACCGATCAGCATGATCTTTACGGGATCCTTAAGTTCTCCTAACATCGTTCGCTGAAAAAGTTTTTCATTTAAAGCAAGTGTGAGCATTCAATTTCCCAGCAAGTCATAGCAGTTGAACAAAAACCTTCAAGAGTTTAAACATTCCTTTAGAACTTCGATAATCGAATAAATGTTATGAAGCAGCTTGAGTAATAGGAATAATTCAGATTCCTATCATTTTAAAACGTTAATCAAATTCACTTTGAAATACTTTCATTCTTCTACCTTTTTCATACACATCCTGTCTGGCTAGAATCATTAGCCTAGACTTATCAATAACGCTTCATGTATAAATAGAATATACTTGTATTGAACAGTTCAAACACAGAATAATTCATCTCATAGAAATATCGAAGTGTTCAAATTATGGCACACGGCCTCATTCATACTACCACCTTGTACAAATACCACACATTTGCACACAAACAAGACTTCTCAAGTTCAACATCTGAGAAGTTTAAGAAACTAACATTCATGTAAAATATGAATGAAGTTAGAAAACTTGCCTTACGCACAGCTACAACTTATTGTTTACGCTGAACTGCTCATTCCAATTCCTATATAGCACATAGGGAAATAACACATACACCAATTAGTCATATACTTTACTTATGCATTGGTTTACTTAACTTTACTTGTTATGGTTCGCGTTCTATAAATCTAAGTTTATGCGACCACCTTTCTTTTTCGGTTTACGGCTTCATGACATACGGAGATGTCTTACTCATACGATCATCATCTTTGATGATTTGCATTCTTATCTTCTTCTTATAACTCTTCTAGAACTTAGCACACATCGTGTCTCTACTAGTAGTCCATATGGTACTCTGAGTAGTTTCCCACAAACAACCAACAAACAAGTTCCCGTCTCATCTACACTGTCTT
Source organism: Panax notoginseng (assembly GCA_016801055.1). NCBI lineage: Eukaryota > Viridiplantae > Streptophyta > Magnoliopsida > Apiales > Araliaceae > Panax > Panax notoginseng. The sequence goes on along the minus strand of CM029016.1, from coordinate 74,039,092 downwards.
TCATAGTGAGTTAGTTTGGTTGCCAGTTTCGTATATACATTCGCTCTCTAAAGGAATTGTTTAGCCCAGCTCCCATATGTCAACCATCAAAGATTAGAATTGTACCACAACCTAACTTGATGTTAACTTATCCGAACCATTAAGTTATAATGTTCGTTAAGTCAATTTCTTATTCCTTATGGCTTCCTGGTAATTAAATGCCATACCTCAGGATTCATTCTTTATCCGACTCCCATTCGGCTTTCATTAATTTTATTACCGCTCATTACAGCCTTCTTGATAATTCATATCTTACGTAATACTTTTGTTATCCATTACACACGTTCATTACTTATTCTAATGTCGAAGTCATACTGTTTATTGTATGCTAAGACCGATTGTTCATCGCAACAACATTGCGTTCACAACGTCTATACTCTTTACACTTAAATATCATCATTACAACATAACATCAAAATGATATTCATCACCCTCGTCACTCAACGTCTAAGCAATCACAATCATAGCAATCCCCCCCCCACGTTCATTTTATCGCGACTACAGTCCCCGAATATCGATTCTGTATTTTGAGTTTACATTCTTTGTCTTTTAATCTTGTTTAATCTTTCTATTCAACCTTCATTTAAAGTATAAATTACTTGTTTAAGTGTTACTTTAGGTGAACAATATGTTCTTTATCTTTCATTTTACTTTCCCCCAGAGTTAAGCAATTAAAACCTCTTCTCTGGGCTTTGCTCTGCACCGGCACTGCGGCGCCGGTCCTTTTCTTTCCTTTCACGCTGCAACGCCACTCAACAGTAGCTAACTGCCCGAGCTGATGATGCAGCACCGCCTCCCAAGGCATGGCTGGCACTGCGGCGCCGAGCCTTAATCCTTGAATATTTTTTCCAAGTCTTTTACATACTTGAGACACTTACTTTGCAATCCCATAACTTCTTCGTTATAACTCAAAATGAGGTCGTTCCAAAGCCATTCTCTTCCTTATCTTACGTACTTTGCTTCTCCTCTGAAATAAATTTATTCTGAATCTGTTAACATGCCATTCAATTGGTTTAATCTTCATCACTAGTTTATTTTACGCTCTTAACGCTTTTCGTTCGTTCGTCCGTAATTCGGTCATCCGAATGCGAAACTTGTTCATTCCTGAGTCCATGACTCACATTTTCTACGTTCTCTTACATTCTTATAAAACTCTACGCATTCGTTTTCATGTACTAACTTTCTAATTCTTGTTCCTCTTTTACAAAATTTTTGCCATAACTTCGTTATAGCTATGTTTAATCCGTTTTGCATGAATGTTTCTACCTTTCCTATCCAAGCACTAAACAACTAACTTATACACGATGATTTTAAACTTTTCCATCAACAATGAGTTATACTACGATAGTTTTAAATTTGTCCTTCCACAACGTTCTTCGTGTTCTTCGTTTTTAATTCATACTTTGATTATGGTTCACTTTTTCTTTAAATTTTGTGTTATAAAACACCATTCCTTACTAATATCACCGAATCATTCATATGATTCATTCGGATCACTCAAATTCATTACGAAACTTATACTTCCTTAAGAAATTTATAAACTAAATTTCTAATTCTTATTTCTTTCTTTTATCATGATTTCAACCATATGAAAATCATTCTTACATCTTTTACTTCTATTCCCACTAAGTTATGTTTTAAACATATAAAACTTTAAGAAAATTTATTCAAAAGTTAGGTTTCCGATACCTTTCTTCTTTGATCTCCTTCCGTCGGACAAAGTTTGTTCACGAGCAAGCTTTTCCTCCTCCTCTTCCCTCTCTCTCTCTCTCTCAAGTGTTGGTGATTTTCAAAATCATCAATAAATGAAATTAAGGCTTCCTTTTATAGATTTTCAAAGCTAGAGGTAAAATAGTCATTTCGCCCCTAAAGTTACTATTCACACCTCCTTACTATTCCACCTCCTTACTATTCACGAGGTTTCTCCCGAAAGCTTCGTGCTTTCGTCTTTCGGGATTCTTCCGTCAGTTTAAAAATTACGATTCTCAAAATCCAAATATTTTTAGATATTTTATCTTTCCTTTACCGATTAACTTTTATGTATTCTTCGGATCTCCAAAAAATTGAAAAACACTTTTTGATGTTAAGCGTTTTCCTTCACGTTTTTCCTTAACGTAGTTAAATGAATGAAAAGTACGTAACATTACTTTTCGTCATTTTTATTTCGTTCGATTTCTGTACGTTTTTCGAGAAAAACTTTTATCAGCTTACTAAACTTTTCACGATATATTATCGTCAAATCTTTTGACGGAATGTCATTTCGATATACCGAACTCTCCGAAAGGCTTAGGTTATTCAAACCCTAACCCTTAGGTTTTGTCGGGTGAATAGTGCATATTTCGTCTTTTTTCCTGAAAATATTTTTGTTCCCGGAAAAAATTTATTTTCGTCTTGAAAATTCTTACTCGTTCAATCTAGCTCGTAGCCAGAATCCTCCCGTATAATAATCATCCTAGGTTCTAGAACGATTAATAAACACATAGCACATAATATTATTAATAAAAATTTATTTTATTAATAACTAATTCTTTAAACTTAAATTTTGGACAATCCGGATTCTTCGGGTTGTTACACTTCCCCCCAAAAAAAAATTCCATCCACGAAATTTTTTAAAACCACACCCTTACCCGAGTCATCACATCCACCCCTTCTTCACATAATTTCATCCTCGAAATTTTAACCTACCATACTTCTCAACTTCTCTTCAAAGAAGTTCTTATCTTTCCAACATTCCCTTACCTTTATAACTTATCAAGAATTATGAAGTAGAATGAATAACAAGCAATATAAGAATTCCTTCAAAACATTTCATACTTTTACTGATAGGTCAAATCGACCATGAACACTTACTAGGTTTAACAATATTTCACCGTAAACCCTCCTATCACTGTCAGTTTACAATCACTAAGAAGGTAAACTACCTCTTTCATACGTAGGTGTTATGTGACGAACGAGATTTTTGTAATTTAATTTTAATATTTATTGAATTGAATAAATATTTTTCGATGAATTAATTATTAGATTAAATAATTAATTGATGAAATTGTGGTAGATTAATTTAATTATATGTGTTATATTTATTAAATTAATGAGGAGAATTTTTATTATTCGAAGTATGTATTTATGTGAGCTTATTGAATTAAAAAGAAATATTTAATAAGCCTAACGTTATTTTAGTTAATTTAATAATTAATTAGAGATCTAATAATTTGACATTATTAATAAATGAGAATTTAATTATTTGACTATATGAATTAATGAGAAATTATTATATTTTATTTAAATTAAATTAAATAAAATAATTGAATTGGATGTGACTTGATTTAAGCTATAGTATAAAAGTTAATTAAATTAAATGGTTTGGAGTCCTTTATTGTCAGTCAAACGAGACCCTAAGAGGAGTTGGTAACAGTTAACCATTTCTGGGTAACTGACCACCACTCAGCGCGTTAGTTTCTTTTAATTTATACGTCTTCTTTATTTTTTTTATTTTCATTTGCTAAGTCTGGAATATTATCAGAGAGAGTTTGAGTGAGAATTGAGAATTTGTTGAGGAAATTGAAAGTTAAGCATTTGAATTAACATCCAAAAAGGGTTTCTCCATTAATCTGCACTCTATACTCTAGGTAATTCCTTTAAACCCAATTTTATTACGTCGTTTAAGTTTTTCTTAGAATATAGCTTTCAAAATTCTGTAAAGTCTTTGTAAATGGGAAATTGTGTTGTTATATGGATATATGTAATAATATGATTAGCATAACATATTTTATTATATGTTATATAGGTTTCCATAACATCAATTCATAATTTTATAACGTATGTTATTACAGAGTATAAAATATGGCCATATGGCCTTACGTACCAAATTTGATACGTCTATCATGGGTTATATCATAAATTTACACTTGTATGTTATTATGCATGTTTATACGAAGAGACCAAACTTTAAATGAACGGATTTGGTGTTATAACGAACACGTACTACTGATTTATATGTTTTGTTTTCAAAACCTTCAAGAACATCAATAACAGTAAATTATTTGTGTTGATTTTTTTTAATTATGTGTTTTAACATGTTAAAATCACGATAGAATGGTTAATTAATGATTATGTGCGATTTCTAGAATGTGGGTATGTTTAATTTGGTTAATTTAGTGACCATATAATGATAATTCCGCCTGACTCTGTGTTCTTCGCGAACTGAAAATTCAGAATTTGGAGTTTCGCCCAGTGGTGCCAACTCCAGAACTAAAGTCCCGCGCCGCAGCGCCACCGCGCCGCAGCGCCACCGCGCCGCAGCGCCACTGCGCCGCAGTGCCACCGCGCCGGAGTGCCATATCTCAAGCCGCAGCGCCACGGCGCCGCAGCGCCGAGAAACAGTATAACTGTGGCGCCGCAGCGCCACTTAGTAGAATGTCCAGAATATGAAAATTTTTAAGTGTTCAAGTATAGAAATTTAATAGTAACTCAACCTAATGAATATAAAATTAGGTTAACCATATAATGAGATGTTAAAGTAAATTCTTAACACGTCCATAACACAATTACATGTGGGATTGAATTATTGAATGCATAATTAGCTTATTAATTGTGAAGTGTAAATTGTATGTCAATAAGTATGATAAATTGAAAAAGTATAGTCATAACCAGAGTTTAGACCAAAGAATGAGCGTATGTTGATTAGTTACGTCATTATTAACTAGAATTGTGAATGGAAATGGTATGTAGGATTTAAATCAAGGAACGAGTATAATTAACGTGTAATCTACGCACGAGGCAAGTTTCGTAACCCTACTCGTTATCTTTATATGAGCTTATAAGTTGTCTCTTTATATCGAGCAAATTATCGTTATTATTGATCAAGTACATTTTACTAATCTTTCAAAGTATTATTCTGCTATACAATAATTATTCTATTGTATACCTTTTGAGATTGCTATTCAATTTTAAATTATCAATTATTGTTGAACTTTGTTAGACTAGTGAACCCTTAATGATTCGACTAGTCCATAGTTGATGAGCATTCTAAATTTCAGAACCCTTGATGAATTATCCAAACCAAACTTCCTTTGGTGCAGACTCTAATGTCAAACTGAGATGAACAACCCTGTATAGGGGATTACTTATGCGTTAGCGTTAAGATATTGTACACAGTATGGCACTAAGGGTTGATCCCCCTAAGTACGAGAAGAAGGGTCCATAGTCTTATGACTGTTAAAGGTTTCAAGTATAACCCTTGATAACCTAGGACATAGTTCAAGGTCTTATGACCCTCAGAAGTTCTTTTGAATTCTTGTTATTCATTCTTGATTCAAAAGTTGAGCTTTATTTTAGAAGTCTTTGATTCACTCGCATGTTATTATATTGTTACTTTTATTATTATACTTGTGGGCAATTATACTCACTCTTGCGAATAATAATATTGCAGTTAAGAACGAAAGAACAGACGAACCTTCTTCTAGCAAGGGCAAGGGAAAGATTAACAAGTGATGTAAATGAATACTGGTTGTTTTATGTGATGTTAAATTTATATATTAAAACTTATGTTGATGTTATTTAAGACTTATTTGTTTATGTTTCCGCAGATGTTTAAGGTTAGTATGACCTGGGAGTGTATTTATTATTCGGATGTTGTAACCCCATAAGGGGAGGATTTATTTCTATCTATTTCATGGTTTGCATTTATTATGGGTAGATAGATTTATGATGTTTGTATAGTGAACACCAAATCATATGGGAATAGAAGTACCCGAATTTGGGGGTGTCACATGTTCAACCCATCGTATAACCCCATTTTCGGGTGTGTTCACCTCAGACTTAATCATTAGATTCCACACCAAAATAATTTGGTTTGACACAAGTTCTCAAAGAAAGCTCGATTTTCTTATAACATGGCATACCATTTGTCTAGCCAAATCAAATAGCTTAGACCATACTAATAACTTGAACATCAACTTGAAACATTCGTCTAGTCACATCAATTGACATCGACTACTTCTTTAAATTCTTTTAATCATAAATTCAAAACATTTTTTGACGTCATAACACCGTACTTTTCACATTACATTGAGGACTTCGTCATTATACATCATACCATAGTGGGTTGTTGATCCTAAGATCACATCCAACACTAGGTTCAATTGCATTAATAACTCCATCTTTTTACCATCGTTGCATCAAATGCACATATGATATAAAATTTATTTTGATATTTTAAATCAGTTTCTGTCTAGCCGAAACAATTAGCATAGACATACAAAGAATAGCTCTTTTAAAATTCATTGGTTCCAAAAATTGAACCAAGTTTTTCCTTTTTCAAAATGTACATATAAGCACGATTTCAATAAAGTCTGAAATCTAGCTTAGCTAGATGACTTGGAATATCCTATTTCTCCATCTTCCTTTATTGTCTTACTTGCAACAATACTTAATCTTCTCTAGCACCTTCAATGCTAAGTCTACTGAAAATACTTACTTTCAGTCTAAACATTCCTATACCTTAGTATAGTCCATCAACTTACCACACTTTATGTGTTTAGGAACTTTCCACAACCATATGTGTTTAAGAACTTGTCTTCACAATATGTAATCCAAGAACAAATCAAGGACTATCCATATTCTTAGGGCTCAAAAACATAGCATATAACTATGAGTCACAAACTTTTCATAAGTATGAGTTTCAAGAACTCGCACCTATCTTAACATTCTCTACCTATCAAATATATACATGAGAAAAGATTCACCATCCTGTTATATACATATTGATAGTGTGACCTGCTATTTCAATGATTATCACTATAATAAGCTAAGCAGTTGTTACACCAAAGCACAAACCTCTGCCCATAACAAAAGTTCACACAACTCAGCTATCACATGAGTCCTCAATCGAAATTGACAAAATCCAAATTTTTCTTTACTTAATACGAATTTTCTTTAATTCGTATACTATCCTTCACAACTCAATCTGAGTTCTCCTTCCCGTATACTACTTCGTAGTACCATTCCTTTATAGCATTAGCTATAAATCATACATCGTTTAACAGATCATTTGTTATTACGATTCACTATGATCACGTGGTGATCTTTTTCCTTAACCGTTTAACTCAACGATCTTCTTAAACTCCTCTCTACGATTATAGTCTTAGTACCTAAGGTTTATAACCTATCAGCTCTGATACAAACTTGTAACACCTCGAAATCCGGTCTATCTTCAAACCCGGATTTCGTGTGTCATGAGTACATCATCCTTCCAAACATACATCATTATATAGTGAAATATAACAACATACATTCTCAATTCCCAAGTTCTAATACCTTATAACCTCGTTCATTACAAATAATGATAATTACATTACTCTTTATCTCTTACTAGAGTGACTTTCATCCGCCACCAAGGATACATAAATGTTCATTAAACTATTTTCCATTACAAGTCTTCGCTTGATCTTCACGCACATCCATAGAATGAATGGCACTTCTCCTAGATACCGATCAACTTGATCTTTACGAGATCCTTAAGTTTTCCTAACATCGTTTGCTGAAAATATTTTTCATTTAAAGCAAGTGTGAGCATTCAATTTCTCGGCAAGTTATAGCAGTTAATCAAACAACTCGAAGAGTTTAAAAATTACTTTAGAACTTCGATAATCGAACAAAGGTTATGAAGCAGCTTGAATAATAGGAATAATTCTGATTCCTATCATTTTAAAATATTAAACAAATTCACTTTGAAATACTTTCATTCTTCTACCATTTTCATACACATCCTATCTGGCTAGAATCATTAGCCAAGAATTATCAATAACGGTTCATGTATAAACAGAACATACTCGTATTGAACAGTTCAATCACAGAATAGTTCATCTCATAGAAACACCGAAGTGTTCAAATTGTGGCACACGGCCTCATACATACTAACACCTTGTACAAATATCAAACATTTGCTCATAAACAAGACTTCTCAAGTTCAACATCTGAGAAGTTTAAGAAACTAGCATTCATATAAAATATGAATGAAGTTAGGAAACTTACCTTACGCACAGCTACAACTTATTGTTTACGCTGAACTGCTCATTCCAATTCCTATATAGCACATAGGGAAATAACACATACACCAATTAGTCATATACTTGACTTATGCATTGGTTTACTTAACTTTACCTACTTATGGTTCGCGTTCTATTAATCTAAGTTTATGCGACCACCTTTCTTTACCCGTTTACGGCTTCATGATATAAGGAGATGTCTTACTCATACGATCATCATCTTTGATGATTTACATTCTTATCTTCTTCTTATAACTCTTCTAGAACTCAACACACTTCGTGTCTCTGCTAGTAGTCCATATGGTACTCTAAGTGGTTTCCCACAAATAACCAACAAATAAGTTCCCGTCTCATCAACATTGTCTTTCATACTGAGTTAAATCAGTTGCCAGTTTGGTATTTACCTTCGCTCTCTAAAGGAATTATTTAGTCCAGCTGCCATATGTCAACCATCAAAGATTAGGATTGTACCACAACCTAAACTGATGTTAACCTATCCGAACCATTAAACTATAATGTTCGTTAAGTCAATTTCTTATTCCTTATGGCTTTCTGGTAATTAAATGCCATGCCTCAAGATTCATTCTTTATTTGACTCACATTCGGCTTTCATTAATTTTATTACCGCTCATTACAGCCTTCTTGATAATTCATATCTTACGTAATACTTTCGTTATCCATTACATGAACCACACGTTCATTACTTATTCTAATGTCGAAGTCATATCGTTTGTTGTATGCAAAGACAGATTGTTCATCGCAACAACGTTGCGTTCACAGCGTCTATACGATTTACACTTATATCTTATCATTACAACATAACATCAAAATGATATTAATCACCCTCGTCACTCAACGTCTAAGCAATCACAATCATAGCAATCCCCCCCACCACGTTCATTTTATCGCGACTACGGTCCCCGGATATCGGTTCTGTATTTTGTGTTTACATTCTTTGTCTTTTAATCCCGTTCAATCTTTCTATTCAACCTTCATTTAAGGTTTAAATTACTTGTTGAAGTGTTACTTTAGGTGAACAATATGTTCTTTATCTTTCATTTTACTTTCCCCCAGAGTTGAGCAATTAAAAGCACTTCTCTTGGCTTGGCTCTGCACCGGCGTTGCGGCGCCGATCCCTTTCTCTCCTCTCGTGCTGCAGTGCCACTCAGCAATAGCTAATTGCTTGGGCTGGTACTGCAGCGCCGCCTTCCAAGGCATGGCTGGCGCTGCGGCGCCGAGCCTTAATCCTTGAAAAAAAATTATAAGTCTTTTATATACTCGAGACGCTTACTTTGCAATCCCATAACTTCTTCATTATAACTCAAAACGAGGTGGTTCCAAAGCCATTCTCTTCCTTATCTTAAGTACTTCAGTTCCCCTTAGATAGAAATTCATTTTGAATTCATTAACATGCCATTCAATTGGCTTAATCTTCTTCACTAGTTCATTTTACGCTCTTAACGCTTTTCGTTCGTTCGTCCGTAACTCGGTCATCCGAATGTGGAACTTGTTCGTTCTTGAGTCCACGACTCATATTTTCTACGTTCTCTTACATTCTTATGAAACTCTACACATTCGGGTTCATTTACTAACTTTATACTTCTTGTTCGTCTTTTACAAAATTTTTGCCTTAACTTTGTTATAGCTATGTTTAATCCATTTTTTATGAACGTTTCTACCGTTCCTAACCAACCAATAAGTAACTAACTTATACACGATGGTTTTAAACTTGTCCATCAAAAACGAGTTATACTATGATGGTTTTAAATTTGTCCATCAATAACGTTCTTCGTATTCTTCGCGTTCTTCATTTTTAATCCATACTTTGATTATGATTTCACCTTTTCTTGGAATTTAGTGTTATAAAACACCATTCCTTACTAATATCACTGAATCGTTCATATGATTCATTCGGATCGCTCAAATTTATTACGAAACTTATACTTCTTTAAGAAATTTATAAACTAAATTTCTAATTCTTATTTCTTTGTTTTCTCATGATTTCAACCATATGAAAATCTTTCTTACATCTTTTACTTCTATTGTGATTAAGTTATGTTTTGAACATATAAAACTTAAAGAAAGTTTATTTAGAAGTTAGGTTTTCGATACCTTTCTTCTTTAATCTCCTTTCGTCAGACAAAGTTTTTTCACGGGCAAGCTTTTCCTCCTCGTCTTCCCTCCCATCCGAACTCTCTCTCTCTCTCTCTCTCTCAAGTGTTGATGATTTTCAAAATCAGCAACAAATGAAATTAAGGCTTCCTTTTATAGATTTTTAAAGCTGGGGGCAAAATAGTCATTTTTCCCCTAAAGTTACTATTCACACCTCCTTACTATTCACGAGGCTTCTCCCAAAAGCTTCGTGCTTCCATCTTTCGGGATTCGTCCGACAGTTCGAAAACTGCGATTCTCATAATCCAAATATTTTTGGATATTTCGTCTTTTCTTTGCCGATTAACTTTTGCGTATTCTTCGGATCTCCGAAAAATTGAAAAACACTTTTTGATGTTAAGCGTTTTCCTTCATGTTTTCCCTTAACGTAGTTAAATGAATGAAAAGTACATAACATCACTTTTCATCGTTTTTATTTCGTCCGATTTCTGCAAGTTTTTCGTGAAAAACTTTTATCAGCTTACTTAACTTTTCACGATATATTATCGTCAAATCTTTCGACGGAATGTCATTTCGACAAACTGAACTCTTGGAAAGGCTTAGGTTATTCAAACCCTAACCCTTAGGTTTCGTCGGGTGAATAGTGCCTATTTCGTCTTTTTCCCTGAAAATATTTTTGTTCCCAGAAAAATTTTATTTTCGTCTTGAAAATTCTTACTCATTCAGTCTAGCTCGTATCGAGAATCCTCCCATATTATAATCATCCTAGGTTCTAGAACGATTAATAAACACATAGCACAAAATATTATTAATAAAAATTCATTTTATTAATAACTAATTCTTTAAACTTAAATTCTGGACAATCCGAATTCTCCGGGTTGTCACACAAGCGTTAAGAAAACTTGCCTTCAAGCGTCTTCAATTAAATATTCAACAGTTCTTAGTCTTTACAGTTTCTACATGATATATTCACATAGCACACTACAATTAGCTACCAAACAATCTAATCACATTGTTTTTACCAACTTCTTTCTCTTCTATAACTTAACCGAATTTATTTCGTTAATAAAACTCGTTTCAAGTTACTTATCCCTTCCTTACGACTTATTAACGTTCATCGTTTCATTACTAATAAACAACGTTCATTTCCTAAAATCATCACTATATATGTGATATAGGAATGATCTTAACATATATATTAAGTATACACATGTCCCATAGTTGTTAGGCAAACAATTGGGTTCAAAATTAACCAAGTTAAACATTTCTCCTCTACCGGCGCTGCGGCGCCATCCTCAGGTGTAACATTGGGGCTGCGGTGCCAACTAAAATTATCTAAACCTGTGTCTCAGCGCTACAACGCGAGACTCTTATATACTAGTGGCGTTGCGGCGCGAGTATCATACACTTGGGCGGAGCTGTGACGCCGACCCTGAGTCCTCAGGAAATTTTCTAAATTTTCCAGTTCAATTCTTTCCGGACTTCTAACTTGGTCATTATAAGTTGGAATTAGCTCATTTAAAAGCTGTTATCTTACATATCTCATATACTTCGATTTCATTTGGACAAAAGTAGTTTTAAATCCATTAACAATGAATTCACTATTTAGCTGTTATCTTACTTAGTTATTGCTCATCAAACAACAACTCATACCACAACAAAGCACATTCAATAAAAACCTCATTATATTAATATGCTTCATCATAATTCAAACTATTTATAGATTGATTCTATAGCCAAAGCTATTACATTTCTATCCCGTGATTGAATTTCACAAAACTTGGGATTTACAAAAAGATTACCCTTTAATTATACAAAAGAGGGTTTTACGTCACTACACCACATATTTACCGATCTAGGCTACTAATAATGCATAACAGCATTCTCATGCTTCTCATTCGCAAGAATCGACACAGTATCCCGACTAATCGTATGACGGGTTTGTCCTGACTGAATGGAATAACAAGCAATTTTCAGCTTGAAATCCTCATAAGCACTCTCATGGATGTAAGATATCCGTGCTATCTTCTGGTTCTTATACCCCAATTCTTTACGAAGCTTAACGGCCTCACTCTTAAAATCCATCGCCTTATCCTTCATGAGCACTTTTTCATCATGCTCTATCTCAAAATTTGTTTCTGCAGATTCCTTAGCTTCATGGAGGTCACTAACCTCCTCTCTCAGGTTCTACACAATAGTGTGCAGTTCCACATTCCGGTCAAGCACTGCCAGATACAATGTCCTCATTGCCTCTAGAGGTGTTAGCTCTAATGCAGGTACCACCGTTTTAAACGATGCTACCTCCATATCCTCATCCACATCGACCAACATATCCCTATACATGAAGCTATCGATGGACATCTACAATAACACATAGCATGTTGATTAGTACATAATACACAATAGTATAATCATAAATCACATTTAATTTATTTAGGGTTAATTTCATCTTTTAAATCTTTCGGTACTGAGTTTCCTCAATACTTAATTAACTCATTCTACTAGAGTTCATTCACTTCTAACTTCTCCTTTACTAACAAGGTTATTAGCCTAAGGTTCTTCCCCCCGTAAGTTTTATAACCTAATGCTTTGATACCAACCTATGACGCCCCTAAATCCGGGTACTTTCAACCCACATGTATAGTGCTACACGGTACTCGTAACTATACATTCATTCCATCGAAACAATATCAAAATGATTGTAATTACTACATTCTTATTATAAAAGTAATGAATCTTTTCCCAGGTTCTGTTAACCAAATACATTCTTTACTTATCATAGTATAATTCATACAACATACTAGTCTATTACAGGATAAACTAATTATTCATCTTAGCATTGCCTTTATCTTTACTAGAACCCTTGGTTCGCTCGGCCTTAGCTGCAATCATATAATTCAAGCAAGAAGTGAACATAACTAGCTCAGCAAGTCTAGCAATATATAATACAAGTACCACATCAAGAATTATATGATTTTTCTTCACTAACTGAACAAGTAGTTATGAAGTACTATGAAACATTGAATAACACTTTTCATTCTCATAAAACCCTTCCAAAGTACATACTGTAACTTAGGAATTCTGAGTAGGTCAAAAGACCATGACCATTCTCTTTTGATTTTCATTTATGAAAAGTATAACCTGGCACTAAGTCCGTAAGTCTAATATATCTTACGAGCACTTCTAGGTGATCAGCCTATAATACTCTATGGTAATCAACACTCATCCGTTAAATGTATCTACATTTAAGTTTTGGCAACCTCATGTGCCCATCGAATAATCGATGTAAAATACAATTGTTTATTCATACTTAGGCTTACCTTTGAATTTGTACCAAAAAATTGGCATAGGATAGCGTTATCAATTCTATATCGAAAGAATTATAAAAAAAAATAAATCAAACTCTTAAGATTAGTCTAGCCAAGTTAAAACTGGCATTGACCCTTTCGTAAAACAATTCATGCGTCTCATAACATGAATCACAGAAAACTTGGCTAACACGAAGGTTAGACAATCGTTAAGAAAACTTGCCTTCAAACGTCTTCAATTAAATATTCAACCGTTCTTGGTCTTTACAGTTTCTACATGATATATTCACATAGCACACTGTAATTAGATACCAACAATCTAATCACATTATTTTTACCAACTTCTTTCTCTTCTATAACTTAACCGAATTTATTTCGTTAATAAAACTCGTTTCAAGTTACTTATCCCTTCCTTAGGGCTTATTAACGTTCATCGTTTCATTACTAATAAACAACGTTCATTTCCTAAAGTCATCACTATATATGTGATATAGGAATGGTCTTAACATATATATTAAGTACACACATATCCCATAGTTGTTAGGTAAATAATTTGGGTTCAAAATTAATCAAGTTAAACATTTCTCTTCTACCGGCGCTGCGGCGCCATCCTCAGGTGTAAGCCAACTAACAGTATCTAAACCCTTGTCTTGGTGCTGCGGCGCGAGACTCTTATATACTAGTGGCACTGCGGCGCGACTAAGTAGTATCCACTTCTCTGACCAGACACTGCATCGCGAGTATCATACGCTTGGGCGGCGCTGCGGCGCCGACCCTCAGCCCTCAGGAAATTTTCTAACTTTTCCAGTTCAATTCTTTTCGGACTTCTAACTTGGTCGTTATAAATCAGAATTGGCTCGTTCAAAAGCCGTTTTGTTATATATCTCATATACTTCGATTTCATTCAGACAAAAGTAGTCTTTAAATCCGTTAACAATAAATTCACTATTTAACATTTTATTACGGGTTCGTTTAACATTCGTGAACGTTCATAACTCATTTCTTTGTTTTAAGTTAGAATTTGACCATTATTGAGTCCACGACTCTTAAATATGTTGTTCTACGATACACCATCGAAAACTAAGGTTTTCGAGTTAAACGACGACTTTTGACTACTATTCTGGGAATTCTACGATTTCAACATTTAACGTCTAATCTAGCGAATTTTGCCATAACTTTGTTACTTGAGTTTTATACGCCAAATCAAATGGAACCAATCCATTGATTCATCATCTATAACCTAACCAAGCAAGATGCACATAACCTATGATGGTTTTCAATTTGTCCATCAACAACCAAATCAACGCTTAATGATTTTCTTTGATTAAACTTACTTAAATGCTTATGATTCTTAATTGAACATGGCTTATCAATGCCTTAATCCACTAATATCCATCCTTATTACTCTGGAAGAGATGTGCTCCACTAATTCATACTTTTCTACGAAAAATAAATAGAAAAGGATCGAAGACTAAGGTTTACGTATTATTACCTTAACGTTCTTCACGTTCTTGAAAAAAGCTTAAGTGTTTTTCTTTGGATTGCTCTTGATTACTTGTTCATGAACTTTTCTCTCTCTCAATATATTGGTTCAAGTTAGTAAAACAAACAAATGAACCACCCTAGCTTCTCTTACATAGAAAATCCAATGGAGGGCAATTTGGTTTATTGGTCCACCTCCTACTATTCATGCCTTAGCCACGAAGTAAAACCACTTTACTTGGCCACCAAGTGGACAACCCACATGGCCCTTTGGGTCCCCCCATGGATTGCCCCATGGGTTTTACCCATCCGATGACCCATCAGTTTGATCCGCAGTTTGGTTTCTTGGTTTGGGCTATAGAACAAATTCATATTGGGCCTATCTTGGGATTGCCTTAATATAACTTTTAGCTTGACATAATCCAAGTCCAATTGGAATTGACAAAGTCTAATTACTAAGAGTCCATTAAGAACTAATCGTATTCTACTCGTACAATTCTCGTATTCTATTCGTATATAATTCGTACAATATTCATATTATACGCCGTAATATTCTCATACTATACTCATATAATAACTAGTATCATACTCGTGTTTCTGGCGTATTATAACCATAATCATTATACGTAGTCACTTAATTCTCGAAACTCACTTTTCTTAACCCTTAGGTTTTAAGTCCGCAGGCGAAAACTTTGTTTGCCATAATTGAAATATTATCGAATATTCTATCTCGTCTTAGAATTCTATCAGTATGCGTTTCTCAGAAATTCATTATTAATTCTCGAGCAGAAACGGATGAATAGTGTTTTTACAGAAATTTCTCAGAAAACTTTTTTCTTTATCCTAAAAATTCAAAACAATTAATCCTTGCCATAGCCATAATCCTAACCACATCTGCACATTCTAGGTCATAGAATAACCTTTAAATAACTTACTCACATAAATAAACAATTAAATTCATTTAATTCAAATAATTAAATAAAATTTAATTCATATAAACTCTGATTTTTCTCTGGCATTACAATTCTCAAATACAGCTACAAAATAAGGGTTAATTAAAGAAATTGGCATGCCATATAATATCCTTATATTCTTACCGACCAAACAAATAAGCTTAAGTAGGACACAATAGTGAAAGATTTACTCGTCTCTCTTGTCGACGTCGGGATTTTTAATTTTTCCTTTCCGTTACTTGTTCTTTGGTGTTCTCATTTTAGGTGAGATTTGTTTGAAAAAACAAGTGAAAAAGGTCCGACATGTATAATGTCGATGATTGGACTATAAGAGTCGCCAGTTGGTTTTTTAAATGGTTGTACCAACACAACTGAGAAAAGGTTTGCACATTGACCCAGTGATGTGACACTGCTAAACGGGTCGGTGAAACCGAGATTCGTTAGGGTCCGGGGACTTGGTTATGCAGAGGGAAGGTGTTAGGCACCCCCCGACATCCGTGTTACCACGGTGACCGCCTCTTTTCAAGAAATAATTATCTGAATTTGTGTGTGTGTTGGTCAATGTGCTGTTATTTGGAAGTAGTGCGAGGCCACGTTCGCACCTATATACATAGGGTTTGAATTTTATTTAAAAATTTAATTTTAAGCAAGATATGGCTGTGATGTTTTATAAAAGAGATTTTTCTAACCCTGATGCTCAATAGTAATTGAGACCTTTTACACTCCTATTTTATTCTGTATTCGGCTGGATTGATTTTATTTGACAGATGTGAGGCATCCGTATGAGAATAATGTACAAAATAATGTCGACTTCCTCGTGGGTATGAAAACCATCTGAGAAAATTCAGACACCGCATAATAATTTACAAGCTATTTACAGCTGAAAATGTCCATCACGGGAACCGAATCTAGATCCAATGGGATGAATCTGTGATCACATGATTCCTTGGCGCACAGAATACTGCAATTTATATGAAAGAAGTAAGCAGGTATATATATAAAAGCTGTAAATATATATATATATATATATATATATATATATATATATATATATATATATATATATATATATACAGACATGATCACCAACCACGAAGCACCTCCATGGGGGATCAAAAACGTAAATAAAGCTGTAAAAGCTATCAACCACCACGGAGGAAACTCTAAGCGGGACAAAACGTAAGTAAAGCAGTAAATACGGTCAACCGCCACGAAGGAAACTCCAGGTGGGACAAAACGTAAAGAAAGCTTTACAAAGCGATCAACTACCACGAAGTGAACTCCAGGCAGGACGAATATATATATATATATATATATATATATATATATATATATATATATATATATATATATACAGAAAAGCAATAAATGCACAGGATGTAAAATCCAGGCTCATCGAACAAGGTTCGACCACAGTTGATATATATAATAAATATATATATAAAAGCGAGTAAACGCACCGGATATAAAATCCAGGCTCATCGAACAGAGTTCGACACAGAGTTAATATATATATATATATATATATATATATATATATATATATTAAAGCAGTAAACGCTCCAGACCGAAGTCTAGGCTCAATCGAGGCATAACTCGATAATGTTAGTCCATATATATAAATATATATATATATATATATATATATATATATATATGTATATACAAACTAAAAATAAACCACGGACCGAAGTTCGGGCAAAAGTGTGCAACACGACTCTCAATGTGTAGAAGGGTGTGTGCAAAGATGAAGAGAAAAACTTTAAAGTGTTAAAGAAGTCTTACAGTGGGCTACCAAAGAAGACTTCAATATCTTTAAAGTGGGTAAACACTGGCTTTTGTAGGTACAAAATAAGCTATATGTAAGCTCACAAGTGTTTAAATTGAGAAAGCACTAAGTCTGGGGTGAGTACAGAGCAAATTGGGCAGGGCTTCCTCGTCGTTTTCTCTTCCAAAATGGCCACCCCAAGCCCTCTATTTATAGAGGGTGAATGCGGCTGGGCCGCAGGTGTACCAGAGATAACCCGGGTGGGCCCGGGTTTCTTTGCTCAGATCGTCTCGAAGTACGTGCACTCAGGCACTGTAATGTCCACTCAAACTTTCAGAAGTGCAATTCGGGCATCCGTTTGAGGTATACAGGACCTATTTCGAACCGTCGTTGTCGATAGTTGTACGATGGCATGGGATTAGAGTTTGTGCGAAGTCATTGAAGATGGGACAGTGCCCTCCGGTCTTCAAGCTTAAACTTTCACCCGTTATCCCGCACAATAGTCACTCGGGATTGATTAGTCTTGTGGGACACTACTGCGTAGATATGTTGAGGCGACGTGGCGTGACATCATGTTGGTTAGATGACGATGTTGCCCCTCACCGGTGTTATTGTCGGATTGGGCTGATAAAGCAGACGTTGCTCAGCTTTGCTGAGATTGGACTGCTGCAATTTGTTGAAGGTCCTCATTGTCATCCTTGAGGTGTGTCTGTCTTCCCGATGTTATCGCTGGGCTGGTACAGTGGATCTCATTGTGAGTGCCAAGATTGAAGCTGGTCGCACTTGTAACAAGCATTTTTGGGGTTAATGCCGAAATTGCATTCCTTGGGGTTATCACTAAGGTTGGTGGCAATTTCCATGGTCGGGACTGAGACTGGATACCTCGGGGTTATCTCCGAGATTAATCGGTCTTCTCCGGTGAGTGTTCCGGTATTGATCTGCATACCTTGAGGTTATCTCTCAGATTAGAATTGTTACTCCCAGATTGCGATCTGGGGTTGATGTTGAACTTCCGGTAGTATTCGGTACAAATATGGATCGTCTTTCAGGGTTCCCTCTTAAAAGACAAATCTGCTCTCCTACAATGTTGGTGACAGGTGTACAGAAAATTTTGAGTGTCTACAGATACCCCTCTTTATCATACTCATGCATGGCAATGCATGGGTAGGATAAAGAATCCTAGACACTTGAAATGCAACAAGATAAATATGATACTATGGATAGCAATATAATACAAATGTATGATGCATGTGTACGAGGTTGTAGCCCAACACGCTGGGGATGATTGCTGGCTCCCTGTTACTTCAACTGGGGGTTGGCAACGATGACCATATTTAATGTGTAATCCAAATCTGTTAGGACGTTGATGTTGGAGTTATCACCAACTTCTTGGATAATGACTTGATCCTGCAGATGTACCTCTTATGTGTAAGTGATCTCTAGGGATAAAGCTTGATCTGTTTGAGGATGTGTATAACATATTACATCATCTATCCTCTTTGATGACATTGACCTCTCCTAGTTAGTATTTCCAGAATATGCCAAAATTCTGTTGGGTTTACTGCCAACAAAAAATGTTGTCAAGGATGCCTGACCTTCGTTGACGTGCACTTCACCAACATGTGAGTCAACGGCTAAAAAATCCTATAGGATATACTGTCAAGGCTACTTGACCTCCGTTGGCGTATGAATCAATGGAACATTACGTTGTGACCCCCGTCGGGGATCTGAGCGGTCGGGTGTGAAAACCTCGAATAGATTTAGAGCTCTGATAGGTTTAAATCGCTATCGGCTGTAATAATGTCAAGGCTGCTTAACCTTCGTTGATTTGTGTGTCAACAGATGAGCATGCGTTGTAACCCCCGCTGGGGATCTCACTTTGTAACCCCCGTCGGGGATTGCTTGTGTGAAAAGATTGGAGTGACAACCTTACGCTGATGGCATCAGACCTCTGTACGGTATTGTCGAATGTGGTATGCAAAGACTTGAATTATTGGTATAGTAAACCCTGTGTTCGGGGGAATACCAACGAATGAAAAGAAAGCCACGGTTGGATCCAGAAAAACTAAGGTTTCAGGCTATTCTGCTCAATCGCGTAGCGTTTTTATCCTGGGTTTGGCCTTTTCAACTTGTAAGAACTCCTTTGTAACTCGAACTGGGCCAAGCCGAAGTGATGAGCCCTGCATGGGAGTGCCGCAGGTCCACCTGCTGTAGCCATAGATGGGCCTACGGCCAACCGTGGATGATAAATTCTAGCTGGTTGGTCTCACAAGTCACTTTCAACTTGTTGCGCGAAGGAAAATACGTGAGCCATCTTCAGATCTGCTGAGTTCGGGGTATTTTCTGCAAATTCGATCACCGTACGAGTGTTCTGCACTATCCTGGTAACATATGCCTATATTTTCTCTCATTTCTGTCCGTTGGATTTTGAGTTATCGCATGAAATGCATCTAAACACATAGTAGTGATTATGTATGCACAAATGACTAGATAAAAAATATTCAACATAGTAAATATTAGTATTAAACCATGTTGAGCATAATGATGTGAAAAAAATTGACTTTTGAGACAGTCAAATTGGCACCTTTTTATGCTATTTTTTGTCCTATTTGAGGTCCAATGAGCATAAGGTAGCAAGGAAAAATACTCCTAGTATTGAGGTTGGCCTGATGCATGATGATTTTAATTTTTAATGTATATATTATGTATATGACTTTGGGCAGGTGTGCTACTGATTGGCCACCTAAACATGCCTGTATGCATGTGGATTGTCCTATTTTCAGAGAGGACTATGGCAAAAAATTTCCAAATGTAGGCATTGGGTAGTCATGCATTTTAACTCTTTTATACATTAAAGTAAATGCATGCATGCATATAGTCATAAAATACATTCTAGAAAGCTCCAGGTAAGGAAATACCACACCCTTTCTGAGGTGATTTGGAGACTTGTTGTCCAGATACTATGGATTTGGATCAGCCGAGCAGTTCCTATAGGACCACTTCTGGTGTACGACAGAGGGCTTCTTAAGTACCTCGTCCCCATTCTGTCAGACAGCCTCGACGGTTGGTGGAGGCTGTGATACATCCTGTCTAGGTAGATGTTCCAGACGTTGAGGACGAGGAGGCGGATATTTCGATAGAGGATCCCACTCCTGCTGCACATGTCCCTCGTAAGGAGCTTTCGAGCATTCAGGTGGTGAACCCAGAGTTGCTGAGTGACTTGGGCAGACATCCATCGATGTATTTGCATGCTAACGAGGTATGGCGTTAGACTTTGATCTTCCTTCTTTCCTATTGATGAGGATTAAAGGGTTTTGATGTTGATCTACATTTCATTCAGGTTCCTGGTTTTACACAGCCTCGAGGGAACTGGTTCAGCATTCACTCCATGTATCAGGCGCTTCATCCTGACTATAGAGCGGTAGTGCATGACTGGGGATTTGGGGCATTTTTCTCCATCCATCCCCGTCATTGTCCCTAGGGTTACCTCAGGGCATTGTCTGAGCGATGGTTTCATCATACTCAGTCACTCCATCTGCTAGATTGTGAGGTAATGATGACGCCTATGGATTGGCGATTTATCACAGGTATGGAGTTTGGAGGGGAGCCAGTGCCTTGCATGGCAAATATTACCCCTACTGCCATTAGATCCTTATTAGGAGTTCCGGCGGCGGCGCTCAAAGGCAGGACTGTCCGTTCAGGTCCTTTGAGCGTAGATGCTATGAGCGGGCTATTGAGTGAGCCTATGCTGATGATGTCAGAATCAGGGATTGCGTTCTACGGCAATCGTTCTTGATGATCATTAGAGGCTGCTTCATAGCAGATAACTCTTCCACGGTATCTTTCGCTTTGATTAGCGCTACACGTGATGTGGACCGTATTGGAGAGAATGATTGGGGCTCCTACACCTTTGCCTATTTTCTCCGGGGCATGCGTATGCGCTCACAGGGTTTGACCGAGGCTTGGCTAGGATTTTACCCATTTCTGCTGGTGAGTATTTCTCTTGTCATTTACCATATATAGGTTAAGAGTGTTAACTGATAGCAGATGTTTGCCTTTGTGTTGGCAATTTTGGGCCTATGAGAGGCTTCCATGCATGCGTCCCGTGAGTGTGTTAGGTTTAGACACCTATCCACGAGGACGACGATGGCATCATTCGATTCTGCCAGAGGTCCCTGTAGTTGAGGGATTCACGCATTGTCGTATGCAGTTGGAGTTGCTGACGCCCGACACCATCACATGGCTTCCCTATTCTGGGGAACACCTGACCGTTGGTTTTGAGGATAGATACCCGACTGGAGTCGAGTATGTGATTTCCACTAGGAGAGTTCCTCTCTTCACAGATGGAGGCTGGGAGCTCTATTTAGGAGAGCGTGCTATTAGGAGCACCACAGGGGAGATTCGTATACCGATCTTACCTCCTGCCAGGCGTTATTGGCCTATATCGCAGTCACCCGTCATTGATATCCCATTGTTGGGGGTTAACGGTTTTGCATTATCAGAAGGTCCATATACTTAGGAGACATTCCATCGGTGGTGGTCCCCTAGCACTATTGGAGCTCAGTCCCGCGCCACACAGTTTAAGGGGGATATAGTTCCAGGATCCTTCATGATGACGGATTGGATAGCTTGTGTCCGAGATTCGACTCATATGACCCAGATTGATAGTTTGATCTGGCAATTGGACCAGGCACATATATTTATCCGACATTTGGGCAGAGACCCGACAGAGGCGGCTTCATTTGATCCTTCCAGCTCCGGCGCTGGCCCCTCAGGTGACCCATTCAATTTTGCCGACGTAGATCCTCCTCTATATAAGCCTGACATCCCTGTTGATAGAGATCCAGTGTCTCAAGAGGAGTTACATCAGGTGGACAGGATTGATGATGTGGACATCGACACTATTGTCTTCTTCTGATGTATATTCTCGTTATATCTTTTGATAGGCCTCTGTTAGATATTGGGTGGTTGTGCCCCATTCTTGCTATACCTTTTGATAGGCCTCTGTCAGTAGTAGGGCGTCTGTGCCCCATTTCCCTATATTTGTAGCTGTACATAGATGATGTATTAGATGATGATATACTTAGGAATGTATGCACAGTATTTTTTCATTCCCTATATCATATTGCCATATATTATATGTTATGCATGTATCATGTTATGCATATGTATGTATGTTCAGAGATATTCGGCATTGACCACTAGATGGTCTTATTACACGGCCCGCACAGATGTCTTCTTCGACAGTTAGCCGCATAGATCATACCCCACCATCAATGGTGGCATCAAGTATGAGATCGTGGTATGATAGCATGTCACCACCAGACAGGGTGACTGTAGATCATTTATTGCAGCATACCATGACCTTTTTGACTTTTTAGGTTCCCGTAGGATTTGTGGACGGGATGATAGAGCATTGGCTACCGGATAGGCAGGTATTCCGATTCGGCACCCATGAGTTGACTCCTACTCTGGAGGAGTATGCACGATTGACGATGCTGTCTCTAGACAGACCTTGCGTGCATCTGGCTTTGGGAGACATGAGTAGACGATTCATGACTCTCACAGGATTGAGGAGCAGAGTGGTACAGGATGAGTTGACATCTGGCCACGTGATATCCCAGCGTTTTCTGTACGACAGATTTGGCTCGGAGGATAGCTATTCACGACATTCCGGGGATTTCACCACACCGGAGGATCATTGGCGCTTGGCCAGAGTTGACGTACTGATGCTATGTGTATTATCATATGTGTATATGCCGAGGTATATGGATGAGATAGATATAGGCGTTATCATGGCCGTGAGAACTCTCAGGGAGGCATTGTGCCTATGATTGTAGCAAAGACCCTACGGCCGGCAACATATTATTGCACGTATCCTACATGAGTGTTCGCAGGGAGCTCAATCATGTTATATGTGTGGTTCATGTCACACTTGAGACCGATTGGCACTTTTAGACGGCATGGGTATTGCTTCACCCATAATGTAGCTATGTCATACTCTTTTCAGCCATCAGAGTGTATATTTGCTCTGTCCTGGTCCACATTCTTGGCAGATATCAAAGATCCATTCAGCATATTGCTGTATTCAGGGCTTAGCTCACCGTACAGCTTCATTACTCATGCTCCGGGCATGGACTATCTTCCTATGGCTGGCTTAAGGGGAGTGACCACTTATCACCCATTGGCCATGATGTCGCAGTTCGACCAGTTCCAGGATTTTCATCCTTTTGAGGGGGCGACAGGTCAGCGTTCAGCTTCTCGGTACCTCTCAGCAGAGGACCGATCTCAGGTATACGCCTGCTGGGATCAGCGCGAGATAGCGGCTTTTTCTGTCAGTCATCCTGGTTATTCCGCAGAGTATTCCGCGTGGATGGAGACTGAGATTTTATCGGCTGCAGAAGTATTTGTAGTACCGGAGCGCGAGTTAGATGATGTAGAGCCCATGGAGGACATTGATACCTACATCGAGGAGGAGCCTACTGCTGGGTTGCCATCATTTCTTCCAGATTCTCCTAGTACCAGTACTGTTGTGATTCAGCACTCGGCACAGTACTTAGAGCAGAGTCTTCATCTGATGACCTTTAAGAGAGATCAGATTCAATCTATGATGTCGACTGCTCTTGATGGGAGGGAGGTCGCTCTATTGGAGTGAGATAAGGCCTTGGCTCGTAGAGATGCCGCCGTCGTTGAGCGGGATGAGGCTATATCATCCAGAGATGCAGTGATAGTTGAGCGGGATATCGCCATATCTGCCCGGGATATGGCCGTCACAGATAGTACTACAGTGAGGTCCCTTACCACTGGCATGATCGCAGAGATGAGCGCATATATTGATGATCGTATGGTCACCATGTAGATGGCTACAGATCTGTTGGGTCGTATGGATATTCTCATACAGGAGACCACAACTTTACCTCCATCTTCTGAGAGGGACGCCATGTTGGGCTTGTTAGCTCACATATACCCTGACTTATAGGTGATCTTGTATTTTTCTGCACAGACTAGCTTAGCCATTTTGTCATGTACAGTTTACATTGTGTATATCAAACAACATTATATATATGACAAGGAAATATATTTTTGATCGCTTCCCTTTTAGATATACCTTGCTGCTTTCTTGATATTTTGCCTGCTGCTTCAGGGCTTGTGATCGTGTTGTATTCTGAATTCCTTCTCGGTGGATGGACATTGAGTTATCTCTGGATAGTTCAGAATGGATCATCGATCTGTATGTATCCCTACCATCTCTCGGTGTCTTGGGACTGGTTCCTGTATGGAAATAAGGAGAGGAGTGTGGCTTTCCTCTTTGAGATTGACCGCACCACAGATGGTCGTCAGCACTTCTATTCAGGAGAAGCCTAGTTAGTTCCATCTCTTATGGATTGGTGTTGCTCTTCGAGGTACAACCGCCGCTTAGATGGTCGCTGAATCTCCTATTTGGGAGGAGTTCAGGTAATTCCATCTCTTTGGTCTGAAGCCGAATGAAATGTAGTGGATTGAAGGATGATCCCAGTACCAACTGACAAGGGTTTATATTTTGGTAGGGGGTGAGACCTCACCATGAATGGCTACCTACGTACTCCTATTGAAGAGGAGATCAGGTCTGCATAGTTCGAACCTGGTGTAAGAGGTTCAACGCTGTATGTGGCAGGAATAGTGTAGGAATGTTTTTGTTATTTTTGTTTTATTGCGACCGGGCCATATGAAATGGTTGCCTATGTACTCCTATTGAAGAGGAGATCAGGTCGACGTAGTTCGCCCCTCAGGGCGAGATGAAAAGCGTAATCCCATGTGCATGTCAGAGTGCGGGGAGGAGAAAGTTTAATCCTAGGTTGAGGATAAACTGCAGGTATGAGAAGTTTGATCCCAGGTATGGGTAGCCAAACTGTATACGCAAGAGGTTCAATCCACGGTGGATGACCTAAGTTTTAGTAACGCAAAGGAGAAAGCCAGGCTGCTGGCTTGAAAGGTATATTTCCCTGAGGGGCAAAGTGTAGAAAAGTTGTTTGTGGTAAAGGTTTAAAAAACCGGAATGACTGGTGACCTGATGGTCTACCACCAGGATGCTTGTGAATTTCTTCAGACATGGTACCATTTTACGGCATCTGAGTTGATGAGTTGCCGAAATTCATCGCTGTCCATTTCTTGCAATCTGAGAGCGCCTCCTGTCAATACTTCCTTGACAATAAATGGGCATTCCCAGTTAGGAGTGAATTTTCCCTTGGACTGATCTTGGTTGTCCAGTATTTTCTTCAAAACCAAGTCATGTTGTCTGAATTGCCGTAGCCGAACTTTTTTGTTATAGGATCGGGCGATCCTTTGCCGATATAACTGACCATAGAAGATAGTCGCGGTTCGCCTTTCGTCTATTAGTGACAATTGGTGATACCTATCTTGTACCCATTGGTCTTCATCCAACTGAGCGTCTATCAATACTCTGAGGGATTCCGTCTCAACTTCTATGGGGAGCACTGCTTCCATCCCATAGGTTAATATGTAGGGGGTTGCCCTAGTGGAAGTGCGCACTGAGGTTCTGTAGGCTAACAGAGTCAGAGGCAATAGGTCAAGCCAATTTTTGTGATTAGCGGACATCTTTTGCATAATCTTCTTGATGTTCTTGTTAGCCGCTTCAATAGCACCATTCATCTTCGGACGATAGATGATTGAGTTGAGGTGTTTGATGTGGAATTTACTATATAATTCCTCCATCATTTTGTTGTTGAGGTTCTTGGCATTGTCAAACACAATCACCTCTGGTTGTCCATATCAACAAATGACATTGTTTCTGATGAAAGCAATGATGACTTCTTTAGTAACCCTGGGGAAGGAGGCTGCTTCTACCCACTTGGTGAAGTAGTCGATCATGGTAAAGATAAATTGATGACCATTACTGGCTTTAGGCTCAATGGGCCCGATAACGTCCATTCCCCACATTGAGAAGGGCCAAGGTGAACTCATATTGTGAAGTTCCCGTGGAGGGGCGTGTATAGCATTCCAATGAATCTGGCACTGATAGCATCTCCTGACGTGGTCATTGCAATCAGCTTTGAGAGATAGCCAATAATGTCCCGTCCTGAGGACTTTCTTAACAAGGAGGGGGCCACTCATATGGGGGCCACAGACTCCGTCATGGATTTCATCCATAAGCCTTTGGGCTTGATCTTTGTCTAAACATCTGAGGAGACCCAATCTTGCATCTCTTTTGTAGAGCGCATCTGCACTCAGGTAGAATTTCATAGCAAATCGATGGATCCGCCTTTTCTTAGTCAGGCTCACCTCAACGGCTGTAGATCCATCTCGCAGATATTCCTTGATATGCTGATACCAAGGATGTTGGATGGGAGGTAGCTCATCCGATACTTCTCCAATGTAATTCCCGTAGGCTGGGGCCTTGTGCAGGGAAATTGTGACGCTTGGCAAGTGTTCCTTATCTGATATGCGAATCAAGGAGTACAAAGTTGCTAACGCGTCTGCGAAATCATTCCTATTACGAGGAATGTGTAGAAAGGATATTTCTTCGAATCCCAAAACCATCTTTAAAACCTGCCGATGGTAAGGCAGCAAATGTAGTTCCTTGGTTTGATAGATTTCGGTGGATTGTCTGATTACCAACTCCGAATCTCCAAGGACAGTTAACCGCCTGATGCCCATTGAACGGGAAAGTTCTAGCCCAATAAGATTGCCTTCATATTCAGCCGTATTGGTGGTGCTGACAAACTGTAATTTGACGATGACGGGATATTGCTCCCCTGTATCAGATACTAGAACTGCTCCAGCTCTAGAGCCTTCCATATTAACAGCTCCAACGAAATACATCTTCCACGTTTGGCGTGTATCGTACTGATGGTGTTGCTGAATTGTCATTACTCTTTCATTAGGGAAATATGTCTCCAAGGGTTTAAAATCCCCAGATGGTGCGGTAGCCAATTGATCCGCAATTCCTTGACCTTTGATGGACTTTTGAGTCACATATACGATGTCAAATTGTTGTAGGATCAACTGCCATCTGGACAGCCGACAATTCAGTATGGGTTTACTGAACACGTACTTGAGAGGATCCACGCGGGATATGAGATGGGTTGTGTGACCATGAAGATAATGATGTAACCTCATGGCAGCCCATGCTAAAGCACAACACGTCTTTTCGATCAGAGTGTACTTGTGTTCACTGCTGCTGAATCTTTTGCTGAGGTAATAGATAGCTCGCTCTAGGCCTCTATCGTCCTTCTGTCCCAGCAGGCAGCCCATGGCATTGTCACTTACGGACAGATACATAAACAGGGGAACATCATCCCTGGGTGGTACCAAGATGGGAGCTTTAATTAGATGTTTCTTGATTGTAAGGAAGGCAGTCTGGCACTCCTCATTCCATTTTATGGAGGAATTCTTCCTTAATAGCTTGAAGATTGGCTCACAGGTTGCTGTGAGTTGAGAAATAAATCTGCTAATGAAGTTGATTCTTCCCAAAAATCTCCGTATTTCCTTTTCTGTTTGAGGAATGGGCATTTCAGTGATGGCTTGGATTTTGGAAGGATCCAGCTCTATCCCTTTGTGGCTGACTAGAAATCCTAGCAACTTGCCTGATTTAACGCCAAAGGCGCACTTAGCTGGATTCAACTTCAAGTTGTACTTACGCAACCTATTGAACAATTTCCTGAGATGGTCTATATAGTCATCCTCCTTCCGGGATTTGACAAAAATGTCATCCACGTAGATTTCGATCTCTATATGCATTAAGTGGTGGAAAAGAGCCATCATAGCTCGTTGATAGGTAGCTCCAGCATTGATAAGGTCGAATGACAACCGTCTATAGCAAAAAGTTCCCCAAGGAGTGATGAGAGCAGTTTTTCACGATCTTCCTCGACAACCATGATCTGATGATACCTCGCAAAGCAATCTGCAAAGGAGTACATGTCGTATTGCGCAGTATTGTCAATGAGAATGTGGATAAATGGCATGGGAAAGCTATCTTTTAGACAAGCTTTGTTCAAGTCCTGGTAGTCCACATAAACTCGCACCTTTCCTCCAGGTTTAGGTGCGGGCACGATGTTGGATATCCACTCAGGATATGTAGACGCCATTATGATGCCAGCTTGAAATTGTTTCACAATTTCTTCTTTCACCTTTAAACTCCATTCAGGTTTCAATAGGCGGAGCTTTTGCTTGACTGGTTTGAATCCCTCTTTGATGGGAATGCGATGAAGGACAATGTCAGTGAACAAACCCACCATATCTTTATGAGACCATGCAAACACATCCTGGAACTGGGTTAGTAGCGTAACCATGTCATTCCGTTGGTTTGGGGTAAGGTCTGAACCAATCTAGATTAACTTAGGGTTTTCTAAGGTTTCGAGATTGAAAGGAGTGGTTTGATCAAGGTTGGGTTTGGGTTTGTCTTTGACCCATTCTTGAATTTCTGGAGGCACCTCAATGTCTTCCGGTATATCCACCAAGGCTGAATTCATCTCTACATCAAAGGTACAATCCTTGTGGAGAAGAGGCACCGTATCAGCAAGTACAGGCACATCTAAATTTAGAGTCCTGAAACAAAATATGCTTTCACTTAGTATATATAAAATGTGTTGATCATACATAGTGTTAGCATATACTGGCAAAATAAACCGCTAATATTGTACAGAAAAGTAAGCAGTTATTATATCTACAGGGCAGAAAGAGTTTCTGTCCGCTTTACCCTTGACGACTAATGCAAGGAATGCTGTTCCAATTGGCAAGAGCAAATTTTGGGTGAACCGCAGTGATAGAGGGATTATCATCATCCTCCCTATCCCGAATGATAGCCATTACGTCTGGACAATCATCGTCTAGGGTGTATCTGTTGGTATGCTCATCATGAACGATGATGCGTATGCCGGACATCATCCTGATGACGTCTTGCTTGATTCTTCGTTCCTCTTCCTCCACTGTGGGATCTGGAACAAAGATTTCTTTCTCCTTCACCGGTATTGGCTTGGGAAGTAACATCGCCATTATATTGGCTGGCACCTTTACAGGAGGTTGTGCAGACTCGGACTTTGAAGGCAAAACTAAACATCGCATGGTCGAAGCTGAAGGAATCTGCTGATGCTTATGAGGATTCTTGTGACTAGAGCTGGCAGAATAGCCTAGTCCAGCTGTCCCAATTTACTTGGTTAAGCGAATAGGGTACTTGACACCCTGGCAATCTTTACCCAACCCTTGTCCCGGTTTATGACCCAATGACATCATTTCTTGTGTGTCTGACATTACCTCGGCAGAAATCTGGGGTTCGGGCAGTGGCGTTCCAATAGCATGGTATTAGGTATTGCTTATTTCCAAAGCATGAAAACTAATTGGCTCAACATCCTTATTGGTATTGATGAGCGGCATGTCCCCAGGCTGAGGAATCTCTGGTTTAGCGTTGACTGTGACCAGGCTATTGTTGATGATGTATTTCAACTGTTGGTGAAGAATAGAGGGGACTGCCCCAGCCATGTGAATCCATGGTCATCCCAAGAGCAGGTTGTATCCCGAATCTATCTTGAGCACATGGAAGGATACGCAGAATGTATGTGGACCAATCTCAATTGGCAGCTCAACTACTCCGACAGAGTTACGGCGGGCTCCATCAAAAGCTTTGATGATGGTATGGCTACTTCGAATTCGATTGGGATTGATATTCATCTTCACCAAGGTAGCATATGTGCAGATATTCAGAGAGGAACCTCCATCTATTAAAACTCCAGCCACCATATATCCGGAGGACAAGACTGTAATGTGCAACGGTTTGCAATGACCAATCCCTTCTGGCGGTATGTCATCATCAGTGAAGGATATCCCATTGTTGTTGAAAATGTGATCAACCAGATGTTCAAACTTTTCCTTATCAACTGATGTCGGTAGATAGGCTTCTTCTAAAACCTTTAACAAGACCTTCCGGTGATTCTCGAAAGTCAGGACCAAGTCCAAGATTTATATCTGTTGTCGAGCTTCTTTCAAGCTTAAAACCACCTTGGCTTCGCTATGACCCATAGTGCGGAGGAAATTTTCAATCTTCTCAATGGGTACTTTCCCCTTAGACTTGATGATAGGATTTATTACCCGTTGGGGAAGATACAGTGGATTCTCCTTCGACACTGCAGCAGTTGTACGTGAGGTGGATCCTTCACCTTCTCCATAATTCCACAGAACTGTGCGCAAGCTAACAATAGGATATTGTGCTCTGCACAGCAAGTTAATTGGCTAGGGAGCGGCCACTTTCAGAGGATTGTTGATTCCCTTGAGTTGAATTACTAGCATGACAAGTGATTTGTTAACCCCGTCATTTTCAGTGGATATGACTACTACTACACTCTTCCACTTAGTAGGACACGAATCCTCACTTACCCGTAACACAGTGTCGTTATCTACCAGACGCAGTACGCCACTATCGATTAAATTTTGAATAAGGTGGCGGAGTGCCCAGCATTCTTCTGTGCTGTGACCGCGACATTGAAAATGATATTGACATACTCCCTCAGAGTTGTATCGTCCTAAACGGGTGTTGATTGGAGGTAGAAGGAAACTAATCCTTCCTTCATTGATTAACATATGAAGGATTTCCTCCATAGGTTGGCCCAAATATGTGAATTCCCTTTTGTTGGTAAAATCCCGACGGGCCTTAGCATTCGCTCTCTTCGTCACTTTGTCTTCCAGCATTTCATTTTTTGAAAGTGAAGAGGGAATATTCATGACAATAGGTAGGAGACTGGCATGCTCCTGACTGATTAGCTGACGAGTCACTTGATGCTGATAAGTCACCAGTTCCGCCAATTGCTCAATTTATTTACAGAGAGCTTTCATCTTTTGTTCCATTATGAATTGGAATTTGGCTTAATCCCATCTGTCATCACCATCTTTGGGGGTCTGGGAAGATTCCCAGCTGAAATTGAAACTCTATCCGCTGCTCCAATTGATCATATTGACCTCTTCTTCTTTGTGTTGAGGAAGAGGGTTGTCTTGAACGTGAGGCTGATCGGGTTTGGTGACCATGATTTCACCGTTGTCTATCAGGTCTTGGATTTTGTGTTTCAAGGCCCAACAATCCTGAGTATCATGTCTAGGTGCCCCGGCATGATAAGCATATTTCCGAGCAGCATTAAAACCCCGTCCATTAAGGCTGGCTGGTGGAAGCAGGTGCGTGATTTTCTTCTGTGTTGTTAGAAGATTGAGAATGTTCTCAAGGGTGTCCCCTAAGGGTGTAAATACTCGATGGTGCTTAGCTTCTCCACCTTTTGGTACTGGAGGGTTTGAAGACTGTGTTTGAAAGGGAGCATAATTTCTCCTCTAGATAGGCATATTTTGACTACCTTTTTGACCCTGTAGTATCAGGGAAACATCCTCTTCTTTCTTTTTATGAACCCTCCGAGGGTTGTTCCCATAATTTCCAGATTAGATGTGATCAGCAACAGCTTTGAGTGCAGCTAGGTCATGAATCTTTTGAGATTTCAATCCCATTTCAGCCATCTCCCCATGTTTGACCATTTCAGAAAATGGTTTGCCGATGCCGGCTAAAACTCTTTCATATAAAGGTGCTTCTTGTATGTCTATGAAAGTCATAACCATCTCTGATTCTGTCATGGAAGGACTAACTTGGGCAGCCAGACGTCTCCACCTCTGAGCATACTCTCTAAAAGACTCATTAGACTGTTTCTTGATCTTGGTAATTTGATACCGATCAGGAGCCATTTGAGATTGAAAGTTGTAATGGGTGAGGAAAGCGTGTGCTAGCTCTTCCCAACTATGGATCTTTGAATTGCATGTCTAATCTTGTGTACCACAAACAGGCTTCTCCAGTTAGACTTTTTTGGAACAGTTGCATTCTGAGTTTTTCATCCTCTGCATAAGATCCCAGTTCTCCAATAAACACCTTTAAATGTGTGTAAGGATCTCCTAACCCGTCATATTTTTAAAAGTCAGGAGTCTTAAACTTTTCTGGATAATGAATACCAGGGAAAATACACAAATCAGCATATGAAACACTCATGTGTGTTCCAATTCCTTTGATAGTGCAAAGAGTCTCTTCCATTTGGAGGACTTTCTTTTTGATGTCACCAGTGTCTGGGTCTCCAGTGGGATGGGCAGCATCATGATTTTTGTTGGTCGGATCCAACAGCAGTTCAGGTATTGTAACGACCTGGGTTCCTCCGTGTGTGGAGGATTCAGCATGTACCGGTATTTTCTGACATTGTGTAGACTGGTGTAATTCTTTTAGTAGAACAGCCAAATCTGTAATCTGTTTGCTTAATCCGTCGAATTCTTTGCGAGAAACTGGATTAAGTTCAGTCTGGTTGGATGATGACATGATTGACTGTAGGCCTGTTGCCTTTTTGGACTTTGAACGGGTCGTAGGTCCGATTGATTCCCTACAAAAGACTTGCATAGTTTAGTTTTTAGGGTGGATAATAACATGCTATACGATGTGTCCAGTTTAGGAATTTTATCCTGCAAAAATGGATGTCAGCTGTTTATAGCATGTATGTGTACACATTTCTTCATATTTCTCATTACGTGGAAGATAATTACAAGTAATTGTACTTTACAAGTAATTTGAAATGAAAGCATGAAGAGACTTTCCTCCATTTTGGGTTTATCAGATGCTGACCTATCTTAGGTTACTCTCGCAGCTTTTTGGCATGAAGGTTCCCAAATCATCGCAATCTACTTGACGGGAAGTTAATCCGGTCTTTCAACTAGAGCGGATTTGGGTGGTGCCTTTCCTGAGCCTCGGAGAATCAGGCTTCTCACAAGTCCAGTAATCAAACACCGACGGGATAGCCTCCTGGTGGAGGGACCACACAACATACATTCACATACAATGGCATCTTACCGTATGAAAATGATGACATGTGCGAAGCACTAATATCACAAGCAGATATGGTGCGAAGCACTAATATCATGAGTAGTTTATAGTGCGAAGCACTAAGTAAGGAAATGCATTCGTACACATTCATCATAAAATGTAAATGCAACAACCATACACAAGCAGATAACAATTTTGAAAAAATTGTAATAGCGGCTTAAGTCCTCTTACTGGAGTCCCCAGCAGAGTCGCCACCTATCAACGTCGGGATTTTAAATTGTCCCTTTCCGTTACTTGTTCTTTGGTGTTCTCATTTTAGGTGAGATTTGTTTGAAAAAATAAGTGAAAAAGGTCTGACATGTATAATGTCGACGATTAGACTATAAGAGTCGCCAGTTGGTTTTTTAAATGGTTGTACCAACACAACCGAGAAAAGGTTTGCACATTGACCCAGTGATGTGACACTACTAAACGGGTCGGTGAAACCGAGATTCGTTAGGGTCTGTGGACTTGGTTATGCGGAGGGAAGGTGTTAGGCACCCCCCGACATCCGTGTTACCACGGTGACCGCCTCTTTTCAAGAAACAATTATCTGAATGTGTGTGCGTGTGGGTCAATGTGCTATTATTTGGAAGTAGTGCGAGGCCTCGTTCGCACCTATATACATAGGGTTTGAATTTTATGTAAAAATTCAATTTTAAGCAAGATATGGCAGTGATGTTTTATAAAAGAGATTGGAATTGTTACTCCCAGATTGCGATCTGGGGTTGATGTTGAACTTCCGGTAGTATCCGGTACGGATATGGATAGTCTTTCAGGGTTCCCTCTTAAAAGACGAATCTACTCTCCTGCAATGTTAGTGACAGGTGTACAAAAAATTTCGAGTGTCTACATCTCTCCTCCTAGTTCTAATCCCAGATCTCCACTATAGATCATATCCCTAAGCTCTGATACAAACTATGATACCCCCAAAATAGGTCCACACAACCCATTTTGAGTCGCCAAATACATAGTACATAAACCAAATACAAACTTCATTAATACAACTTTCGTGCAAAATATGACAACACATATGCTATGAGTTTTAATACAAATATTGTCTTCTAGATAATATCCAAACTCAAATAAAGTCCTCATTATAATTATTGATACACTATTTTATAAAATAGTGAGGACTGCTATAATAACTGTATTGAATCATCACTCCACACCCCGACTAGTCCAGGCTATATTCTCGCCTCCTAAGAAGAAAAATGGAACAAAAAGGAAAAGAATAAGCTCAACTAGTCCAGTAAAGAATATTATGACTAAAATAATGCAGAATAAATTATCCTTAATCCTCAAAAAGGAAAAATCTGATAGAATACAATAGATAACAAGTTTTAGTTCAACAACTGCATAGGAAACAACAATCCATTAGAAGAGTCAAGAAGAGCATGATGTCTACCATCTTCCATGATTTAATAGTCCATCATCAGTATTTTATTCATGTAACATCAATCAATATTTATTTCCAATCAAAGAATTATCTATGCACTACGGGCCAAAGATAATCATTTGTATCACCAGTGGTCATGATCGTGTCAAACATCTGTCCATCTTTGCACTACGGGCCAAAGATATCAATTAACAATTCATCTTTGCACTACGGGCAAAAGATATTCATCAATTAACTGTTCATCTTTGCACTACGGGCCAAAGATAACTTTCAACATAATTTAAGTCTGAGAATTATGATAATGATAATAAGAATGAATCAAGTGAGACCATAACATGGATTCAATTTCAAGAATAAGGATCAAAACAGATAATTTGGACTATATATATATATATATATATATATATATATATATATATATATATATATATATTGTGAACAGTACTCGTGAATAGTACTATATGAATAGTACTGTATGTATGAACAGTATCGTATGAATAGTGCCTATGAATAGTTCCCAGACATGAAAAGTTTCAAATTTAATAAGAAAGTTCAGACCAATATTCCAGTGAAATGATATTAGATGAAGCGAAATTTCTAATCATTTCAGGAATTATAGAAGCAATACTTACCATAGTAAGTTTAAATTTAGGAATACGAGATGAAAGAATATCGCTTACAAAAAAAATAACCTCCTTTACAAAAAAAATATAATATCATTTACTTTAGTAGAAACTGGATTTGAATGGAATATCAGATATTATTCTGAGAAAATCTTGCACAAAAAGCTAAACTCAAAGTATCCTTATACTCACAAGAAATACGCTCAATATTATAGAGAGAGAATTTTCTGATTCTGGTGTGAGTTTCATTGCTTAACTAAGCAGCCTATTTGTGACACCCCCAAATCCGGTACTTCCATTTTCACAAGATTTGGTGTTCACTGTACAAATATCATATGTATATATCTACCAATAAATAAATGCAAACCATGCAATAGATAGAAATAATAATAAATCTTCCCTTATGGGGTTACATCAACTGCAAAATAAATAAATCCCAGGTTACTCTAACCTTAAATCATCTGTGCGGAAACATAAACAAATAAGCCCTAAGTAACATCAATTCTAATTATCATTACATAACCACATAAATAATCAATCTTCATTACTTGCTAAGCTTGCCCTTGCCTTTACTAGTGGAAGGTTCGTCTGCTCTTTCGTTCTTAACTGTAATATTATTATTACGCAAGAGTGAGCACGATTGCCCATAAGTATAACAATAAAACAATGAATAATAACATGCGAGAAAAATAATAACTTCGAATATAAAAGCTCAACTTTTGAATCAAGAATGGATAACAAGAATCAAAACAAATTTCTGAGGGTCATAAGACCTTGAACTATGTCCTAGTTTGTCAAGGGTTATACTTGAAACCTTTAACAGTCATAAGACTATGGACCTTTCTTGTCGTACTTAGGGGGATCAGCCCTTAGTACCATACGGTGCACAATATCTTAACGCTAAAGCGTAAATTATCCCCTATACAGGGTTGTTCATTTCAGTTTGACATTCGAGTTCGCACCAAAGGAAGTTTGGTTTGGATAATTCATCAAGGGTTCTGAAATTTAGAACGCTCATCAACTATGGACTAGTCGAATCAATAAGGGTTCGCTAGTCTAACAAGGTTTAACAATAATTGATAACTTAATTGAATAGAATCTCAAAAGGTATACAATAGAATAAGTATTGTATAACAGCATCATGCTTGAAAGATTTATAAACTTTAATATACAAAACAAACTTGATCAATAATAATGAGAACTTGCTCAATGTAGAAAGGTGAATTAATCAACTTATATAATGATAATAAGTAGGGTTAGGAAACTTGCCTCGTGCGTAGATTACACTTTAACTAAACTCGTTCTTTGATTTAAATCATACATATCAATTACGTTCACAATACCAGTCAATTACAACTTACTAAGCATCATAAGTTTATTCTTTTGTCTAACTCGAATTCATGACTATACTTAGTCAATTACTACACTTATTGTAAAAAATTAGATTTCACGAACAATAAGCTAACTATGCATTCGATCATTCCATTTACGTGTAATTGTGTTATGGACGTGTTAAGAATTTATTGTAACACCTCATTAAATGTCTAACAAGTTTTTATGTTCATTACTATAAGTTACTAACACATTGCTAGACTTAAACATTTAAAAAAAATTTGTTTCTGGACATTCTGCAGAGTGGCGCTGCGGCGCCACTGTTGTACTGGTACTCGACGCTGCGGCCGGACTCTTGGCGTTGCGGCACCGATGTTAAGGCATGAGACTGGCGCCGCGGCGCGGCGAACCAAAAACTGTTCTGCAGTTCGCGAAAATTACAGAACACAGCCAAAAACTCCAATTAAATTATTACTACACGAATTTAATCATACTAACATGTTAGAATTCGTATATAATCATTACACATCACTTAAAGAGTGATTTTAACCCATTAAAACATATAATTATATAATTAAAATATGCAAATTGTACTGTTCTTGATGTTCTTGAAGTATTGAACATAAATTCCTAAAATTCAACGCCACGGATTCGTTATAAAGCCAAATCCGTTCATTTAAAGTTTGATCTCTTCGTATTAACATGCATAATCAAATAAGAGTGAAAATTTTACAAAAACATTTATGTTTGACATATTAACATCACGTATAAGGCCATATCCATAACCCATACTCTGTAAGTAACATACGTTATAAAATGATGAATTGATGATATGGAAACTTGTATAATATATAATAAAACATGCTATACTACTCGAATCATTACACATATCCCTATAACAACACCATTTCCTAATTTATAGAGACTTACAGAATGTATGAAAGCCATATTCATGAAACTTAAAAGACGTAAAATGAGAATTGGGTTAGAGAGAATTACCCAAGCGTAGTGTGAATAAGGATGACAAATTGGAACCCTTCTCAAACTCTTCAATCACACAACTCACACTCTAAGTCAATAATTTCTCAACTCTCTTTGTGATGTTATGCCAGACTTAGAAAAAAATTGAGGAAGAAGAAGGCGTATGAAATAAATAGAAAAAGAACTGACGCGTTGGTGGTTAGTTACCCAGTCATGGGTTAACTGCCTCCAACTCCCCTTAGTGCCATGTTTGGCTAACAAGAAAGGGATTTAAAACCAATTAATTTAATAAAGCCTTTTATCATATAGTTTAAATAATGTCACACTCCTTGTAAAATAAATCAATATTTCATTTAATTTATTTTAAATAAAATATAATAATTTCTCATTAATAAATAATGTCAAATTATTAACTCTCTAATTAATAATTAAATTAATTAAAATACCAATAGGCTTATTAAATATTTCTTTTAATACAATAAGCCCACATAAATACATGCATCGAATAATAAAATTCTCCACATCAATTTAATAAATACAACACATGTAATTAAATTAATCTACCATAATTTCATTAAATAATTATTTAATCTAATAATTAATTCATCGAAAAAATATTTATTCACTCCAATAAATATTAAAATTAATTACAAAATCTCGGTTGTCACACTATTTATAGGAAAGTGATAGCACACCACTTCTGACAAATTCACTGTACCTAAGTTTTGAAAACATGTGCAACACACTTATTTGAAAAATGAGAGTTCATCTTCAAAATTACAACTCCCTCATTTATTTCAAATGTTTTAAAATATTTTATAACTATTAAAAAGAATTCAAATTCAATTTTCTCTCTTCCACCTCATTTTATTCTTATACCATAGATTTATTATAATAATATTACCATTTAAATTATAAAATTATACTATTATATTATCACATTATACTATTATTATGTAATATTATAATAATATATAAATATATTATCGGAGAAGATAATTATGGTTTCAAAAAATATAACAACTTTCGACAAATGTCTCATTCTAAAATTCCTCCATTTATATTTAAAGAAATCTTTACTTACCATATTCATCAATTATTTATAATTCTTCAATAATTATTTCTAATTAATATTATAGATTCACAATACTGATAGCTAGATCGTTCCCAGGAAAGATGTGGCTTTTCGATAAGGATTTTTCCTTATTGGCGCGCAATTATATGACCTGACCCCTTTCCTCGACAGAACTTTTTAGACATTATCAATAATGTTATCTAATAATATCATTTCAATAATATGAGTTACTGTGTCATGACAATTATTGAATCAATAATGTGAAATTCTATTCAATTATCACTATAGCAATTATTGCATCAATAATATGAAAGACTGTGCAATTTTACTATATCAATTATTGAGTGACTTCTTACGTAAAAATCAATAATCAGAGATACTGTGCAATACCATATGCCACTATGCAACCACACGTATTACTATACTTTTATCACCGGGTATTTCAACAGTTTTAACGGTAAAAGTTTTGTCGTTGTTTTTTATAAAAAGGTTATTTCTGTCGCTTTCTATATGCGACAATTATTCCATTATATGGTCCACCAATGATTGCGCTGTCGTATGAATATTCCCGACAAAAAGAATATCTCCGGACTAAAACGAATATTCTCCGACAAAACGAATATTTTATGACCACTTACTTTGCAAAATTTGCATATTTCACCCTTAACTACAACATTATATCCAATCAACACCTTATTATTCAAAAATAATATTTAGAGAAATTAAATCATTATTCATAAAAAGTTGGGGTCTTACAGTTTTACTTCTTTAGAAATCATTTAAAACTATGCTTGACTAGTTCACAACATACTTAGTTAGATGGATGTACACATCAATCATGTCTAGATGCATAAAATGTCTTACCATGATGGTCCAAAAGTTTAGAATACAAATAGGGTATTTCCCAACAAAGTTGGTTTTCAACTTCAACATCTTTTCTTGAAAATCTCATGTTAAACCAACTAAGCATGCAAGGAAACTTTGAGCCCACATTTTATAGTCATGTATATATATAATTAAGTCACATCAGCATGCCCAAGGTTCTGAATTTCAAAGGTTGCAAGATTCACCAAGTTTTTATTTCAAACTTCAAGTTTTCCTTTAGAAAAATCATTAAAACCAAGTTATCAAAACTTATTATTCACGAAGCAAGCTTATGCCTTATGTTATACTCATTTATGTACATATCTAGATTATATACACATGCTCACAAGATAAAAATACAAGTGAGATCGTTTGCAATCATGGTTTGTTTTCCAAACTTATAAATTTTCATTGAAAACTTGACTAAAACAAGCTAAAGTGAGTGAATACAAGTAAGGAAACCTATGTTAGAATGTCAGGGACACTAATAACTTGTATCAAGTTCAACTAGCATGCTCAACATAACAGAAGCAACAAAATTTGTTTTCCAACATTGGCAGCCTACACGGCCGCGATGTGTAATGCTATAGAAGTGGCGCAGTCGTGCCACTTCGAGCAAAAACAAAAAAATGGTTTTGCTTCTACAGAGCCTCAATACAAACAATGCAGACATTGTTAATTCCTACAACTAGACCAACTACATTACTTTTAAACATGCATACAAGCTCAGATAACACAATGTCATGCAATCTTATACCAATTAACAGAGAATTCATGAGAATTATAAGAATTTAATCAAACTCAAATTTAAGAACACAATGAAATGTTTATAAATCTTGAAGCTTTACTTATAACACCCCAAAATTTGGTCTATCTTCACACTCGGATTCTGTGCATCACGAGTACAACTTCTCACCAAACATACATCTTTATATGTTCAATATAACAATATACATTCTCAAATCCCAGGTTCTATTACCTTATAACCTTGTTCATTATAAATAATGATAATTACATTATTCTTTAAATCTTACAAGAGTGACTTTTATTCGCCACCAAGGATACATAAAAGTTAATTAAACTAGTCTATAGTTTAATTAAACTATTCTACATTATAAGTTTTCACTTGATATTCACGCTGATTTGCATACTGAATGACACTTTATCTGGATACCGATCAGCTTGATCTTTACGGGATCCTTAAGTTATTTCTAACATCGTTTGCTTAAAATGTTTTTATTTAAAACAAGTATGAGCATTAAAACGTGTGACGCCCCCAAATCCAGGTATCTTCTAACCCGACAAATGGTGCTACAAGGTACTCATAACCGTACATTCATTCTACTGAAATAACATCAAAACGTGTGTTCCAACGACATTCTTATTACATTAATAATAATAAATCCCGTTCCCAAGTTCTTAAACCATTACATTCTTTGTTCATCATAATATAATACAAAAACTTACTAGTCTATTACAAGATAAACTAATCATTCATATTCGCCTTGCCTTTATCTCTACTGGAAATCTTGGTTCGCTCATCCTTAGCTGCATTCATATGGTTCAAGCAAGAGTGAGCATTACAAGCTCAACAAGTATAACAATTTCTTTTAAATGACATGCTTGAAACATAGGAATCGTATATCTTTAATAACTGGATAATAGTTACGAAGTACTATCGATAATTCAAAATACCATTTCTTTTCCTTCAAAATGTTTCACAATGACAATATTCAGTAAAACATCAACTCTGGTCCAAGACCATGAGCATTTCATAATTTCTTTGAAAAGGACAACACGACACTATGTCTGTAAGTCCGACATAGCTTACGAGTACTTCTAGGTGATCAGCCTATAGTACTCTATGTTGATCAACACTACATCCTTTAAACGTGTGTACATTTAATTTGTGGCAACTGCATGTGCCCATCTAATAATCGATGAAAAATACATTTGTTTATTCATACTCAGGCTTATCTTGAATTCGTACCAAACAATTCGCGTAGGATAGCGTTAGCAATTCTATATTGAAAGACTTATAAATAAATCAATCAACTCTTCAAGATTAGTCTAGCCGAGTTAAAACTGGCATCGACCTTTTCGTAAAACAATTTATGCGTCTTATAACATGAATCACTGAAAACGTGGTTAACACGAAGGTTAGACAAGCGATAAGAAAAACTTGCCTTCAGCGTCTGCTACAGTAAAATTACTTTTCCTTTCAGTCTTTATGGTCTCTACAACACATAAACCCATAATATACCACATTAGGTCATGAATGAACATATACGGTTCCTAATGAATCTTACCATTCTTCTCAATCTAATCATGTATTAGATTTGTTATTATTGGTTCCGACTTGCCATCATTCCTTTTACATCGTTCTTACCAACTTCTTTCTCTTTGATGTCTTAACTGAAATTATTTCATTAATACAACTCGTTTCGGGTTAA
Source organism: Panax notoginseng (assembly GCA_016801055.1). NCBI lineage: Eukaryota > Viridiplantae > Streptophyta > Magnoliopsida > Apiales > Araliaceae > Panax > Panax notoginseng. The sequence continues at coordinate 73,996,799 of CM029016.1, read as the reverse complement.
TAATCCTTCCTCACGGCTTACTAACATTCTTACGTTATTAATCGAAACTCGATCATCATTTGTTAAGTATACTTATTGCATACCATTCACATTCACATTTAATTGACTTATCTCCAACCTTTAGTATTATACTTAAGGTTTATAATATTCCTAATGATGTTACATTAGGTTTAGCATTGACATGATTCATTATCATTAACTTGTTTTCCCCTTTTATTCATAACCCTTTCTCTCTAGGCTTCTCCTAATGCTGGCACTGCGGTGCCAGCTTTTCTTCTTGGACTCGCCCTACGGCGCGGGTTTGTAGTGCACAAGCCCCGGCCTTGGCGCTGCGGCGCCACTCTTTTTTCTCTGTGCCGCGCTGCGGTGCCAATTAGCAGTGTACTATGGTTTGGCCTCACGTTACAGCACGGGCCATTCTTCTCTGGGTCGTGCTGCGGTGCGGACCCTGAGCCTCAGAAAAATTTGACAGACTTTTTCTTATGTGAGATTCCCGGGCTCATAAATTCTTCGTTATAAGTCCGAATTGGCTCGTTCAAAAGCCGTTAGCTCCCAAATCACATACTCTACATGTTCATGCAAGAATTTTACATTTTTGACTTTGTTAACTCAAAATTCACTTATTTATCTATTTTTAACGTAAACGATAAATGTTCGTGAACGTTCAACGCTCGTTTCTTTGTTCTAAGTCGGAATTCGGTCATTTTTGAATTCGCAACTCAATAGTGTCAAATAAGACTTAACTCCATTGAAAACCAATGTTTCCAAGCTCAATATCAAAATTCGACTTCCATTCTGAGAATTTCACGAATTTGACGGTTATCGTCCAAACTTGTGAATTCTGCCTTAACTTTGTTTCTTATGATTTGTTCATTGTGTTAAATGGATTCAATCCCTCACACTGAAATCTTGAGATACATATTTCATCAACTTATAAACATAATAAGTTCTTACTTGTTCTTCATAAGTTCAAAACTTCATTTAAGTATAAATGACTTATTCATGACTTATTACGGCTTAAGTCCTTTGATTAATCCTGGTAATTAGGCTACCCTTATGGATTGATGACTTTGACTTTTTAATGCAAATTGTATGTATATGACTGTGGGCAGGTGTGTTACTGAATGGCCACCTAGTCATGCCTATGTGCATGTGGATAGTCCTATTTATAGAGGAAACTATGGCAAAAAATTCAAAATGTAGGCATTGGATAGTCATGCAATTTTTACTCTACTGTAGGCGTATGTTAAAATAATGCATGCATGCATATAGTCATTAAATGCATTTTGAAAAGCTCTAAGTTTAGAAAATACCACACCCTTTCTGAGGTGATTTGGAGACTTATGTCCAGATATTATGGATCTAGATCAGCCGAGCAGTTCTCGCAGGACCACTTCAGGTGTGCGGAGGAGGGCTTTTGAAGTGCCTCGACCCCGTTCAGTTAGATAGCCTCGTCGTCTGGCGGAAGTGGTGATTCGTCCTATTTGGGTTGGTGTACCGGATGTCGAGGATGAGGAGGAGGATATACCGGTAGCGGCTCCAGCTCCTGCTGCTCATATTCCCTGTAGGGATTTCCCAGGCATTTAGGTGGATATCCTAGATCTTCTGGGTGATTTAAGTTGCCACCCCTCAGTTTACTTGCATGCAAACGAGGTAACAACTGGATTTGATCTTCTATTTACCTATTGAGGAGGAGCAAGGATTTTAACATTGATTTGCATGTGAAGTAGGTCCCTGGCTTTACATATCCTCGAGGGAACTGGTTCAGCATACACTCTCTATATCAAGCTCTGCATCCAGATTACCGAGGTATAGTGCATGATTGGGGCTTTGGGGCATTCTTTTCTATTCTTTCCCGCCGTTGTCCCTAGGGTTACCTTAAGGCATTGTCTGAGCGCTGGTTTCACCAGACTCAGTCTCTCTATTTGTTGGACTATGAGGTGATGATGACGCAGATGGATTGGCAATTTATCACCGGTATAGAGTTTGGAGGGGCGCTAGTGCCATGTACGACGGATATTACCCCGACTGTCGTCAGATCCTTGTTGGGAGTTTCGACTGAGGCGCTCAAGGGTAGGACTATCAGTACGGGTCCTTTAAGCATTGATGTTATGAGTGGGCTGTTGAGTGAGCCCATGCCCGCTGATGTGAGAGTCAGGGATCGAATTCTTCGGCGATTGTTCCTGGTTATCATCAGGGGTTGTTTCATAGCAGATAACTCTTCTACAGTGTCATTCACTTTTATTAGCGCCACGCGGTAGGTGGACCATATCGGAGAGTATCATTGGGGTTCCTACACCTTCGCCTACTTGCTCAGGGGAATGCGCATGCGTTCGCAGGGCTTGACCGAGGCTTGGCTAGGATTTTACCCGTTTCTACTGGTGAGTATTTCTCTTTTGATTTCCCATGAATAGGTTAAGAGTATTTACTAACAGCAGATGTTTTGCCTTTATGTTGGCAGTTTTAGACCTATACGAGGCTTCCATGTTTGCATCCTGCGAGCGTGTTAGGTTTAGATACCTATCCACGAGAACGACGATGGCGTCACTCTATTTTGGCAGAGGGTTTCACCCATTGTCGCTTATAGTTGGAATTCTTGATAGCTGATGTCATCACTTGGGTTCCCTACTCTGGGGAATATTTGACCACTGGGTTCGAGGATGGATTCCCGACTGGTGTCGAGCACGTGATATCCACCTGTAGGATTCCTCTCTTCACAGATGGAGGATGGGAGCTCTATTTCGGATATCATGCTATTAGAAGCATGACATGAAAGATTTGTTTACCGATCTTACCTCCTGCCAGGCATTATTGGTCTGTGTTGCAGTCACCCGTCGATGACATCCCATTGATGGGTATGGACGGATATACATTGTCAGAGGGTTCATATACTCAGGATTCATTCCATCACTGGCGGTCCCCTCGTACCATTGGAGCCCAGACCTGCGCCACTCAGTTTATAGGGGATATGGTTCCTGGATCCGTGATGATGACGGATTGGCTGACCTGTGTCCAAGATCCGACTCATGTGACACAAATTGATCGTTTGACCCGACAGTTAGACTGGGCATATTTTTTCATCCGGTACTTGGGTAGAGATCCTTCAGAGGTAGATACTTTTGCTCCTTCCAGCTCAAGCGCTGGCCCCTCAGGTGACCCATATGGCTTTACTGGTGCAGATCCTCCCTTGTATAGGCCTGACATCCCTATTGATAGAGATCCAGTGACTCAGGAGGAGTTACATCAGGTGGATAGGATTGATGATGTAGATATTGACACCATTATTTTCTTCTGATGTGTATTCTCGTTATCTCTTTTGATAGGCCTCTGTTAGAAATTGGGTAGCTGTGCCCCATTCTCGCTACATCTTTTGATAGGCCTCTATTAGTAGTAGAGCATTTATGCCCCATTTCCCTGTATTTTTATCTGTACAGAGATGATGTATATATATGATGATTTACATAGGAATGTATGTACTATTTTCCATTCCCTATATCATATTGACATCTATTATTTGTCATGCATGTATCATATTATGCATATGTATGTATGTCCGGAGATATTCAGCATTGACCCCTATATGGTCTTATGATACAGCCTACACAGATGTCTTCTTTGACAGTCAGCCGCATAGATCATTCCCCACCAGTATTGGTGGCATCTCGTCTGAGGTCGTGGTATGATAGTATGTCACCTACAGATATGGTAACTGTCGATCAGCTATTGCAGCATTCTATGACCCTCTTGATGTTTCAGGTTCCCGCATGCTTTATAGAGGGTATGCTGGAGCATTGGATACCGAAGAGATAGGCTTTTCGGTTTGGTATCCAGGAGTTGACTCTTACATTGGAGGAGTATGAGCGGTTGATGACCTTGCCCTTAGACAGACCTTGCGCTCATATGGCTGTCGAAGATATGCGTCAGCAGTTCATGACCCTCACTGGGATACGGCGTAGAGTAGTAGAGGATGAGATTACATCCGGCCATGTACTACCCCAGCGTTTCTTGATAGACAAGTCTAGCTCATTGGACAGCTATACGCAGCACTCCAGGGATTTTACCACACCAGAGTATTAGTAGCATATGGCCAGAGTGGATGTACTTGTGATGTGCATAATGGCGTATGTGTACATGCCACGGTATATGGACGAGATGGACATAGGTGTCATTATGGCAGTGAGAGCTCTCAAGGAGGGTCACACCATCATCCTGATGATCATGGTGGAGACGTTGAAGTCGGTCACGTTTTGCAGCATCTACCCTGCAGGGGTATTTACAGGCAGTCGGTCATGTTATACGTGTGGTTTATGTCACACTTGAGACCGATTGGTACTTTTCGACGACACGAGTACTGCTTTACCCATGATATAGCTATGTCTTACTCCTTTCATCCATCGGAGTGCATAGACGCTATGTCTTGGTCGGTATTCTTGGTAGGGATCAAAGATCCGTTTGGTATCCTACCGTGTTTAGGGCTCAGCTCACCCTATAACTTCATTACTCAAGCTTCTGGCATGGATTACCTCCCTCTGGCTAGTTGGAGGGGCATGACTACCTACCACCCACTGGCCGTGATGTCACAGTTTAACCAATCCTAGGACTTTCATCCTTTTGATAGGGTGTTGGGTTAGCGTTTAACTTCTTGCCACTTGTATGCAGAGGATCGATCCCAGGTGTATGCTTGTTGGGATCAACATAAGATAGCTACTTTTTCTGTTAGCCATCCAGGCTGTTCGCCAGAGTATTCTGCGTGGATGGAGACAAAGATTTCATCGGCTGCGACAGTATCCACAGTGTCGAGAATTGATTCAGATAGTGGAAAGCCCATGGAGGACGTTGATTCCCACACCGAGGAAGAGCCATTCCCTGGGTTGCCAGCAGCTCTTTTAGATTTTCACAGTACTAGCACTGTCGTGATCCAGCATTCAGTATAGTATTTGGAGCAGAGTCTTCATCTGATGACCTTTGAGAGGGATCAGGCTAGAGCCCTGATGTTGACAGCTATTGATGGAAGAGATGCCTCTCTATTAGAGAGAGATGAGGCATTAGCACATAGAGATGCCGCTATTGAGGAGCAGGATGAAGCTAGATCAGCCAGAGATGTCGTGATAGTTGAGCGGGATGGCGCTATATCTGCCCGGGATGTAATCGTTATAGATAGTATCACAGTGAGGTCCCTTACTACTGGCATGATCGCAGAGATGAGTGCATATATTGATGAGCACAGTGTCACCATGTAGATGGTTGTAGATTTGTTGGCTCACATGGATACCTTTGTGCAGGAGACTACAGCGTTACCTCCTTCTCCTAAGAGAGATGCCATGTTGGGCTTGATAGCTCGCATATACATTGATTTTTAGATGGGTTTGTATTTTTCTGTACAGACTACCTTAGCCATTTTGTCATGTACAGTTTATATTGTATATATCAAACAACATTATATATAACAGGGAAATATATTTTTGATCACTTCCCTTCTAGTTATGCCATCTTGCTTGCTTGATATTTTCCTGTTTCTTCAAGGCTTGTGATCTCGATGTATTCTGAATTACTTCTTGATGGATGGACATTGAGATGTCTCAGGATCTTTCAAAATGCAACGTTGATCTGTGTGTTTTTCCTACCATTTTTGGTGTCTTGGGAATGGTTTCTGTATGTAGATGTGGAGAGGAGTGTGACTTTCCTCTCTGAGATAGACTGCACCACAGATGGTCGCTAGTACTTCTATTTAAGAGGAGCCTAGTTAGTTCCATCTCTTATGGATTGGTGTTTCTCTTTAAGGAACAAAAGCAGCTTAAATGGTCGCCGATCCTCCCATTTAGGGGGAGGTCAGGTAGTTACATCTGTTTGGTCTAAAGCCGATGAAATGTGGTGGATTGAATGATGATCCCAGTACCGCTGACAAGTGTTTGTGTTTCGGTAGGGGGTTAGACTGAACCATGACTGGCTGCCTACGTACTCCTGTTGAAGAGGAGATCAGGTCTGCGTAGTTCGAACCTGATGTAAGAGGTTCAACGATGTATGTGGCAAAAAGGGTATAGAGATATTTTTGTTGTTTTTGTTTTTGTAAGGAAAAGGGTGTAAAAATGTTTTTGTTATTTTTTGTCTTATTACGACTAGACCATATAAAATAGGGCTACCTATGTACTCTCGTGTATCAAGGAGATCAGGTCGGCATAGTCCGCCCTATGTGCAGCCAATGAAAAGTTTGATCCCATGTTCAGGACAAACTGCGGGTGAGAAAGTTTAATCCCATGTACAGGACAAACTGCTAGTGTGAAAAGTCTTATCTCTAGTAGGGTAAAACTACGGGTGTGAAAGGTTCAATCCCTAGTGGGATAATCACAGAGTTGAGTGAGGGTTCAAAACTAAGTGAAGAGAAGGATCTAGCGATCCGCAACCAGGCTGCTGGTTAGAAAATATGTGTTGGTCCTTAATGGGACAGATGAGTGTGAAGAAAAGTTTTATGTAGTGAAGGGTTAGAAAACCTGAAATGACTGGGGATCTGGTGATCCAAAACTAGGATGTTTGCTTGATGGTAACCTCAGACATAGTACCGTTTCACGGTGTCCGAGTTGATAAGCTGTGGAAATTCATCGCCGTCCATTTCCTATAATCCGAGAGCACCTCCTGTTAATACCTCCTTGACAACAAACGGGCCTTCCCAGTTCGGGGCAAATTTTCCCTTAGATTGATCTTGGTTGTCAATGATCTTCTTCAAAACCAAGTCATGTTGTTTAAACTGCCATAGCCGAACTTTTCTGTTGTAGGACCTGGCGATCCTTTGTTGATATAACTGACTGTGGAAGATAGCAGCGGCACGCCTTTTGTCTATTAGAGACAATTGGTGATACCTATCTTGTACCCATTGGTCTTCATCCAGCTGAGCGTCTATCAACACTCTGAGGGATTCCATTTCCACTTCTATAGGGAGGACTGCTTCCATCCCATAGGTTAATGTGTAGGGGGTTGCCCCAGTAGAAGTGCGTATTGATGTTCTGTAGGCTTACAAAGTCAGAGGCAATAAGGTAGGCCACCCTTTATGGTTGGTGGACATCTTCTACCTGATCTTTTTGACATTTTTATTAGCCGCTTCAACAACACCATTCATCTTTGGATGGTAGATGACGGAGTTGAGATGTTTGATGTGGAATTTATTGCACAACTCCTCCATCATTTTGTTGTTGAGGTTCTTAGCAATGTCTGATACAATTACCTCTAGTTGTCTATATCAACAAATGACATTATTTCTGATGAAAGTAATGATGACTTCTTTGGTAACCCTGGGGAAGGAGGTTGCTTCTACCCACTTGGTGAAGTAGTTGATCATGGTGAAGACAAATCGATGCCCATTACTAGCTTTGGGCTCGATGGGCCCGATCACATCCATTCCCCACATTGAGAAGGGCCAAGGCAAATTCATATTGTGGAGCTCCCTCGGAGGGGCGTGGATAGAATTTCCATGAATTTGGCACTGATAACATCTCCTGATGTGGTCCTCACAGTCAGCCTTAAGAGAGAGCCAGTAATGCCCTGTTCTGGGGATTTTCTTAACAAGTAGGGGGCCGCTCATGTGTAGGCCACATACTCCACCATGGATCTCATCCATGAGACTCTGAGCTTGGTCCTTGTCCAGACATCTAAGGATACCTAATCCTGCATCTCTTTTGTAGAGTGCATCCCCGCTTAGGTAGAATTTTATAGTCAGCCGATGGATCCGGATTCTTTCAGTCGGGCTCGCCTCAGCAGGTGTAGATCCATCTTGTAAGTACTCCTTGATATGTTGATACCAAGGGTGTCGGATGGAAGGTAGCTCGTCTGATACTTCTCCAATATAATTCCCATATACTGGAGCCTTTTGTTGGGCAAATGTGAGGGTTGGCATGTTTTCCTTGTCATATATGTTGATCAAGGAGGCCAAGGTTGCTAGCGCATCTGCAAAATCATTCCTATTCTGAGGAATGTGGAGGAAGGATATTTCTTCGAACTCCGAAGCCATCAGTAGTATCTACTGATGGTAAGGCACCAAGTGTAGACCTTTGGTGTGATAGATTCCTGTGGTTTGTCTAATTACCAACTCGAAATCTCCAAAGATAGTTAACCGTCTGATGCCCATTGATCGGGCAAGTTTTATCTCCATTATACAGCCTTCATACTTAGATGTGTTGTTGGTGTTGGCAAACTATAATTTAACAACGACAAAATGCTGCTCCCCCGTAACGGATACTAGAACTGCTCCAGCCCCAGAACCTTCCATATTTATAGCTCCATCAAAATACATCATCTATGATTGGTATGCATCATACTTATGGTGTCGCTGAACTGTCATTACTCCTTCATCGGGGAAGTATTTTTCCAAGGGTTTGAAATCCCCTGAAGGTGCAGCGGCCAGTTGATCCGCAATTCCTTATCCTTTAATGGACTTTTGCGTCACGTAGACGATGTCAAATTGTTGTAGGATTAACTGCCATCTGGACAGTCGGCAGTTCAGCATGGGTTTACTAAACACGTACTTGAGATAATCCACATAGGATGTGAGATGGGTTGTGTGACCATGGAGGTAATGATGTAACCTTCTGGAAGCCCATGTTAAAGCACAACAAGTCTTCTCAATCAGAGTGTACTTGTTTTCACTGCTACTGAATCTTTTGCTGAGGTAGTAGATAGCTCGCTCTTGGCCTCTATCATTTTTCTGTCCTAGCATGCAGCCCATGGCATTGTCACTTATGGACATGTACATGAACAGGGGAACATCATCCCTGGGTGGTACCAAATTAGGAGCTTTGACTAGCTACTCTTTGATTGTAAGGAAGGCCTTCTGGCACTCATCATTCCATTTCATGGAAGAGTTCTTCCTTAATAACTTGAAAATAGGCTCACAGGTTGCTGTGAGTTGGGTGATGAACCTGCTAATGAAGTTGATTCTTCCCAAAAATCCCAGTATTTCCTTCTCTGTCTGAGGAATGGGCATTTCCATGATGACCTGGATTTTAGTGGGATCCAGCTCGATCCCCTTGTGGCTGACTAGGAATCCTAGCAACTTGCCTGATTTAACGCCAAAGGCGCACTTGGCTGGATTTAACTTCAAGTTGTACTTACGCAATCTGTTGAAGAGCTTTTTGAGATAGTCTAGGTGGTCTTCCTCCCTCCGGGACTTGACAATGATGTCATCCATATAGATCTTTATCTCTTAATGCATTAAATCATGGAAAAGAGGCATCATGGCTCGCTGGTAGGTAGCTCCGCCGGCATTGATGAGGCCAAATGACAACCGTCTATAACAAAAGGTTCCCCAAGGCGTGATGAATGCAGTTTTCTCACGATCCTCTTCAGCAACCATAATTTGATGGTACCCTATGAAGTAGTTAGCAAAGGAGTACATGTCGTATTGAGCAATATTATCAATGAGAATGCGGATAAATGGCACGGAAAAGCTATCTTTAAGGCAAGCTTTATTCAAATCCTGGTAATCCATGCAAACTCGGACATTTCCTCCAAGTTTAGGCACGGGGACTATGTTTGATAGCAATTTAGGGTATGTAGACACCGTGATGATGCCTGCTTGAAATTGTTTCATAATTTCCTCTTTAACCTTTAAACTCCACTCAGGTTTTAATCGCCTGAGCTTTTACCTGACTGGCTTGAATCCCTCTTTGATGGGGAGGCAATGGATGACAATGTCAATGGACAAACCCACCATGTCTTCATGAGACCATGCAAACACATCCTGGAATTGGGTTAATAGTGTAAATATGTCATTCCTTTGGTTTGGAGTGAGGTCTGTACCAATCTGGATTAGTTTAGGGCTTTCTAAGGTTCCAAGATTGAAGGAGGTGGTTTGATCAAGGTTGGGTTTAGGTTTTTCTTCGACCCATTCTTTGATCTCCTGAGGTATCTCAATGTCCTCTTGTATTCCATCAAGTTTGAGTCCAACTTTTCATCAAAGTTACAATCCTTGTGAAGAAAAGGCACCTTATCAGCAAGTATAGGCACATCTAAATTCAAAGTCCTAAAACAAAATATGCTTTCACTTAATATATATGAAATTGTTCAATCATACAAAGTGTTAGCATGTACTGTCAAAATAACTGCTAATACTGTACAGAAAAGTAAGCAGTTATTATTATCTACAGGGCAGAAGGAGTTTCTGCCCGTTTTACCCTTGTCGACCAATGAAAGGAGTTCTGCTCCAATTGTCAAGGGTGAAGTCCTGATGGACTGTAGTGATGGAGGGGCTGTCATCATCCTCTCTCTCCCGAATGATGACCATTACGTCTAGGTAATCATCGTCTAGGGTGTATCTATTTGTATGTTCATCATAGATAATGATGCGTATGTTTGACATCATTCGGGTGATGTCCTATTTACGTCTTCATTCCTCTTCTTCCACTTTTGGATTTGGAACTAGGACTTCTTTCCCCTTTACCGGAATCGGTTTAGGAAATAATATGGCCATTACATGGGCCGACACCTTTACCGAAGACCGTACAGGCTCAGGAACTGTAGGTGGACATAATCGTCGTGTGGATAAAGCTGAAGGAATTTGTTTATGCTTATGAGCATTCCTGTGACTAGAACTAGCAGTATAGCCTAGTCTGGTTGTCTCTGTTTGACTAGGACATTGAATGGGGCGCTTGATGCCCTGATTGTCTTTGCGCAACCCCTGTCTAGGTTGATATCCCAACGACATCATTTCTTGAGTGGCCGACATTACTTCGGCAGAAATTTGGGGTATGAGAGGTGGCGTCTCAATAGGATGGTAGTGAGTGTTGCTCACCTCCAAGGCATGAAAACTGACCGACTCAACTTCTGAATTAAAGCTGATGAGTGGTATGTCACCTTGTTCAGGACATTTCGACTAAGTGTTGACAGTGACTAGGCTGTTGTTGATAATGTATTTAAGTTGGTTGTAAAAAGTGGAGGGGACTGCCCCGACCATGTGAATCCACGGTCTCCCCAGAAGCAGGTTGTATCCTGTATCTATTTTGAGAACTTGAAAAGACACGTAGAATGTATGTGGACTAATCTCTACTGGCAGTTCAATCTCTCCTGCAGAGTTTTGTCGGGATCCATCAAAAGCTTTGATAACCGTATAGCTATTTCAGATCCGATTGAGATTGATGTTCATCTTCACCAAAGTGGCATAAGGACAGATATTCAGAGACGAACCTCCATCTTTTAAGACTCCTCCCACCATATATCCGGAGGACAAAACCGTAATGTGCAATAGCTTGCAATATGACCGATCCATTCGGGAGGTATATCGTCATGAGTAAAAGATATCACATTGTTGTTAAAAATGTGTTCCACCAGATGCTGGAATTTCTCAACATCTATTGACTTAGGCAGTTGGGCTTCTTCCAAAACCCTGAGCAATATCTTTCTGTGATCTTCAAAAGAGAAAACTAAGTCCAGTATGGAAACTTGATGTGGAGCTTCTCTTAAGCTTAAAACCACCTCGGCTTCATTATGGCCCATAGTACGAAGAAATTCTTCCACTTTTTTCATGGGAATCTTCCCCTTTGACTTGACGGTAAGCTTCAACACCCATTGGGGAAGATAGAGTGGATTATCCTTCGACACTGCAGCAGTTATGTGATATGTGGATCCTTCAACCCCTCCATAATTCCATAGAACTTTCTGTAGGCTGACAACAGGATAATATGGTCTGCATGGCAATATAATGGGCTTTGGCGCAGCCACTTTCAAAGGATTATCAGCCCCATTGAGTTGAATTGGTTGGATTATATGTGAGGGAGTAGCTGAATCTGTCTCATCAGATATGACTACTACGACTTCCTTCCACTTCGTAGGAAACACGTCCTGAATCTCTAATACCACAACAACATCGTCTTCCATCTGCAAGACACCGCTGTCGATTAAATTCTGAATAAGGTGGCGGAGTACTCAACATTCTTCTTTGTTGTGACCACGAGATTGGGAATTATATTGGTACACTCCATTAAAATTAAACCATCTTGAACGCAGGCTGATTGGAGGTAGCAGATTTTTGATTCTTCGTTCATTTATCAGCATCTGCAGTATTTCTTCTATCGGTTGGCCTAGGTATGTAAATTCCCTTTTGTGGGCAAAATCCCGACTGGCTTTAGCACTTGTTCTTTTTGCAATTTTATCCTCAAGTGTTTCATTTTCTGGAGTATGCGGTGGAGTGTTTGTAACAAGAGGAACGAGACTAGAATGCTCTTGACTAAATAATTGGCGTGTGACTTGGTGCTGATAGACCACCAATTCTGCTAACTGGTTAAGTTGCTCACGCAGAGCATTCATTTTTCGTTCCACTTTAACTGGAACTTTGCATAGTCCCACTTGTCAGCACCATCCTTGCTGGCTTGGGAATATCCACCATTAAAGTTGGAACTCTATTCACTGCTCTAATTAATCATATTGACCTCTTCTTCTTTGTGTTGAGGAAGAGGGTTGTCTTGAACATGGGGTTGATCGGGCTTGGTGACCACAATCTCACCGCTATCGATTAAATCTTGGATCTTGTGTTTCAAGGCCCAACAAACTTGAGTATCATGTCCCGGTGCCCGGGCATGATAAACACACTTCCGAGTAGCATTGAAACCCCTCTCATTCGGGTTGGCTGGTGGAAGAAGATGAGTAATTTTCTTCTGAGTGGTCAGAAGATTGAGAATGTTCTCGAGTGAGTCTCCCAGGGGTGTGAACACTTGAGTGCATCTGACTTCTCCACCTTTAGGTAATGGAGGGTTTGAAGACTGTGCTTGAAAGAGAGTGTAATTTTTCCTTTGGATAGGCATATTCTGACTGCCTTTCTGACCTTGTAGTATCAAGAAAACACCGTCCTCTTTCTTTTTTATGGACCCTTCGAGGGTTATTTCCATAATTTCTGAACTGGATATCATTTGCAACAGCTTTGAGGGCAGCTAGGTCTTGAATTTTTCCTTACTTCAATCCCATCTCAGCCATCTCCCCATGCTTAATCATTTCAAAGAATGGTTTGCCAATACCAACTAACACCCTCTCATAGAAAGGAGCTTATTGTATATTTATGAAGGTCATAACCATTTTTGACTCATTCATAGAGGGAATAACTTGAGCAGCAAGGCGCGTCCACCTTTGAGCATACTCTCAGAAAGATTCATTGGTTTGTTTCCTAATTTTAGTAATTTGGTACCGGTCAGGGGCCATCTGAGACTGGAAGTTGTATTGACTAAGGGAGGCATGAGCTAGCTCCTCCCAACTATTGATCTTGGAGTTGTCTAATCTGGTATACCATGAATGGGCTTCTCCAATTAGACTCTTCTGGAATAGTTACTGTGACGCCCCAAAAATTAGGTATACATCACCCATCTTGGGTCGTCAGATACATGGTACAGAATACAAATACAACTTACTAATACAACTGTCGTGTACAATACGACAAAATATAACTGTGAGTTTGAATACAATTATTGTCTACTAGAGACTATATAAACTCAAAAGGAGTCCTCAATACAATTATTGTCACACTATTTAACAGAATATTGAGGACTACTAATACTATCATCTGGTCCATCACTCCGTTCCCCTACTCGTCCCAGCTATATTCTCATTTTCTGAAGAGAACTGTAAAAGAAAGGGTGAGCTCAACTAGCCCAGTAAGAAATATTATGACTAAGATAATGCAGAATAAATTATCATTAGCCTTCAACAGTGTTAAACTGATAAAATATAACGAACATCAAGTTTAACTGCAGCGAAAAAAGCAATCCATTAAAAGAGTCAAGTAAAGAATAAAATCTACTATCTTCTATGATTTAAATGATTTTTCAACACTGTTATCGCTGGGACTCAGCTTAACAAAATAATCCACATCATCGAATCACCTCTGCACTACGGCCAAGGATATTCTTTAGTATCACGACCACAATTATCCATGCACTATGGGCCAAGAATATTTGTGTATTCATTAATGGTCATGATCATGCCAACAACTGTCCATCAATGCACTACGGACCAATGAGGACTTTTACCACATCATTTGTAATATTACGGTCATGATTATACCGAATGATCCCTAGTCATAATCATACCAAGTCCATCTATGCACTACAGGCCACAGATGACTTTCAACATTTTATAAACATGAGGATGATGACAATGATATAAGAATTCAATAAAACAAGTTCAAGAATTAATTTATCCAAGAATTAACAACGTTCAAATTGTCAATATGATACTGCTTTGTGGAGTAAAATTCAAGAATTCCTAGAAGAATATTTCCATGAAAAGATACTAGATGAAGCGCAAATATCAAAGATATTCCACTAATTTCATGGAGTATAGAAGTTAAAACTTCAACCAACTGAGTATAATAAATAATGGAATAACAAAAGAAATCACCATGCATGCGATAGACCGCACAGACAGGTTATTCCAACAGAATAATAAATAATGGAACTAGGTCCGGCGTAAAATGCACAAACAGGATATTCTAACAGAATAATAATAAAGACGGAACCAGGTCCGGTATAAAACACACAGACAGGATGTTCCAACAGAATAATAATAAAGACGGAACCAGGTCCGGTGTAAAACACACAGACAGGATGTTCCAACAGAATAATAATAAAGACGGAACCAGGTCCGGTGTAAAACACACAGACAGGATGTTCCAACAGAATAATAGAAGAATGTCACCAAGTATAGAGTAGGCCGCGTATACAGGTTATTCCAACAGAATAATAAGAAATGGAATAACAACAGTTCTCTTGATGAATAAGAAAGAATAACACCCCTTACCGTTTTAAAGAAGAACTGAAATAAGGAAGTAGTTAAGTAGCAGAATACTTTTCCTCTCTCTATCTATAGTTTCTCTCTCTAGAGTTCAATGAATTCGTAAGAAATAATGAAGGAATGAGCTGCTATTTATAGAAAAATAGAATGCATAGTAACTAATCCATGAACGGTCCAGATTAATTACTTTAATCTGACGGTCCATATTTAAAGAAAAATCTTTTAAATAAAATATAATATATTCTATTTATAGAATAACTTTAATAAAGTATTATGTTTTATATAAAAAGATGTTTCTGTTTTATTACGTTAACAATACGAATAAAACAAAACTTCATTATCGCTAAATAATTCATATTATTAACTGATAATAATTGAATCAAACTGAGTGACTTCTTACATAAGCATTAATAATCAATACCGTGTGCTACTATGCAACCACACGTATTACTGTACTTTTACTACCGAGTAGTTCAACAGTATCAATGATAAAATTTTCGCCGTTATTTTTAATAAAATATTTTTGTCGTTTTCTCAATCCGACAATAATTCCGTTGTGGTGTCCACTAATGATTGTGCCGTTGTACGAATATTCCCTGTTAAAACGAATATTCCATGTTAAAACGAATATTCCCCGACCAATTGAATATTATATAACCACTTGTGTACTTTGCAAAATTTAGAAATATTACCCACAACTATAACATTATATCAAATTAACTCCATAATATTTAAAAATGATATTTATAGAAAATTCATCTTTATTTATAAAAGTTGGGATCTTACAGTTGCATTCTGAACTTCTCGTCCTCGACATACGATCCGAATTCTCCAATGAATACCTTCAAATGTGTGTAAGGATCTTCGAACCCATCATACTTTTCAAAGTCTGGAGTCTTGAACTTCTCTGAATAATGCACACCAGGGAATATATAAAGGTCTGCATATGAAACACTCCCATGTGCTTCAATCCCTTTGATAGAATGGATGGACTCTTCAATTTGAAGGACCTTCTTTCTGATATCACTGGTGTCTAGATCTTCTTTGAGCTGGGTGGTATCATGAATTTTGTTGGTTATATCCAACTGGAGCTCAGGTACTGGAATGGAATTATCCGAACCTTGGGTTCCTCCTTATGCAGAGGATTCAATATGTATGGGTATCCTTGTACCCTGAGTAGATTGGTGTAGTTCTTTGAGAAGAACAGCAAAATCTGTTATTTGTTTACTTAATCCGTCGAACTCATCGCGAGAGACAGGATTAAGATTAGCTTGGTCAGATGAAGACATAATTAGTTGTAGGCTCGTGGCCTTTTTAGACTTTGAACAGGTAATAGGTCCGATTGTTTCCCTGCGTAAAACTGACGTAGTTTAGTTTCAGGTAATGTATAAATGTTTACATGCTATATGATGTATCCGATTTAGGAGTATTATCCTAGAAAATAGATGTTAGTTGTTTGTAATACAGAATAGCATGTATATGCACATATTTCTTCATATTTTCCATTACAATGAGATTGGCATGGAATGATATTACAAGTAAATGATTTTACAAGTAATTAAAAATGGAAAGTATGAAGAGACTTTTCTCCGCGTTTAGTTTATCAGAGGCTGACCTATCTTAGGCTACTATCACGACTTTTTGGCATGAAGGTTCCCAAATCATCACAATTTACTCGACTAGAAGTTAATTCGGTCTTTCAACTGGAGTGAATTTGGGTGGTGCCTTTCCTGAGCCTCGTTGGAATTAGTCTTCCTACGAGTCCAGTAATCAAACATTGACAGGATAGCCTCCTGATGGATGAACCACACTGTGACGCCCCCAAATCTGGGTTACTTGACCCCAAAGTTTGGTGCTCACGATCCATAATATAATAACATCTAACTACCCATTCATTGATGAATATAAACTTACATAATATTAATTAATAGGTTAATAACATCATCCCAGGTCATCTAACCTTAACATTACAAACTTACCCTTTAGTTATAAAAAAAGAATTTACAAAATAACATAATAAATATGCTTATTCATAACTATTCCAGCATTTTTCCTTTTCCTTTGTTTTTCATAGATTCGCTGGCCTCTTCGTTCCTAGCTGAAATATTTTATTTAGCAAGGGTGAGCAATAAATTTGTCCCGCAAGTTAAGATATACAATGAATGTATAAGAATCAATAATAACCGACTATCTAATTTGATAGAATCACACCAAAGTTTGGGGAACTTTGAAATAACTGAACAGATCTTTAATAACTAATAATTCTTTTGGCATTCTATGCAACACAGTAATCTGATAATGAAAGAGTACAACGCTTTCAAAGTTTCTACGATATTCTAATGAATAATCAATAATCAATTCTACGCAATACCAAAGTAGAATGTTTTCCAAATTTATGCTGAGTGATCTATTGGATCTTGAACTTCTCTTCTCGAGTAACTATCAAAGATTTAACTTTGATATACCCAGGTGTATCAAATAACAATAAAGATTAAATCATACCCCTCTGTAAGTACTTAGAACGGCCAACTCCTTGTACCATATATTATGCATAATACTTACATACGCGTAAAGGCCGAATATACGGCCAGAAATGTTCCATATGTATAAAAGGTTGTTCTTCTCAGTTTTATTATCAGAGTTTGATTTAACAACGAAATACTATGATTTCAATATCTAATCACTTCTCGATCTAGCAGAAATAATTGGCATTGATCTGTCAATAATAATTGAATTGTCTTCTCGAACCTATCAAGTTCTAACAAATGTTTGTCTAGACAGAATAATTAGCTAAGACATTTCTATGCACAATTCGATAATAGATAGGAACTATCTGTACTATTAATAATAGCTTCTACAGATGTAAGTATTCAACAACAGATATTCTCCAATTATATATTCTCAGAATCACTAATTCAATTTGAATTAATAACATGCACTAACTGTGAATAAATCAATAATAAATTCTTAGACGTGGTCTAATCAACAATAATTAACCACCACATTATTTAAACAGATACAACTCAAGGTTGAGTTAGGAAACTTGCCTTTCGCGTTTATTACTACTACACAATATACTTAATTGCATTCACAAGGCCTATAATCACGATATCGGTCTCATAATTAGAACAATAATTTATAACATGTATCACTATAATTTACAATTAATCTTTCTCGTAAGCACATTATCATATAGCAACAGTAGTGTTTATAACCTATATAAACACTTATCAAGTCTAACTAGTTCGGTCTGGTTGGACTTCGGTCTCATCTCGGTGTACTGGTCACCCAAACCGATAATTTACACCCTTATTGTAATTTAAACTCGGTCTCAAAGCTCCAATATTATTTTAGATAAGTCATATATCATTTATAATATTTTTCGAAAGCTTTTAATAATTTATAAACAATTATTATAATTTATAATAATTTTTCAAATATCGAATTATTTTTAACTGATTTAAATACTAATTAATTCCATCATCATTAATATTTAATAATATTAAAATATTAATGACATGCTTGTCAAAATATTAAAGTTATTTATAATAACTTAAAATATTTTTAAATCATCAATATTCTACTTAAATGATTTTTAAAATAATTAAAATCATTTTTAAATTATTACCATTAATATTTAAATATTAATAAAATTATTATCAAAATATTAAAAGTCATTAATTATAACTTCAAATATTTTTAAATTATTTTTCTCATTTTTAAATGATTTTTAAACCAATAAAACCATTTTTAATTCATTTATTTAATATAATAATTAAATAAATCTAATATCATTAATATTAATTTATTAATGAAAATTAATCAAAAATATTAAAAGTTACATTTTATACTCAAAATATTTTTAAACACTTTATTCTTATTTAAAATAATTTCGATAACAATAAAATCATTTATCTCTAATTTATTTAATACACTAATTAAATAAATTAAATATCATTAATATTCAAATAATTATAAATATTAATGAAAAATATCCCAAATAATTAAAAGTTATTTTTCATAATTTAAAATAATTTTTAAAATCATTTTTGTAATTTTTAAAATTTATTTTTTATTTTTAATTAATTTCCGAAAAATCAAAAATTAAAAATAATTAAAACTGTCGCTATAGGCTATAGCGACACAAAGCGTCGTTGTTGGTGTTCTTGGTGCTCAAGAACACTGACAGTCAGTGTTCAAGGGTCTTGGTTTGACCGGTTGAAATTCTCAGCTTAGGCATGTTCTGAGCTAGATAATACTTTGATCTTGTATTATACATGTAGTACTACAAGTATCAATCATTATCTTGGTCATAAAACAACTCAGATGCACGATCTGAGCATTTGAAATCGTTGTCAGGTCTGTTATGGGTTTTTCTGGGTAACCCAGAAACCCAGGCAGTTTCGAGTAGGCATATTCTAGCTCGATTATCTCTATGTTCTGGTCATGATTTATGTGGTCTAATGGTTCAAACCTATAGTGTTCATGGCAAGGAACATTTACATAACCACATTTCAGTTCAACAATATCCAAATCTCCAGATTTAGCCCGGTCAACAGCTGTCAGAGAACTTGCTCATACAGTTTCTGGGTTTTCCAGAAACCCAAAATCAGTCTCGGATGGCTACTTTGACCATCTCCTACTTATAATCTGTTGATTGTTTAAAGGATCTAAAGGCATAGATCTCTAGTATAAATTACAGGCTATAAACTTCATACAACAACATCAACAAACAGCTTAACAACTGACAGATCAAGACCTTAGAAAAACTTGTTAGACCCTGTTTTATGATTTCTGGGTTACCCCGAAATCGACTGGTCATGCCCGGTTAACGGGTTTTTGACCACGAATAACATAAAATCTAGACATCAAATGACTGTGACTTCACTTGTAGAACAAAGATCTCATACCAAACTACAGATCCAAAACATAAAACAACAAAAATCAAGAATAGGGATGAATCTATGGGCTCTGACTTTAGCTTGTCACACCACTATGACTATTCTTGGACAGTTTTTCAAAAACTCATTTTTACCCACTTTGATGCTACGGATCCATGATAGATCATCATAAAACATCCTCTAGCATGAATCTAAACACATAATCACGAATTTTTTTTAGCATACAAGATCAAAAGTAGGGTTTAGGTTTATACCTTATATTAACCAAACCTTGATCTAAGCTCTTCTCCACTGATCTTGATGATCTAAGGGGTGTTCTAGTGACTGATACACTTGTATTTTTTGGAGGTTGGAAGAGAGAGAGAGATATTGAGAGCTAGAGTGCAAAATGAGCAACCTTTGGTGACTTTCTCTCTCTTTATCTCCTAAATATTTGATTCAATGAATCCATCATGGTTGGTGGCAATTTGGATCAGTGTATGGCTGAGAAATAAGTCAAGTGGCTGACTTTAGTCAGTCACCAACTCTTGATTTGGCAAGATTTACAAGTTAACTCATTAAAGAATGTAAAAAAGGTATTTTGGACATTTGCATTTTAATTTTAATGGCATACTAGACTTTTATCCAAACCCTTAGCGTTTTAACCCTAAGGTTCTAACCCTTAGGTTTTAAAACCTTAGCTTCTAGAATTTTCTATATTAGGGTTTTAAAATAGAAAATTAAGATTTCAAAAATATAATTAGGGTTTTAAATAAAAATTAATATTTCTAAAGTATAATTAGGTTTTCCTAATTATATTAAAGTTTACTAATCACTTTAGTCTTGCTAATTAGGATTAAGGTTTCCTAATTAGGGTTTAGGATTTCTGAATTAAAAATTAGGGTTTCCCGGCTTTCGATTAGGGTTTTTAACGGTACGTTAGGGTTTCTAATCCTGAGATTAGGGTTTCTAATCCCTTATTAGAGTTTGCTAATATTGTATCCTACCCGATCAATCATTGATCAAAATTCTATACACTACACATACACGTACTCATCAATATAATTATTTTAATTACATTTTCTATCGAACCCCTATCTGTAACTAGGGTTAGGGTTTCTAAATTTGTTAAGCACAACTCTACTCTTATTTTCTGAGTCAATATACAAATTGACTACTTCTCGAGACTCGTATCACAGATACTCGTCACAAAATTAACAATCAATATTAATATAAAAAAAATTATTCGTAAAAATTCAGATTAGTCAAAATCCCGGGTAATCACACACACAATATACATTCACATACAACATGTCTCACCGTTTATGAAAATGATGAAATGTGCGAATCACTAATATCATAAGCAGATATAGTGTAAAACATTAAGTACAGCAAGTAAATGCATTCGTACACATCCATCAAATGTAAATGCAACATCCACACATAAGCATATAACAGTTTTGAAAAGCTTGTAATAACGGCTTAAGTCCTCTTACTGGAAATCCCCAGCAGAGTCGCCACCTGTCGACGTCAGGAATTTATTTGTCCCTTTTCTGTTCTTGTCTTTTGGTGTTCTCATGTTAGGTGAGATTTGTTTGAAAAAACAAGTTGTGAAAAGGTCCGAAATTTATATGTCGACGATTGGACTGTAAGAGTCGCCAGTTGGTTTTTTAAATGGTTGTACCAACACAACCGAGAAAAGGTTTGCACATTGATCCAGTGATGTGACACTACTTAACGAGTCTGTGAAACTGAGATTCATTAGTGTCCGGGGACTTGCTTATGCGAAGGGAAGGTGTTAGGCACCCCCCGACATCCGTGTTACCACGGTGACCGCCACTTTTTAATAAACTATTATATAAATGTGTGTGTGTGTGGGTTAATGTGTAATTATTTGGAAGTAGTGTTATGCCTTGTTTGCACCTATATACAAAGGGTTTGAATTTTGTATAAAAGTTCAATTTTAACAAGATATAGCAGTGATGTTTTGAAAAAAGAGATTTTTCAAACCCTTATGCTCAATAGTAATTGAGGCCTTTGATACTTCCATTTTTATTAAATGTTCGGCTTAATTGCTTTTATTTTCGAGATGCGAAGCATCTTCGAGAAAATAATATACATAGCAATGTCGAACTCCTTGTGGGCATGAGAGCCATCTAAGGAAGTTCAACACCATGAATAATTTACAAGCCATGTACAACTGAAAATATCCATCACGGGAACCGAATCTAGATTCAGTAGACTGAATCTGTGATCACATGATTCCTAGGCTCACATGATGTAGCAATTTATGTGAAAGATGTAAGCAATTATATATATATATATATATATATATATATATATGTGTGTGTGTGTGTGTGTGTGTGTGTGTGTGTGTGTGTGTGTGTGTGTGTGTGTGTGCAAACAATCAACCACCACGAAGCACCTCCATGGAGGATTGCAAAATATAAATAAAGCAATAAAAACCAATCAACCACCATGAAGCACCTCCATAGGGGATTCGAAAATATAAATAAAGCAATAAAATGATCAACCGCCTTGAAGTAAACTCCAAGCGGGACAAAATGTAAATAAAGCTGTAAAAGGCCACGGAGTAAACTCTAGGCCAGATAGAAATGTAAATAAAGCAGTAAAAGGCCACGAAGTAAACTCCAGACCAAATTGAAATGTAAATATATATATAAGCGGTAAACGCACAAGATATATATCGATCCCAGCTCGGTATATCATTTCAGCAATTTGTCGCTTATATATATATATATATATATATATATATATATATATATATATAGCAAATAAACGCTTCGGATGAATCAAGGCTTAGTCGAGGCATAACTCGATAATGTTAGTCCATATATATATATATATATATATAAATATATATATATATATATAAGCAAATAAACGCTTCGGACGTGAATCAAGGCTTAGTCGAGGCATAACTCGATAATGTTAGTCCATATATATATATATATATATATATATATATATAAACCATGGACAGAAGTCCGAGCATACACACGCTACACAACTCTCAACGTGAAGAACTGTGTGTGCACAGTAATGGAGAAAGGCTTTAGAAAGTATAAGAAGGCTTACAGTGGACTACCAAAGATGACTTCAACGACTTTAAATGGATGAACACTCGGCTCCCGCCGGTAAAAATATAATAATATATAAGCTCACAAGTGTTTAAAATGAGAAAGCACTCATTTTATAGTGTGTACAGAGCAAATTAAACAGTGCTTTCTCCCCTTTTCTCTATCTAAAATGGCTGCCCTAAGCCCTCTATTTATAGAGGGGGGGCGCCGCAGGTGTACCTGCAGCAGCCGCAGATGCACCTGCGGCTGCCCGGGGTGCCCCGGGTTCCACGGGTCCCGTCATCTCGAAGTACGTGCACGCGTGCAACGTGATATCCGCTCGAACTTTTAGAACTTCAATTCGGGCATCTGATCGAAGTTTATAAGACCTTTTTCGGCATGCTATTGTCGAGAGCTACACAATGACATGGGATTAGAGGTTGTACGAAGTCAGGAAGATAGGACCATGCCCTTGGTCTTCAAGCTTCAAATTTTATCCGGTGTGTTGTCTTGTGCAGTAGTCACTCGGGATTGGCGCTCTTTGGTTCTTGTAGGACATTTCTATGTATGTATGTATGTATGAATGTTCAGACGGCGCAAAGTGGGATTGGGATGGCAAAATAACGGTTTTGCCCTTTACTGGGGTTATCTCCGGTTTGAGCTATTTTAGCGGTCGTTACTCAGGGTTATCTCTGAGATTGGACTACTGCAGGTGTTGACCATCCTCAGTGTTGTTTCTGAGATGTGCCTGACTTCCCGGGGTTATCTCCGGACTTGGGAAATGAGTGCCTCGGGGCCATTGCCGAGTGTTTGCAGCTGATTGCATGGGTTTGAAACAAGCATTTTCGAGGTTATCTCTAGAACTACAACTGCAACTGCATGCCTCGGGGCTATCTCCGAGGTTGACACTGTCTTTCCTGGTGTTGTTTTTGGGACTGAGACTGAGTATCTTGGGGTTATCTCCGAGATGACATGGTCTTCTCTGTTGTGATTTCTGGTATTTGAACTGCATTCCTCGAGGGTTATCTCCGAGGTTGAAGCTGAAACTCCCGGTATTGTTTTCGGGGTTGAGGTTGAACCTTCCGGTGGTATTTTTGGTACTGAGCTGGATGTCTCGGGGTTATCTCCGAGATGGTAATACTGCATATCCCAGGGTTATCTCTGGGATTGAACTGAGCTGTCTTCCAGAGTTATCTCTAAAAGACGATTCTGCCCTCCTATAATGTTAGTAACAGGTATGCAGAAAATTTCGAGTGTCTACATTCATCTGATGCGAATACGATTCACGAGGATCGTTTATGTATTATGCGTTCACGTTGCTCGTCTCTTAATCTCTCATTCAACCTTACTCAAGGTTTTAATCGCTTTCAATCGTTATCCATCCCATGAACCCCATGTTCCTTATTCTTTCTTAATGTCGAAGCCGTACGGTTCGTTGTATGCTAAAACCTATCGTCCATCGCAACTGTGTTACGTTTACATTTTTTGTCTTTTAATCTCGTTTAATCTTTACGTTCAACCTTTACTAAAGGTTTAAATCACTTGTTTAAGTGTTACATTATGTGAACTACATGTTCATTAT
Organism: Panax notoginseng; assembly: GCA_016801055.1. Lineage (NCBI taxonomy): Eukaryota > Viridiplantae > Streptophyta > Magnoliopsida > Apiales > Araliaceae > Panax > Panax notoginseng. Next base: position 73,972,497 of record CM029016.1, on the reverse strand, counting down.
CTTTCCGTACACTTCCCCCAGGAGTTGAGCAGTTAAACTCTCCTCACTGGGCTTTGCTCTGCACCGGCGCTGCGGCGCCGGTTCTTTCCCTTCCTCTCGCACTACAGCGCCACTCAGTAGTAACTGATGGACCGGGTTGGCACTATGGTGCCGCCTCCAAAGGCATAGCTGGCGCTGCGGTGCCAAGCATGAAATTTCTAAAAAAATTCCTAGTCTTGCACTGGTTTGAGACGCTTACTTTACGATCTCATAACTTCTTCGTTATAGCTCAGAACGAGGTCGTTCGAAAGCCATTCTCTTCCTTATCTTACGTACTTAAACTTCCCTCAAATAGAAATTTATTTTGACTCCATTAAATTTCCATTCAATTTGGTTTAAATTCTATCCTTCGTTCGTTTTACGCTATTAACGTTCTTCGTCCGTTCGTCCGTAATTCGGTCATTCGAACTCGAAACTCATTCGTTCTTGAGTCCACGACTCATGTTTTCTACGTACTCTTACATTATTATGAAACCCTACACATTCAGGTTTGTTTACATACTTTCTACTTCTCATTCGTCTTTTAAAAAAAATTTTGTCATAACTTTGTTATAGTTAACTTCAATTAGTTCTTCATGAACGTTTCTACCGTTCCATAACCAAGAAATAAGTTACTAACTTATACGCGATGGTTTTAAACTTGTCCATCAACAACAAGTTATACTACCATGGTTTTGAATTTGTCTATCAACAACGTTCTTCGTGTTCTTCGCGTGTTCTTCGCGTTCTTCGTTCGTTCTTCATTTTTAATCGATATTTTGATTACGATTTCACTTTTTCTTGGAATTTGATGTTATAAAACACCATTCCTTACTAATTTCACTGAATCGTTCATATGATTCATTCGGATTGTTCAAATTCATTACGAAACTTATACTTCCTTAAGAAATTTATAAACTAAATTTCTAATTCTTATTTCTTTATTTTCTCATGATTTCAACCATATGAACTGTAGCAATCCAGAATTTTAATGATAATTTTTAAATATTTATTGAGTTATATAAATATTTAATGAATGTGTTTATTGTTAAATAAATATTTAATTTGATTTGACTTGATTGGTTAATTATTTGTTGAGTAAATAATTAAGGAGTTTAGAAAATTAATTGTTATGAGATAGTATACTAATTTAATTTAATAATTAAGTTAGAGAGTTTATAATGATTAAATGAATTATTATATTTGAATTTGAATTTGTAATTAAAATGATGTGTTAGTTGATTAAATAAAATTATAATTATAAAGAAAATTATAATTATATTGTATTGATTTATGTGTTAAAGTAATTTAATAAATTGTTATTAAAATTAATTAAATTGATTATTAAAAATTTAATTAAATAAAAGTGTGACAAATAACCTTACTATAAAGGAGTTATTTAATTTAATGTATATTAATTCTTTAATCTAATTGTGTTTTACCAAACAAGGTATAAGAATTAATGGATTAATTTTAATTATGTTAGCCAAACAAGCCTTATGGCTTTTGATTTTAAAAAATAAGATATCTGATATCAGTTATACCTATATTTATATTATATAATTAATACATATATTATTATTTATGTTATAATATTAGTACGTAAGTTTAGAATATGAAGAAAGAACTCAGAAAAAGAAAAAGAAGAGAAGAAGAAAGTCTAGAGAATTTGAGAGAGAAATTGGAGAAAAGAAGCTTGAGAATCAAAGAAAAGTTATCATCTTTTAGAAAACAAGGTATCATCTTACCCTTTTAAATTTCTTTAAAGTTATAGTTTTATTCTCTTCTAAAAATTCTCTGTAAAAACTCTGTTAAGGTTGAATTGTTTGTTGTATATAGCTTTATATGATAAATTATTTGTTATAAAGTTATTTTCACAAGTTTATATATGAGTATAGTAAATGAATTCATGTATGTATGTATTTGGTGAAGGAATTTATATTACAGTGAATTGGCATGAATATATATATATATATATATATATATATATATATATATATGGCTTAGTTTAAAATAAAATTGAGGTTTAATTCTCTGTATAATATATAAATTGACTATTGAATTTGAAAGATGATGAATAAACATAAACAAGGTATTTTGAATTAACAGTTTTGGTTGAAAAACACAATCACAGTGATGATTTTCACTGAAAATGTCAAAAAGTGAAGTTTTATCAAAAACAGTGAAATTAAATCTTTTAAATTTGATGTTTATGTTGTTATATGGGTAAAATCATGTTAAGAGTCCTTAAATTATGTTTGTGTGAAGTCTGTATATGTGTTATGTGTTAATTCAGTTGTTAGAAAGTAGCTTGTAGGCTAAAATTGGCTTTGCTCATGCTGTTGTCGAGGCTGGTCGCAGAGGACTGTAGTTCGGCGCCGCAGTGCCAAGCATTGGCTTGTGCCTCGCGCAGCCGCGCCGCGCCGCGCCACAGCGCCGACCCACAGTGTAAACTGTGGCGCCGCAACGTGAGTTAGCAGAATAATCAGACAGTGTGTTTTAGTTACACAAAGTATTAAATAGTTGTTATGATTTAATAAAAGTATTGTTAAGATATGATTTCAGTATTTCTATACTAAGAATGATCATATTATTAATAGCTAACGGGTTTTATTACTAACAAAATTTGATTACGTGATTAAAAATAAAACCTTACATGATGTATATACTATGTTTATATATATAATGTTTGTAGCGACTAATTATGTCATGATGACATATATTTATAGGGTATTGTGATTCGAGTTGTTACGATTTATCTTACACTCAAGCCAAGTTTCTTACTCTACCTTGTTATTATTATGCAAGTTTTCTAACTCTACACTTTCGTTGAGCTAGTTTGTTTATTATTGAGCAAGTTCTTGTATCTAGGTTATTTAGGATGATGCAAGTTTTCTAACTCTATACTTTCATTGAGCTAGTGTTATTGTTACATTGTGCAAGTTTACTTATCCTATCACGATTATATTGAGCAAGTTATTCTTTTTTTAACTTGTTTCGTTAAGAAAGCTTATCGTTCAATTTACTATTTGGTATGTGTGACGACCCCAAAATAGGTATACATCACCCATCTTGACTCGCCAAATAAATGGTATAAAATTCAAATACAACTTAATAACACAACTGTCGTGTAAAATACGACAAAACATAAATTGAGAGTTTTAAAACGAATATTGTCTTCTAGACAGTATTCAACTCAAATGGTGTCATCAATACAATTATTATCACACTATTTCATAGAATAGTGAGGACTACTAATGCTATCATCTGGACCGTCACTCCGTTCCCCGACTAGTCACGGCTACGTTCTCATTTCCTGAAGAGGACAATGAAAGCAAAAAGGGTGAGCTCAACTAGCCCAGTAAGAAATATTATGACTAATATAATGCAAAATAATTTATCGTTAGCCTTCAATAGTGTTAAACTGATAAAATATAATAAACATCAAGTTTAACTGCAGCGGAACAAGCAATCTATTAGAAGAGTCAAGTAGAGAATAAAATCTACTATCTTCTACGATTTAAAAGATTTTTCATCACTTTTATCGCTGAGACTCAGCTTAATAAATAATCTACATCATCCCTGCACTACGGCCAATGATATTCATTAGTATCACGACCAGAAATTATCCATGCACTACGGGCCAAGGATATTCGTGTATTCATCAATGGTCATGATCATGCCAACAACTGTCCACCAATGCACTACGGGCTGGTGAGGACTTTTATCACATCATTTGTAACATTACGGTCATGATTATGCCGAATAATCCCTGGTCATAATCATACCAAGTTCATCTATGCACTACAGGCCACAGATGACTTTCAACATAATATAAACATGAGGATGATGACAATGATATAAGAATTCAATAAAACAAGTTCAAGGATAAATTTTTAAAGATTTATAATTTAATTTATTCAGAAATTAATAACGTCCAAATTGTCAACATGATACTGCTTTGTGGAGTAAAATTCAAGAATAATATTGTACCAAAAATAATTTGGACCGAAAACGAATTAATTTTTATTATGAATAGTACCCTGGGTGAATAGTACTCGAGTGAATAGTACCCCGTGAATAGTACTTCGGGAATAGTAATCTCGTGAATAGTACTCTGGCATGAAAAAGTTAAAAACTTATCAAGAATGCTCAGAATAATATTTGCATGAAAAGATACTGGATGAAACGCAAATATCAAGGATATTCTACTAATTTCATGGAGTATAGAAGCCAAAATTTTAACAAAACGAGTATAGAATTCGAAATCTGAAACAAAATAATAATACTTACATACTACAGAGTATGGAAGAAAATATTATTTCAAACGAATATTGAACAAAAATAACATCCCTTACCTTGAAAAGAAGAGTATTTCAACTGGTATAGCTGTGACGCCCCCAAAAATAGGTATACATCACCCATCTTGGGTCGCCAGATACATGGTACAGAATTCAAATACAACTTACTAATACAACTGTCATGTACAAAATGACAAAACATAAACTGTGAGTTTGAATACAAATATTATCTTCTAGAGAGTATCCATACTCAAAAAGAGTCCTCATTACAAGTATAATCACACTATTACATATAATAGTGAGGACTACTAATGCTATCATCTGGTCCATCACTCCGTTTCTCTACTCGTCCCAGCTATATTCTCATTTTCTGAAGAGAACCGTGAAAGAAAGGGTGAGCTCAGCTAGCCCAGTAAGAAATATTATGACTAAGATAATGCAGAATAAATTATCATTAGTCTTCAACAATGCTAAACTGAAAAAAATATAATAGACATCAAGTTTAACTGCAGCGGAACCAACAATCCATTAAAAGAGTCAAGTAGAGAATAAAATCTACTATCTTTTATGATTTAAAAGGTTTTTCATGACTTTTATCGCTGGGACTCAGCTTAATAAATAATCCACATCATCGAATCACCCTGCACTACGGCCAAGGATATTCTTTAGTATCACGACCACGAATTATCCATGCACTACGGCTAAAGATAATCATGTTTTCATCAACGGTCCTGATCATGCCATAAAATAATTCATCTCTGCACTACGGCCAAAGAGAATCCATAGCCATAATCATACCAAAAACTGTCCATCATTGCACTACGGGCCAATGAGAACTTTTTCCACGTCATTTGTAATATTACGGTCATGATTACACCGAATAATCCTTGGTCATAATCATACCAAGTCCATCTATGCACTACAGGCCACAGATGACTTTCAACAAAATATAAACATGAGGATGATGACAATGATATAAGAATTCAATAAAACAAGTTCAAGAATTAATTTATCTAGGAACTGATAACGTCCAAATTGTCAACATGATACTTCTTTGTAGAGTAAAATTTAAGAATGCTCAGAAGAATATTTCCATGAAAAGATACTGGATGAAGCGCAAATATCAAGGATATTCCACTAATTTCATGGAGTATAGAAGTCAAAGTTTTAACCAACCGAGTATAATAAAGAATGGAATAACAAGAGAAATCACCATGCATGCGGTACTTTGCATAGACAGGTTATTCCAACAAAATAATAATAACGGACAGACACACACCGACATGATGTTCCAACAGAATAATAAAGACGGAACCAGGTCCGGTGTAAAACACACAGACAGGATGTTCCAACAGAAACCAGATCCGGTGTAAAACACACAGACAGGACGTTCCAACAGAATAATAAAAGAATGTCATCAAGTATAGGGTAGACCGCGTATACAGGTTATTCCAACAGAATAATAAATAATGGAATAACAGAAGTTCTCTTCATGAATACAAAAGAAATAATACCCCTTACGGGTACAACAAATAATATCTCTTACCTTTGAAAGAAAAGTATTCCGACTGGTAGGGAGAGAATATATTCGAAGAAACTTGTACTACGCTCAAAGCTTTCTTAAACTCTAAAGAAATACGCTCAAGATTATAGAAGAAGAACTCTCTCTAGGGTTTCAATGAATTCGTAAGAAAATAATGAAGGAATGAGCTTCTATTTATAGGAAAATAGAATGCATAGTAACTAATCCATGAACGGTCCAGATTGATTTACTTTAATCTAACGGTCCATATTTAAAGAAAAATCTTTTAAATAAAATATAATATATTCTATTTATAGAATAACTTTAATAAAGTATTATGTTTTATATAAAAAGATGTTTCTGTTTTATTACGTTAATAATACGAATAAAACAAAACTTCATTATCGCTAAATAATTCATATTATTAATTGACAATAATTGAATCAAACTGAGTGACTTCTCAAATAAACATTAATAATCAATACCGTGTGTTACTATGCAACCACACGTATTACTGTACTTTTACTACCGAGTAGTTCAACAGTATCAACGGTAAAACTTTCGACGTTATTTTTAATAAAATATTTTTGTCATTTTCTCAATCCGACAATAATTCTGTTGTGGGGTCCACCAATAACTGTGTCGTCGTACGAATATTCCCCGACAAAAATAATATTCCCCGACCAATCGAATATAATACAACAACTTGTATACTTTGCAAAATTTATAAATACTACACACAACTATAATATTATCTCAAATTCACACCATAATATTTAAAAAAATATTTTGAAAAAATTAAATCTTTATTCATAAAATCTGGGGTTTCACAATAGCAGGGATATTTTTGAAGAAAATTTTCACTATTTTCTACGTTCAAAGCTTTCTAAAACTCTAAAGAAATATACTCAAGATTATAGAAGAAGAATTCTCTAATTCTAGTGTGATTTTTAATTCTAACTTAAGCGCCTATTTATAGGAAAATACTAGAACTTCATGGGAGACTAAAATAATAAAATAATATTATTATTTTATTTTTTTTCAATTTTTACATCCACCCACCAAATGACCAGCCAACATGCAACAAAAATTTTAGCCCACAAGTTTGAAAAACAAAAGTGGGTCCCACCCAATTTTAATAAAAATATTTTATTTTTTGAAACTTCATTAATTCATAATAAATAGCTTTTTATCAAAAAAATACGAATCTTATGTCCATTCCACACGAAATCAAATTCTCTACAACTTTGTAGCTTTAAGTTTTTCCAAATTCCAGACAGAAAATATCTGAAATCCATAAACGGATGATTTTTAACACTTTTTAAAATTCATAACAAATCATACGTTAATTTTTAACGGTTCAAAATTTGTGGACATATACTCAACTTATATATGCATAACATATCCAAAAATCACAACGATCCAATGGTCGGATTAAAATTATAACTCACGCAATAGAGATTTAAGAACACCGATTGATTTTTTTAAATACCTCCAATCCGACAAAATACTGATAAAACACATCAACATTAATTCCTTCATTTATAACCACATAAAATAAATATTTTCCTATCCATCATTTAAGTCCACATAAAATAAATATTTTCTTATCATATAAATCAATAATTAATTTTTCACAAATAATATTACAGAATCACAATAATGACAACCATGCCGTTCCCAGGAAAGAGGGGGCTTTTCGATAAGGATTTCTCCTTACTGGTGCGCAATTACGTGACCAAACCTCTCCTTGACAGAACTTTCTAGACATTGCCAATAATGCTATCTAATAATATTATTCAAATAATATGAATTATTGATTTGATAATAAAAAATACTATGCATTGACAATTATTAAAACAACAATAATATAAAATATCAACGCAGCAATTATTGAATCAATAAAATAAAATATTAAACAGTAATTACTGTTACAATTATTAAGTAGTGCCTTCTTACGTAAGAATCAATAATTCAAAAATATTGTGCAATATCGTGTGCTACTGTGCAACCCCGCGTATTACTATATTTTAACCACCAGGTATTCTAACAGTTTAACGGTAAAATTTTCGTCGTTATTTTATAAAAAGATATTTTTGTCGTTTTCTCAATCGGACAATAATTTCGTTGTGGGGTACACCAATAATTGTGTCGTCGTACGAATATTCCCTGTTAAAACGAATATTTCCCGACCAATCGAATATTATATAACAATTTGCATACTTTGCAAAATTTATAAATATTACCCACAACTATAACATTATATCAAATTCACTCCATAATATTCAAAAATGATATTTATAGAAAATGCATCTGTATTCATAAAAGTTGGGGTCTTACAACCTCCCCTTCTTATGAAATTTTATCCTCGAAATTAGGGTACGTACCTGGTATGTCGAAGAGGTAAGGACACCTTGATTTCATTTCAGATTCTAACTCCCAGGTTATTTCCTCAACATTGTGGTTTCTTCACAAAACTTTGACTTTAGGTATAACCTTGAAGCGTAAAATATGCTCCTTCTTATCCAAGGTTTTAACAGGAACCTCTTCATACGTTAAATCTTCCATTATATCTTCCGGTTCTAACTCAATAATGTGATTCGGGTCTTTCACATATTTAAGTAACATAGATATGTGAAAAACGTTATGAACACGAGACATACTTGGCGGTAAGGCGAGTCTATAAGCCACAGTTCCTACTCGTTCGAGGATTAAAAATGGGTCAATGAATCGAGGATTGGGCTTTCCTCTCTTTCCAAATCTCGTAACTCCTTTCAATGGAGCAACGCGTAACAACACATATTCTCCAATATTGAATTCCACGTCCTTTCGATGAAGATCAGTATAACTCTTTTGTCGATCTTGTGAGGTTTTTATACGTTGTTGGATTGTTTGATTCTTTTTCGTAGTCATACGTACCAACTCCGATCCCAACAACGTTGCTTCACCCACCTGATCCTAGCATACTGGAATGGAGCCACTTTCTTCCATACAATTCCTCGAATGGAGCCATGCCAATACTTGCTTGATAACTGTTGTTGTAGGAAAACTCCACCAATGGTAAGAACTTGTCCCAACTTCCCTTGAAGTCAAGGACATAGAGTCTTAATAGATCTTCAAGAGTTTGAATAGTCCTCTCTGACTGCCCGTTCGTTTGAGGATGATAAGCCGAACTAAATCGTAAATTTGTGCCCATAGCTTTTTGCAAACTAACACAAAATCTTGAAGTCAATCTTGGGTCTCGATCAGAAACTATGGATACTGGCATACCATGCAATCTTACAATCTTATTTATGTGCATACGAGCAAGACATTCAAGTGTATAAGTTTTTCGTATAGGTAAGAAATGAGCTGACTTGGTCAATCTATCAACAATGACCCAAATCACATCTATGCCTTGAGAAACCTTGGGAAGATCGGTAACGAAATCCATGGTAATGTGCTCCCACTTCCATTTTAGAATTTCAAGTAGTTGCAATGGACCTTTTGGTACTTGATCCTCCGTCTTGACTCGTTGACAAGTTAGACACCTTGAGATAAACTCCGCGATCTCTCTCATCATATTGCTCCACCAAAATGTATGTCAAAGATCATGGTACATTTTGGTACTCCCAAGATGGATTGCAAATGGTGTGTTGTGCACGTCCATCGTAATTTTATACTTTAAATCAAGGTCGTTAGGAATACAAAGTCTGGAGTTGACTTGAAGTATTCCTTCTTTATCGATTCTTGCTTCCGGTATAGCATCTTCTTACACTTTCTTCCTCATACGCATCAGCTTCAGGTATGTAGCTTGAGTAGCTTTAACTTTATCGATTAAAGTCGGTTCTACTCGTATATTCGTTATCATCACATGGGTCCCTGGAGTCTTTAATTCTATTTTCATCCTTTGCAAATCATATAAAATGGGCCTTTGCATTGACAATATCGCACTCGTACCTGCATATGATCTTCTACTCAATGCGTCAGCTACTACGTTCACTTTACCAGGATGGTATTGAATGGTATGATCATAATCTTTCAACAGTTCAAGTCAACGTCGTTGCCGCATGTTGAGTTCCTTTTGGGTGAAGAAATATTTAAGGCTTTTATAATCCGTAAAGATCTCCACTTGCTCCCCCATACAATTAATGCCTCCAAATTTTAAGTGTGAAGACAACAGCTACCAACTCTGGATCATGAGTAGGATAATTCCTCTCATATTCTTTGAGTTGTCGAGAGGCATAGGCTATGACTTTCCCATGTTGCATGAGAACACATCCTAACCCTTTGCCCGAAACATCACTATAGATGACAATTCCCTCCGAGCTAGATAGTATTGTCAGAACAGGTGCTGAAATGAGTCTCCTCTTGAGTTCTTAAAAACTCTTCTCACATTCCATGCTCCAACCGAATTTTGTATCTTTCCGAGTCAGCTGAGTTAATGGAGTAGCGATTCGAGAAAATCCTTCTACGAATCTCCGATAATAACCAGCTAAGCCGAGAAAGCTACGTACTTCGGTCACTAATTTAGGTTGCTCTCAGCTTTGAATAGCTTTAATCATTGTCGGGTCAACAGATATTCCATGACTTGATACTACGTGCCTAAGGAATGCTACTTCCTCAAGCCAGAACTCGCATTTCTTTAACTCGGCATAAAGCTTGTTTTCACGAAGCTTTTGGAGTATCAGCCTCAAGTGTTGCTCATGATCTTCACGGCTTTTGGAATATATGAGGATGTCATCAATAAAGACGACCACAAAGTGATCTAAATATTCCTTGAATACTCGGTTCATCATATCCATGAAGGCAGTAGGATCATTAGTCAATCCAAAAGACATGACTAGGAATTTATAATGCCCGTACCGAGTTCTGAAAGCCGTCTTTAGAATGTTATCGGTTCTAATCTTCAACTGATGATATCCGGAATGAAGATCGATCTTTGAAAAGAATTTGGCGCCTTGCAACTGGTCAAACAGGTCATCAATACGTGGCAATGGGTACCTATTCTTAATGGTGACATGATTCAACTCCCGATAATCAATACAAAGTCACATACTCCCATCTTTCTTCTTCACGAATAGAACAGGAGCACCACAAGGAGACGTATTAGGATAAATGAAACTGATGTCTAACAATTCCTGCAATTGGGTCTTTAACTCCTGAAGTTCAATAGGAGCCATTCGATATGGGGCTTTAGAAATGGGTTTTGTACAAGGTTCAAGGTCGATACAAAATTCAATTTCTCGCTCTGGGGGTAGGCCAAGAAGTTCTTTAGGGAATACGTCAGGAAATTTATTAATAATAGAAATATCATTCAAAACTGACGTATTTTTATTTAAATCTGTGACATGAGCTAAGAAAGCTTGACATCCTTTTCTCAATAAACGAATAGCTTTATGGCTTGAGATGACAATGATTGATTTTAATGGTTTGGTTTCTTGAATTCGCATAATAGGTTGGTTAGGAATATGAAAGCTAACAACCTTACGAAAATAATCAATTTTTGCATGATGAGTAGTTAACCAATCAATCCCTAGAATTACATCAAAAATAAGTATTTTCAATGAAATAAGATCGACAGGTATTGTGAGGGTACCGATTTGAACCAAACAAGACTTATAAATAGTGGATGTAATTAAGGTTTCTCCCAACGGAGTTTCAACAGATAAGTCAAAGTTTAATTTCTCCGGAGTCAAATTTAAACGTTGAACGCAAGTAGGAGAAATAAAAGAATGGGTAGAACCAGTATCAAATAAAGTATAGACTTCGCTAGAGTTTATGATAAGCTTACCTGTGATGACCTCGTTTGGGTTCCTTGCTTTCTAGGAGGTCACGACAAACGCTCTCCCTTGAACTACTGGTTTTGACTTTTCTGGGACGGCCTTTGGTGCCTCCATCCCAGCTGGACTTGTCTTCGGTGCACGACAAAATCGGGCTACGTGACCTTCTCTTCCACAATTATAACATGTTTTGGACTGCATCGCGCAGTTTAGACTGATGTGTCCCTCCCCTCCGCATTTGAAGCATATGATAGGTGGTCGTTCTCTTTCCTTAACAACGGGTGCTGGTGCTGACGTCTTTCCATCATTGTTGAATCTCCTCTTCTTGAAATGTTCACTCTTATTGTCTTGGCCATGATTACCACCGAAGTGGTTACCATTTCTAGCATATTAATTCCCTCCACGTTTGTTGTCACCGCTTCGAAGACTGCTACCACTGGTATTATCATTTTGTTGGCTGCTCTCTCTTGGTTGGGTTGACTCATTATCACGTTCCAATAACTGAGCCCTATTCACAACATCTGAATACAAGCAAAGTTTATGAGATATAAGGTATTGATGAATCTCGGGTTTCAAACCTCTTAGAAACATTCGCGTCATTCTCTCCTCATTACCAACTAAGTGGAATGCAAACCGGAATAACTCAGCAAACTTGGCTTCGTACTGTGACACGGTCATGTTGTTTTGCTCTAGTTTAATGAACTCTACCTCTTTCATGTGACGAATACTTTCGGGAAAGTACTTGCCGTTGAACAGTTCTTGGAACTTCTCCGAAGACATCTTCAGTACGGCAGGTTGAGTACGCTTTACAGATTCCCACCAGTAATCTGCTTTTGCCCGCAACATGAAGGTAGCAAAGGGAACCTTTTGCTCCTCAAAGCCTCCTAAGACATCGAATATCTGGTTGATCTGCTTTATCTGTCTCCGCCGTAAGTGGTTTTGGCTCTCCAAAAAACTCCGGTGATCCCAGCTCCTTGAACTGTTTAGCAGTGACCGTCCGAGAGTTGCCAGTATTTCCACCTACATTTCGGACAGGAGTCTCGCTTGCCTAATGTTGCATGAATTACAGAAAGCCTCTGAACATTCCACCGTTCATCTTTTGGTCAGTGTTGTTATTTCCATGAGGATTGTTGCCTTCCTGATGCACATTATCCTAATTGTTGATCTGTAGAGACTCAACGGTCTCTTGTGCTCCATTGCTATTCTTAACATTCTCAGATGTCATTTTCAAATATTGCCATAAAACAAGGGTTAATTGACATGTCACATATTATCCCTATACTCTGACCGACCAATTAAATACCAAATAAACTTAGGTAGGTCATACTAGTGAAGGGAATTTCTCATCTCTCCCCTTATACTTCTTGTCTCACATCTCATCCAGGGATCATATCCCTAATCTTTGATACCAACTGTGATGCCCCCAAAATAGGTATACATCACCCATCTTGAGTCGCCAAATACATGGTACAAAATTCAAATACAACTTAATAACACAACTGTCGTGTAAAATACGATAAAACATAAACTGAGAGTTTTAAAACGAATATTGTCTTCTAGACAGTATTCAACTCAAATGGTGTCCTCAATACAATTATTATCACACAATTTCATAGAATAGTGAGGACAACTAATGCTATCATTTGGACTGTCACTCCGTTCCCCGACTAGTCCCGGCTACGTTCTCATTTCCTGAAGAGGACAATGAAAGCAAAAAGGGTGAGCTCAACTAGCCCAGTAAGAAATATTATGACTAAGATAATGAAGAATAATTTATCGTTAGCCTTCAACAGTGTTAAATTGATAAAATATAACAAACATCAAGTTTAACTGCAGCGGAACAAGCAATCCATTAGAATAGTCAAGTAGAGAATAAAATCTACTATCGTCTACGGTTTAAAAGGTTTTTCATCACTTTTATCACTGAGACTCAGCTTAATAAATAATCCACATCATCCCTGCACTACGACCAAGGATATTCATTAGTATCACGACCAGAAATTATCCATGCACTACGGGCCAAGGATATTCGTGTATTCATTAATGGTCATGATCATGCCAACAACTGTCCACCAATGCACTACGGGCTGGTGAGGACTTTTATCACATCATTTGTAACATTACGGTCATGATTATGCCGAATAATCCCTGGTCATAATCATACCAAGTTCATCTATGCACTACAGGCCACAGATGACTTTCAACATAATATAAACATGAGGATGATGACAATGATATAAGAATTCAATAAAACAAGTTCAAGGATAAATTTTTAAAGATTTATAATTTAATTTATCCAGAAATTAATAACGTCCAAATTATCAACATGATACTGCTTTGTGGAGTAAAATTCAAGAATAATATTGTACTAAAAATAATTTTGGACCGAAAATGAATTAATTTTTATCATGAATAGTACCCCGCGTGAATAGTACTCGAGTGAATAGTATCCCGTGAATAGTACTTCGGGAATAGTAATTTCGTGAATAGTACTCTGACATAAAAAAGTTAAAAACTTATCAAGAATGCTCAGAATAATATTTCCATGAAAAGATGCTGGATGAAGCGCAAATATCAAGGATACTCTACTAATTTCATGGAGTATAGAAGCCAAAATTTTAACAAAACGAGTATAGAATTCAAAATTTGAAACGAAATAATATTACTTACATACTATATAGTGTGGAAGAAAATATTATTTCAAGCGAATATTGAACAAAAATAGCATCTCTTATCATGAAAAGAAGAGTCTTCCAACTGGTATAGCGGGGATATTCTTGAAAAAAAATTCATTGTTTTCTACGCTCAAAGCTTTCTAAAACTCTAAAAAAATACGCTCAAGATTATAGAAGAATGATTCTCTGATTCTGGTATGATTTTCAATTCTAACTTAAGCTCCTATTTATAAGAAAATACTAGAACGCCATAGGAGACTAAAATAATAAAATAATATTATTTTTTTATTTTTTTCAATCTTTACGTCCACCCACCAAATGAGCAGCCAACTTGGAACAAAAATTTCAGCCCACAAGTTTGAAAATCAAAAGTGGGTCCCACCCAATTTTAATAAAAAAACATTTAATTTTTTGAAACTTCAGTAATTCATAATAAATAGCATTTTTATCAGAAAAATATAAATTTTATGTTCATTCCATATGAAATCGAATTCTGTACAACTTTGTAGCTTTAAGTTTTTCTGTATTCCAGACAGAAAATATTCGAAATCCACAAACGGATGATTTTTAACACCTTTTAAAATTCATAACAAATCATGAGTTAATTTTTAACGGTTCAAAATTTGTAGACATATACTCAACTTATACATGCATAACATATCCAAAAATCACAACGATCCAATGGTCGGATTTAAATTATAACTCACGCAATAGAGCTTTAAGAACGCCGATTGATTTTTTTAAATACCTTCAATCCGACAAAATACTGATAAAACACCTGAACATTAATTTCTTCATTTATAACCACATAAAATAAATATTTTTCTATCCATCATTTATGTCCACATAAAATAAATATTTTCTTATCATATAAATCAATAATTAATTATTCAGAAATAATATTACAGAATCACAATAATGACAACCAGGTCGTTCCCAGGAAAGAGGGGGCTTTCCGATAAGGATTTCTCCTTACTGGCACACAATTAGATGACTAAACCTCTCCTTGACAGAACTTTCTAGACATTGCCAATAATGATATCTAATAATATTATTCAAATAATATGAATTATTGATTTGATAATGGGAAATATACTGTGCAGTGACAATTATTAAAATAGCAATAATATAAAATATCAACGCAGCAATTATTGAATCAATAAAATAAAATATTAAACAGTAATTACTGTAATAATTATTAAGTAGTGCCTTCTTACGTAAGAATCAATAATTAAAAAATAATATGCAATACCGTGTGCTACTGTGCAACCCCGACTATTACTATATTTTAACTACCGGGTATTCTAACAGTTTAACGGTAAAACTTTCGCTGTTATTTTATAAAAAGATATTTTTGTCGTTTTCTCAATCCGACATTAATTCTGTTATGGGGTCCACCAATGATTGTGTCGTCGTACGAATATTCCCTGTTAAAATGAATATTCCCCGACCAATCGAATATTATATAACAACTTGCGTACTTTGCAAAATTTATAAATATTACCTACAACTATAGCATTATATCAAATTTACTTCATAATATTCAAAAATGATATTTATAGAAAATTCATCTTTATTCATAAAAGTTGGGGTCTTACAATATGCATGCTCAATACTCAATTCTAAATAAGATTTTAATCTTAGCTTAATGTTGTTCAAGCAAGGTATGTTATATTATTCAATATTTATGCTATTAGATTATTCCTAAAGTATGACCTTAATTTATAATGTCGATTCAGTTACGATTATTCCATAGCATAACGTTTTAATTTTTATTCAACTAATCCTTAGTTGATGTCCGTTGAATTCCAAATTACCTTGAAGTTTATCCAAACCAAACTTACTTTGGGGCGGGCTTGTATTCTAAATGCTAAGATGAACAACCCTATTATTAGGGGATAATTTACGCTTAGCGTTGAAATGTTTGTGCACAATACATTGTACGAAGGGTTGATCCCCCTAAGTATGAGGAGTCCTTATAGTCTTATGACTGTTAAAGTTTAAGTTGAAAGATTACTTATAACTGTGGACATAGTTCGTGATCTTAGGACCCTCAAATATTTGATTCAAAATTTTGATTATCTTTAATAGAACATATTGTTCAGTTCTATTGAGCCTATTATTTGGCAATTGTTATAAAGTTTTATTCATTATCATTTCATGTGAGCTTTGTTTGCTCACTCTTACTTATATAACTATTACAGCTAAAGTTGAGAAGGTCGATGTACCTAGCACCAGTAAAGGGAAAGGAAAGATGAACAAGTATTGAAGGCTTGTAACATGTTGACATTTATTTTATTGTCAGACTTTATTTGAATTATGTAATGAAGTTATTAATTTTCCGCATATGAATGTTTGTATTTAAAGGTTAGATAACTTGGGAGATTTTTATTAATGTAATCCTTTAATGGGAAGGTTTATTATTCAATTTTATTATGATTGGGTAGTTAGATATGAATGTTTATATCAAGTGAACACCCAATCCTATGGGAACGAAGTACCCGAATTTGGAGATGTCACATGAACCAGTCTTACCATCTTTTACTCCTATTCTCATTAAGCTATGTTTTTAACATAGAAAACTTAAAGAAAAATTACTTAGAAGTTAGGTTTTTGATTGCATTTCTTCTTTAATCTTCTTCCGTTGGACAAAGTTTGCTTACGAGCTAGCTTTTCCTCTTCCTCTTCCTCTTCCTCTTCATCCAAACTCTCTCTCTCTCTCAAGTGTTGGTGATTTTCAAAAATCACCAACAAATGAGCTTAAGCTCTCTTTTTATAGAAAACCAAGGCTAGGGGCAAAATAATCATTTCGCCCCAAAGTTACTGTTCCTACCTCCTTACTATTCATACATCCTTATTATTCATGAAGCTTCCCTTGGAAGTTTTGTGCTTCTGTCTTACGGAATTCATCCGACAGTTTGAAAAACTGCGATTCTCAGAATCTAAATATTTTTAGATATTTCTTCTATCCTTTACAGATTAACTTTTATGTATTCTGCGGAACTCTAAAAAACTGAAAAAACACTTTTTGATGTTAAGCGTTTTTCTTCACGTTTTCTCCTAACGTATTTAAATGAATGAAAAGTACATAACAATAGTTTTCGTCATTTTTATTTCGTCTGATTTCTGCACGTTTTTCGAGAAAAACTTTTATCGGCTTACTTAACTTTTCACGATATATTATTGTTATATCTTTTGACGGAATGTTATTTCGACATACTGAACTCTCAGAAAGGCTTAGGTTATTCAAACCCTAACCCTTAGGTTTCGTCGGGTGAATAGTGCATATTTCGTCTTTTTCCCCAGAAATATTTTTATTCCAGAAAAAAATTTATTTTCGTCTTGAAAATTCTTACTCGTTCAGTATAGCTCGTAGCCAGAATCCTCCCGACTTATAATTATCTTAGGTTCTAGAACGATTAATAAACACATAGCACAAAATATTATTAATAAAAATTTATTTTATTAATAACTAATTCTTTAAACTTAAATTCTGGATAATCCGATTTTCCTCAGGTTGTCACACTTCCCTCCTTATAAAAAATCCATCCTTAGAATTTCATAAAACTACACCCATACCCCGGGTCCTCACATTCTCCCTTCTTCGCAGAATTTCGTCCTCTAAATTTTAGTTTACTCTTCTTCTCAACTTCTCTTCAAAGAAGTTCTTATCTTTCAAACATTCCCTAACCTTCATAACTTATCAAGAATTATGAAGTAGAATGAATAGCGAGGAATAAAAGAATTCCTTTAAAACATTTCATACTTTTGCCGAGAGGTCAAATCGACCATGAACTCTTTCTAGGTTTAACAACATTTCACCGTAAACCCTTATATCATGGTCAGTTTACAATCACCAAGAAGGTAAACTACCTCTTCGATACGTAGGCGATCAACCCATCGTATAACCCCATTTTGGGGTATGTTCACCTCAGACTTTGTAACAATCCAAAATTTTATTTATAATTTTAAATATTTATTGAATTAAATAAATATTTTTAATTGACGTGTTTGTTGTTTAGTAGATATTTATTGGATTATTTATTAGTAAGTAAATAATCCATGAGTTATAGAAATTAACTTAATTAAGATAAAAGAGTGAAGAATGTGACGATTTGATTATTTGAGTTGTGATTCTGGGGACATAATCCTTGTAAGGAGGGAAGGATGTAACGATCCAAAATTTCAAATTGTAATATTAAATATTTATTAATATATAAATATTTATTTGATGCGCTTATTGTTGAAATTGATGAGAGAAATATTTTATTGATGTAATGGTTGCTAGTAAATATTTACTAATCTAAATTCATTAGATTATATTCTAAATTAAATTAATTTATAATTTAGAGAGTTATAATATAACATGAGATGTTATATTATTGTTTTAATTTAATAATTTAAGGTGGTATATTAAGTTATTAAATAAAATTATAATGAGATTATAATTTTGTGATATTTGGTCAAGTGGGAAATTTATTTAGTATGTGGTAATTAGTTTATTTAATTAAGATTGGATATGGAAATCCAAGTAAACAGTGCAGGACAATAAACTATATTATAAATAACTTATGAAAATAAATTAAAGGAGTTTTAAATTTAGTTTAACCAAACAAAGACTTAGAGCTTTTGAAATTTTAATTTTAATCTTGTTTTGCTAAACAAGGCTTAAAGAATGATTAAGTCATTATTTTAATAGGTTTTACCAAACAAGGCCTTATGGCTTTTATGTTTAAAATAATAATAATAAAAAAAACTGATAAGTATTTAGTAGCCTTATTATATTATACGTCAGTTTTATTTTTATGTTAGCGTCAGTTTTAGTTTACGTGAAAAAGGGTTTGGCCTAAGCCTAAGAAGAAGAGAAGGGTTTGGTCTAAGCCTAAGAAGAAGAGAGAGTTACAAAGAAGATTGAGAGAGACATATTCTCTGAGAAATTGAAAAAGAGGTTATTATGAGAATCAAAGAAGGGAGAGGAAGGATAATCAAGTCATTCTCATCATCTAATTAAGCTTAAGGAGAAATTAAAAGGTAATATTATAGCCCTAGCTTTTATTTATGTTTTATCAAAGTTTTTTTTTCTCTTTAATTGGTTATGGTGCATGATTTGAGTAAAGAATTGGTTTATAAAGATTATTGAGTGTGTATAATCTGTTAACCATCATATATGATTGATACTTGTTTGTCAAATTCGTGAGAATTGGAATTGTTGGAAGAAATTATAAAACATTGTTTATATTTATATGTTACGGCTTAGAAAGTACAAAATTTCATGATCAATAATTGCTATAATCTGCAATTTGATAATAGATGTTGTTAGTATGTTGAAAAACGAAAACAACCCAAGTTGAATGAGTCAAAACGGATGTAAAACGAATTCACAGTGAAAAATTTCGCTATGAATGTCAAAAGAAGAAGAAAGAAGAGAAATAGTGAAATTAAAGGTTGTAATCTTTGATGTTTACGTTGTTTATATGGTTAGAAACGTGTTAGAAACATTAGATTATGTTTATGTAAACATATTTACTCATTGGGTAGTTTGGTATGGTTGTTAGAAAGGAGTTTGGAGGCCTAATTTGGCTTTTCGTAGTGTTCTAGAGCTAAAATCGCATAATCACAGCAGTGACCCCCGCCCCGGGGGGCGCCCCTAGTGCAAAAACCCCAGCCCCGGCGGGGGGGTGTTCTGTCAAGCCAAAATTTTGAAGAAAAAAAAATTGACCGGACGTAGTTTACTAAAATGAGTATAACTTTTTCATACGAACTCTGATTGATGCGATTCAAGATGATTCGGAACGAGGACGAATAGGCCTACAACTTTTATTCTTTAAGGTTTTCAATTTGAAATCGTTATGAAGGGTCAAAATGGTCATATTTAGGACTGTTGTGTTTTCGAAGGCAATCGGAGGGCGTCAGACATGCATGTATGCTAGTGTAGTGCTCTTGACGATAAAAGATGTTGTTCTAAGTTATAAAACATGAATGTTAGTAAATATAATGATGCTTAACATTAATATAATGATGTATTAGATAAGTTATAGAAGCATAGTAAGCATACACAAAAGATGCAAATCGGGCGTGTGACGAATAAATGTCGAAACGCCGTGATAATTGTTAATGAATGTAAAAAGTGTTTTTAGTCAAATGAAATGGATATTATAAAGTATGAAATGGGTTTAATATAAAACCAATAATGATTCCTAGCAAAATTTGAACACTTTAATGAATTTCGAATATTACATAAGTCGAAAAGTTAACACAATCTAATTGAACATTGTGTGTTAACTAATAGGAAAGATTATGAGATGTGGAGTAGAGTTTACATTACAATTAATATGTGTTGTTATGTGACTAATAGTTGATGTGTATGATTATATAATTGTGTAGGGCACGTGAAGTGCAGATAACTGTAAGTTGTTAAACTGTTATTGGTAAACAACGATCAAGGCAAGTCTTTCGGTTCCTATTTGTTACGTGGACTTGATGAACTGTTTTAAATTGTATGATATGTTATACATGTTGAAATCATAAAATGTTTAAGTCAATATATGACTGCATTGTTTTGGCTAAGTAATGATGATTGAGTAAGGAACTCAATCTTTATATTTGCTATATGAATTAAAAGCATGTATGCCATGTTACCTTAATGAGATGTATATCGAGCATGTTATTATGTGTTATGTGATGCATGAAAACTATTAGACTTTGATGGGCTGTCGAGCTCACTCTTGCAAATAACCACTTTTGCAGGTCAAGATTTTAAGATAAAGATATGTGCTAAGTGAGTTATAGAGATCTATATTCACGAAGATTACTTATGTTTTATGAGAAATGTATTTCATATTTTGAATGTAACATGTTGAATTGTAAGTTGAGTTATCCAATGTATATGGATATTTAGTTATGATGTAAGACTTTGTATAGTCATTTTGTTGTAACGATTCATGATATAAGATTGAATCAAGGAGATGTAATGTAAAGGTTGCGATTCAGGGCAAGAAAGAAGGAAATGTATAAACGTTCTAAATATTCCGCAATTTTAGTGTTTTTAATATCGAATAATGATGTAAAATTTGAGATTTAATGTGTGGTTAACGACCGAAGTTGAGATTTAAATTGTATGGATTTTGGGGTCGTTACAGATTTTATTGAGAGAAAGGTGCAAGATGGGGCTTTAGTTCATTATGTGGCTGCCAGGACGAATCAACAGCAAAATAGAGGACCTGTTCAGGCAGCCCAACCAGTTCAGCAAGTGTTCCCCGCTCCTGAACCGCCCGCAAGACAAGTGATAGATGTCATCACTGGGGGCACTTCGAGCAAGCTTGTTGGAAAGAAGCGCCGAAGTTATCTGGATTCGGTCATGTCAGTTGCGGGTACCCTCCCGAAGACTGACAGACCCTTCCAGGGTACGGTAATTTCCTTTACAGATGAGGATTATCCTTCGGAAACCATCAAACCGCATGAGGGATCATTGGTCGTGACGGCACAAGTGGGTTCGGTGGACATGAAGCGTATGATGATCGACAACGGGTCTTCTGTAGATATCTTATATGCTCATGCATACCAGAGGATACATCTTAATGGACAGAAGATGGAGATCGGACAGGAGGCCCCTTTATATGGCTTCAGCAACGATCCGGTCAAAGTGGCTGGAACCATTGAACTGCCGGTTATCTTCGGAACGGCCCCCCAACAGGTAGAAATTATTTGTAAATTTTATGTTGTGCATGTAGATTCCGCTTATAATGCTTTTTTGGGGAGGCCCACTTTAACTGCTTTACAAGCTGTAACCTCAATCCCTCATTTCAAAATCAAATTTCCTACGGCTTATAGGGTTGGAGAAGTGAAAGGGGATCTAGATCTGGCCAGAAGATGTTACATAAATGCTGTGATCACTTCGGGGGTAGGGGTGTCAAAGCAAAAATAGACCATGGCAATAGAGATCGAACCCTTCACGGAAAGCAGCTCAGAGCCGTTGGTCATGCCAACTGAAGAGACAGAAGAGATAGAGCTCATCCCGGGCAAGGCTAACAAGACGGTGAAAATAGGTTCAGGTCTACCAGAACCTCTCAGGACGAACCTCATTGAACTCCTGCAGTGTTATGTTGACATCTTCGCCTGGGAACCTCAGGATATGCCGGGAGTAAGCAGGGATATCACAGAGCATCGATTAGAAGTGGACCCGTCGAAGAAGCCAGTTCGGCAAAAGAGGAGGATCTTTGCGCCCGAGCGCCAAAGAATCATCGATGAAGAAATTGCGAAGCTGCTAGCTGCTGACTTCATCTTCGAGATCGACTATCCGTAGTGGATGGCAAATGTGGTGCTGGTCCAGAAGCAGAATGGGAAGTGGCGGGTTTGCATCGACTATACGGATCTGAATAAAGCTTGTCCAAAGGATTTCTACCCGTTACCCCACATTGACCAGCTCATCGATGCAACTTCGGGGTATGCCTTGTTGAGCTTCATGGATGCATTCTCTGGCTATCATCAAATCTCCATGTGTAAAAAGGATATACCGAAGACGGCGTTCATTACGCATCGTTCGGTATATGCCCACAAGAAAATGACCTTCGGCCTCATCAACGCCGGGGCCACTTACCAGAGGATGATGAACTATGTTTTCAGGCGTCAGTTGGGCAAGAATATGGAAGTATATGTGGATGACATGATTGTTAAGAGCATGTTGGTGCACAAACATCTAGATGACCTGGAGGAATGCTTTCAGACAGTCCGTCATCATAAATTGAGACTGAATCCTGCCAAGTGCACCTTCGGATTAGGGGCTGGCAAATTTCTGGGTTATCTGGTCAGTCAGAGGGGAATTGAAGCCAATCCAGAAAAGATTCAAGCGATCCTGAACATGAAGACTCCTCAGTCATTTAAAGATGTTCAGCGTCTGACGGGAAGGATTGCAGCGTTGAGGAGGTTTATGTCCAAATCGGTAGAAAGGTGTTTGCTATTTTTTGACACGTTGAAAGGGCCGAAGAATGCCAAGACGTTACAATGGACTTCGGAATGTGAAGACGCCTTTCAGAGCATTAAGTCCTACTTATCTTCGGCGCCTTTGTTGGTAAAGCCCGCTCCTACTGAGCCTTTGTATTTGTACTTAGCAGCTAGTTCGTTGGCAGTAGGAGCAGTTTTGGTGTGAGAAGTTGGGGGTAAGCAGCACCCAGTTTATTATGTAAGCCATGTCCTTCGGGATGCTGAAACAAGGTACCCGAACATTGAGAAGTTTGCTTTTGCTTTAATAACTGCTAGTCGGAAGCTCATGTAGTACTTCCAGGGTAGGTTGGTAACAGTCTACACAGATCAGCCTTTGAAGAAAATTATGGGCAAACCTGAGGTATCGGGGAGATTAGCTGCATGGACGATGAAGTTATCTCAGTTCTTCATTGAATATCATCCCCGAACTGCCATCAAGGGGCAGGCCTTGGCAGATTTTGTGGTCGAATGTTCATTTTCTGAAGCTGATGAGGCTGTAGCAGAAGCTGAAGGATCTGATAGTGTAGTTGTGGTTCTTCAGCAGAAGCAGAGTTTGTAGACACTGTATGCAGATGGGTCCTCTACCACGGACGTCAGCGGAGCAGGGATTATTCTGACCAGTCTGGAGGGATTCAAAGTACAACAGGCCATCAGATTTCAGTTTAAAGCGACGAACAATGAAGCAGAGTACGAAGAAGTGTTGGCGGGATTGCGACTAGCTAAGAGTCTCGAAGTGCAAAGAATAGTTATCTTCAGCGACTCTCAGTTAGTCGTTAAACAAGTCTCTAGGGAATACGAAGCCCGAGGTCATAGAATGATCAAGTATTTGGCGGAATTGAAAGAACGACTTCAGTATTTCCAGTTCTACGAATTTCAGGGGGTCAAACGTAACGACAATTCCATTGCCGATTCACTCTCCAAATTAGCCACTACGGATGTTAACGTTTTTGATAGGTCGGTTTACTTGGAAATTTTGCAACATCCTAGTGTCCATCATGAATCGGTAATGTGCGTTGACCGAACCAACTGCTGGTTGACTCCGTATCTGGAGTATCTGGCAGATGGCGTTCTACCTTCGGATCAGATGCTAGCCAAGAAAATCAAGTACAAGAGTGCTAATTTCGTTCCGATAGATGGGGATCTGTTTCGAAGGGCCTTCTCGTCTCCACTGTTAAAGTGTTTGACTCCGTCCGAAGCTGAATATGCTCTTCGAGAAGTTCACGAGGGCATCTGTGGCGACCATATGGCTGCTAAGTCATTAGCCTACAAAGTACTTCGTTAGGGATACTACTGGCCTACCACCTTCAAGGAAGCGACTGAATACGTCAAGAAGTGCGAGAAGTGTCAACTCAACAGTCTGATCCCACATCAGCCACCAGATGAGTTATACTCGATCTTATCTCCCATACCCTTTGCTGTCTGCGGGGTTGATATACTAGGTCCGCTACCGAAAGTAAAAGGTCAGGTCAGCTTTGTTATAGTTGCCATCGACTATATGACCAAGTGGGTAGAAGCAAAACCGCTTAGGTTAATAACGGAACAGGAATGCTTAAAGTTCATCAAGGAGTCGGTAGTATTTCGGTTCGGAATTCCTACGGTGGTGATTTCAGACAATGGACGTCAGTTTGTGGGATCAAAATTTGAAGCATTTTTGAAAGAGCTGGAGGTCCAGCACAGAAAGACTTCGGTAGCTCATCCTCAGTCTAATGGACAAGTCGAAGTGACCAACAGAACGCTGCTGAATGGAATCAAGCGCAGATTAGACGAAGCAAAAGGAAGATGGCCAGAAGAGCTACTTAGCGTGTTATGGGCCTATCGGACCACCCCGAGGACCACAACAGGAGATTCGCCTTTCAGACTGGCCTACGGTACTGATGCCTTAGTCTCAATTGAAATTGGATCCCCAAGTCTTCGAGTTAGTCAGTTCAGAGAAATATACAATGACGAAGGGCTGAAAGTCAATCTTGATTTACTTGAAGAAGTCAGAGAAACAGCTTTGGTAAAACTAGCAGCCTATCAGCGAAGAGTAACTAAGCATTATAACAAAGGGGTAAAGCTTCGCAGGTTCGAAGTAGGGGATTTCTTTCTCAGAGAAGTCGAAGCATCTACACCCCAAAATTTGGGAAAGCTGATGCCAAATTGGGAAGGGCCGTATGAAGTCATAGAAGTACCGAAGCCGGGGACTTATCGGTTGAGGGCTTTGGACGGATCAGAGATCAAGAATACTTGGCATGCAGGAAGGCTTCAAAAGTATTTTCAGTAGCTACAATGTCAGTACACCGGAAGTCTGTAAATGTTTTCAAGTCATCATCAATAAAAATTCCCTTTTTCTCAAACAAGTCTTGTCTTCGTTGCTGTTAATGTCATCGGAGTAAGGAGGTTCGGGTGGACTCACTGACCATTCGATGGTAGCCTCATCGGCAGGTGGTCCCTATGAGTTCGTCAGGCCCTGCGTGGTAGGCGAACGTCATCGGAGTAAGGAGGTTCGGGTGGACTCGCTGACCATTCGATGGTAGCCTCATCGGCAGGTGGTCCTTATGAGTTCGTCAGGCCCTGCGTGGTAGGCGAACGTCATTGGTGTAAGGAGGTTCGGGTGGACTCGCTGACCATTCGATGGTAGCCTCATCGGCAGGTGGTCCTTATGAGCTTGTCAGGCCCTTCGTGGTAGGCAAGTGTCATCCTTAAGACGTTGTCAGGCCCTGCGTGGTAGGC
Source organism: Panax notoginseng (assembly GCA_016801055.1). Classification (NCBI taxonomy): domain Eukaryota; kingdom Viridiplantae; phylum Streptophyta; class Magnoliopsida; order Apiales; family Araliaceae; genus Panax; species Panax notoginseng. The sequence goes on along the minus strand of CM029016.1, from coordinate 73,946,528 downwards.
AATTGTCGATCCTTAGACCTTGTCAGGCCCTTCGTGATAGGCAAGTGTCATCCTTAAGACATTGTCAGGCCCTGCATGGTAGGCAATTGTCGACCTTTAGACCTTGTCAGGCCCTTCGTGGTAGGCAAGTGTCATCATTCAGACTTCGTCAGACCCTTCACGGCATCTACCTCACACTTTGATAACGAATAAGTATTCCTTTACTTTGTTATTATTACCAAATTTTTTCTAAGTGTTGAGTTCGGAAGGCCACATTCTTTGACTTCGTCTTGTCTGTTATACGACTTGCCTAGTTGTTGATTAATAGTTTGAGTTAAGTCCACGAAGGAGCTTGTACATTTTTCAAGTGGAATCGATATTGAAGTGTTGATAAACAGTAAATACATCGAAGTCATAAGGAATAATGTTGATATTTCATTTACATAACACTGTTTACAAAACGATAGAAGCTTTTACAAGAATCCTACAGCTAAGGAAAAAGAGAATCAGCTTCGTCTTCCGAAGAGTCGAGAATGGTCGGATCAACCTTGGCAGTGACAAGTCTTGCCTTGTCTTTGCTTCGGCATTCGTCGTATCCATCCGAGAACATTTGGACAATCTCCTCGTTCAACTCAGCTGATTTCTGATATTCTTGTTGAACTTCTCTCCGAAGATTTTTGGTCAAAGGAGGACCCAAATCTCTCAAAGCATGAAGTTCTTGAAGCTCCTCTTCGAGCTTTGCCCGTTCCTTCAGATGTCTCAAGTCCCTAGCTTCGAGTTCATGTACTTACACCGCCAGGCTCTTGTTGGTTTTTGTAACGCCCCCAAAATAGGTCCATTCCACCCAACCCATTCTGAGTCGCCAAATACATGGTACAGAAACAACTACAACTTTATTAATACATTTGTCGTGCAAAATACGACAACACATATACTGTGAGTTTAAATACAAATATTGTCATCTAGACAATATTCATACCCAATTAAGTACTCATTATACTTATTGATACACTATTTTATAAAATAGTGAGAACTACTAAAACAACTGTCTTGAACCATCATTCCATACCCCGACTAGTACTCGCTACATTCTCGCCTCCTGAGAAGAAAATGGAACAACAAGGAAAAGGGTGAGCTCAACTAGTCCAGTAAAGAATATTATGACTAAGACAATATACAACAAATTATCGTTAGTCTTCAACAGGGAAAAATTTAATAGAATACAATAGACAACAAGTTTTAAATCAATAACTGCAGCGGAAACAGCAAACCATTAGAAGAGTCAAGTAGAGAGTGAGTTCTACTATCTTCTAAGATTTAAAAGTCCATCATCAATATTTTATCCCTGTAACAACAATCAATAACCATCTTTAATCAAATATTCATCTTTGCACTACAGGCCAAAGATATTCATTTGTATCACCAGTCGATCATGTTCATCTCAACACCTGTTCATCTTTGCACTACGGGCCAAAGATATTCATTTGTATCACCAGTCAATCATGTTCATCTCAACACCTGTTCATCTTTGCACTACGGGCCAAAGATATTCATCAGAAATCATCAATCTTTGCACTACAGACCAAAGATATTCAATTATATCATCATTTAGGACTGAGGATGATGAAAAATATTTTAAAGGAAACGAATCCAGTGAAACAAAATAATAAATATTAAGGATTCGTATTTCAGCTATTCCATGTCCAAAAATACCTCATAAATAATCATAGTGGAGTAAAATTCAAGAATGATCAAAACATGGATACAATCAAAGCTAGTATCTAGAATAGATATTTTGGACGAAAAGAAGAAAATTTTATTTTTCGGTGAATAGTAACTAGTGAATAGTAACTCGTGAATAGTAACTCATGAATAGTAACTCATGAATAGTAACCCCGACATGAAAAGTTTCAAATTTGATAAAAAGTTCAGATCAATACTTCGGCATAATGATATTGAAGAAAATAATATCATTTAAGAATAAATAACATCCCTTACCTCGTAAAGACAGTACTTCTAGTTGAAACACCGGATATAGGCTATTACTTGAACTTGCACCGTATAGCAATACTCAAAGTATTAGAATACTCGCAAGAATACGCTCACTAATATAGAGAGAGAAAGAGAGAGAAACTTGTGTTTCTGGTGTGATTTTCAATTCTAACCTAAGCACCTTATTTATAGGAAAATGCTTAGAACACAAAAGCAGAAAATTTAATAAAATAATAATATTTCTTAAAAATATTCAAGCCCACCTAAGAAATCTGATTTCAGATCATGTATAACACATGTGAGCCACTCAATTGCAACAAAAAAAAACATTTTAAACTCCAAAAATCAATTATTTCGGAACTTCAGAACTTCAATAATTCATAATAAATAGCCCTTTATTCAGAAAATTCAAATCTCGCAAGTTTTTATAGGAAATTCAATTCTCTACAACTTTGCAGAAGAAAGTTTTTCCAAATTCCAAACAGAAATTGACCGAAATCCACAAACAGACGATTTTACAGTCAATAATAAATTTTCGGTCAAGAATTGTGTCCACCAACACACAAAACATGTGCTAATCATTTAATGTCACAAAAACACTCTTCCTCCTCATATACTCATATATCCCACATTCATTGTAAAAATTTCACCATCAATATATTATTAAAATAATATATTTAAATGAATTATTTTATCAGAAAAAGATAAAATATTAATTTTCAACAATTGTCACATTAAAAATTTTCTTCATCTATATCCACATAAAATCAATATTTTTCTCATCATATAAATCAATAATTAATTATACACAAATAATATTACAGAATCACAGTACTGGCAACCAGGCCATTCCCAGGAAAGAGGGGGTTTTCCAATAAGGATATCTCCTTACTGGCGCGCAATTAGATGACCAAACCTCTCATTAGACAGAACTTTCTAGACATTGCCAATAATGTTATCTAATAATATTATTCAGATAATATGAATTATTGCTCCGATAATAGAAAATACTGTGTAGTGACAATTATTAAAACAACAATAATATAAAATATCAACGCAGCAATTATTGAATCAATAAAATACAATATTGAACAGTAACAATTATTGAGTAGTGCCTTCTTACGTAAGAATCAATAATTGGTGCAATACCGTGTGCTACTGTGCAACAATGCGTATTACTGCGTTTTAACCACCAGGTATTCCAACAGTATTAACGGTAACAACTACGCCGTTATTTATAAACAACTTGTTTTTGTCGTTTTCTTCATCCAATCGTTTTCTGTTATGGGGCCCACAAAAGACTACGCCGTCGTACGAATATTCCCCGACAGGAAGAATATTCTACGACCAAATGAATATTCCCCGACAACAATGAATATTTTATAACCACTTGCTTATTTAAAATATTTGCGCATTTTACCCAGAACTAACCACATTAATCAAATTAACCCTTACTATTTCAGAATAATAAATAGAGGAAATTAAATTTCATTTATTAATAATTTGGGGTCTTACAACCTCCCCTCCTTATGAAATTTCGTCCTCGAAATTGACATACGTACCTGGAGTTTCGAAAAGATAAGGATACCTCGCTTTCATTTCCGTTTCCAACTCCCAGGTCATTTCCTCAATAGCATGGTTTCTCCACAAAACTTTAACTTGTGGTATGACCTTCGTGCGTAGGACATGCTCTTTCCTATCCAAGATCTTGACAGGTACCTCTTCGTACGTTAAGTCTTCGGCTATCTCGTCTGATTCTAACTCAATAACGTGGTTCGGGTCTTTCACATATTTACATAACATCGATACGTGAATAACGTTATGAACACGTGACATACTTAGCGTTAAGGCGAGTCTATAGGCCACAGTTCCTACTCGATCGAGGATTTTAAATAAATTGAAGGCTTGAGCTTTCTTCTCTTCATCGACTCTTACTTCTAGAATAGCACATTCTTGCACCTTCTTCTTTATATTCATCAGCTCCAGGTCTGTAGCTTGAGTGGCTTTAACGTTATCGATTAAAGTCAATTTTACTCGTATATCATCACGTGGGTCCCTAGAGTCATTAACTCTATCTCTATCATTTATAAATTATACAAAATAGGTCTTTGTGTTCAACAATATCGCACTCGTACTCGCATACGATCAATGCGTCAGCTACCACGTTTAGTTTTCTAGGATAGTATTGGATAGTATGATCGAAATCTTTCAACAGCTCGAGCCAACGTCGGTGTCGCATGTTGAATTCTTGGAAGCTCTTCTCGCATTCCTTTGTCCATTCGAAGTTTGTATCTTTTTGAGTCAGCTGAGTTAATGGAGTAGCGATTCGAGAAAATCCTTTTACGAATCTCCGATAATAACCAGCTAAGCCTAGAAAGCTACGTATTTCGATTACTGACTTAGGTTGCTCTCAACTGTGACTCATATCCCAATCTTGGATATCACATCACAATGGCACCTATCAGTTTACTACCGCACAAATATGACTTTCCCTACGGAGAGTTTGGCTTCGATGCATTTCACAAAGGAAGTCACCAGATAGAGGCTCGGTTATCAACTTCTATAGTTGGGTTTTTAACTCCTGAAGTTCAATAGGAGCCATTCGATATGAGATTTTAGAAATTAGTTTTGTACCAGATTCAAAGATGATACAAAATTCAATATCACGCGTAGGCCAAGAAATTTTTCAGAAAATACGTCAGGGATTTACTAACAATAGAAATATCATTCAAATCTGACGTATTTTTGTTCAAGTCCATAAAATAGCTAAGAAAGCTTGACATCCATTTTTCAATAAACGAATGATTTTACGGCTTGATATGAAAGAGTTTGACTTCAATGGTTTGGTTGCTTGAATTTGAATAACAAGTTGCTTAGGAATATGAAAACTAACAACCTTACGAAAGCAATCAATTTTGGCATGATGAGTAGTTAACCAATTAATTCCTAAAATCACATCAAAAGCAAGTATCTTTAAAGAGATAAGATCAACAGGTAATGTGATGGTGCCAACTTGGATCAAACAAGATTTATAAACAGTGGATGTAACGAAAGTTTCTCCTAACGGAGTTTTCACAGATAAATCAAAGTCTAATTTCTCAGGAGTCAAGTTTTAACGTTGAGCACAAGCAGGAGAAATAAATGAATGGGTAGAACCGGTATCTAATAAGGTATAGACTTCGCAAAAATTTATAATTAACTAACCCGTGCTAACTTCGTTCGGGTTCCTCGCATTCTGACCAGTCACGAAAAATGCTCTTCCAGGAACCGTTGACTTTGACTTTTCTGGGACAGCTTTTTGAGTCACCACCCCCGTTGGACTTAGTTTCGCTACAGGACAAAATCGAGCTATGTGACCGTCTTTTCCACAACTAAAACATACCTTGGAAGGCTTTGAACAATTTGACCTTATATGTCCCTCATTTCCGCATCTGTAGCATCTAACTGGCGGTCGTTCTCCCCCCCTAGAATTTATTGTTGGTGCTGGTGATGTTGCCGATGTCTTCCCGTTATCGTTAAATCTTCTCTTATTAGATCGGGCATCTCTTTCCACAATATCAACGCGTCGTGCAGCTTTTACCCATGCATCACTCATTCTCACTCGTTCCATTATTGCTTCTTTTAGCTCAGATTCTAGCTTTATCATCTTATACTCTGCCAAAGAGTGCTTTTGTTCAAGCATCACATATCGGGTAACACAAGCTTAAATTGTTGCATCCTTTTACTCCACGACCGCCTGTCGTTCTTCAGCCTGCTCTTCTAACTCATGAATACGATTTTTTAATTCTACATTTTGATCATATAATACCTCTAATAAACTCTCCTCAGGTACCTCTTCTTCCTCTTCTTCCTCACTCTCGGCTGTTACCTCTGCGACTATCTCGGGTGCAACTATTAATTCTTCACTCACCACATGAATATCTCTAATTCCTTCTTCGCCTGACATCACATTATCCTGGTTGGTGATTAGAAGTGTTTCCACGATCTCATTCACTCCATTATTAACATTCTCAGTCGACATTCTCAAATACTGCCATAAAACAAAGGTTAATTTAACAAATTAACATATCACATAATATCCCTATATTATGACCGACCAACAATTAAGCTTAGGTAGGACACACTAGCGAAGGATTTACTCGTCTCTCCCCTCCTAGTTCTATTCCCCGATCTCCGCCAGAGATCATATCCCTAAGCTCTGATACCAACTGTGACTCATGTCCCAACCGTGGACAGCACCTCACAGTGGTACCTATCAGTTTGCCACCGCAGAACGGCGTCCCCTACAGAGAGTCTGGCTTCGGTGCATCCCCCATCTACAGGAAGTCACCATCAAGAGGCTCGGGGCTCTTTACTTATAGCTCTGATACCAACTGTGACGCCCCCAAAATAGGTCCATTCCACCCAACCCATTCTGAGTCGCCAAATACGTGGTACAGAAACAACTATAACTTTATTAATACATTTGTCGTGCAAAATACGACAACACATATACTGTGAGTTTAAATACAAATATTGTCATCTAGACAATATTCATACTCAATTAAGTACTCATTATACTTATTGATACACTATTTTACAAAATAGTGAGAACTACAAAAACAACTGTCTTGAACCATCATTCCATACCCCGACTAGTACTCGCTACATTCTCGCCTCCTGAGAAGAAAATGGAACAACAAGGAAAAGGGTGAGCTCAACTAGTCCAGTAAAGAATATTATGACTAAGATAATATACAACAAATTATCGTTAGTCTTCAACAGGGAAAAATCTAATAGAATACAATAGACAACAAGTTTTAAATCAATAACTGCAGCGGAAACAGCAAACCATTAGAAGAGTCAAGTAGAGAATGAGTTCTACTATCTTCTAAGATTTAAAAGTCCATCATCAATATTTTATCCCTGTAACAACAATCAATAACCATCTTTAATCAAATATTCATCTTTGCACTACAGGCCAAAGATATTCATTTGTATCACCAGTCGATCATGTTCATCTCAACACCTGTTCATCTTTGCACTACGGGCCAAAGATATTCATTTGTATCACCAGTCAATCATGTTCATCTCAACACCTGTTCATCTTTGCACTACGGGCCAAAGATATTCATCAGAAATCATCAATCTTTGCACTACAGGCCAAAGATATTCAATTATATCATCATTTAGGACTGAGGATGATGAAAAATATTTTAAAGGAAACGAATCCAGTGAAACAAAATAATAAATATTAAGGATTCGTATTTCAGCTATTCTATGTCCAAAAATACCTCATAAATAATCATAGTGGAATAAAATTCAAGAATGATCAAAATATGGATACAATCAAAGCTAGTATCCAGAATAGATATTTTGGACGAAAAGAAGAAAATTTCATTTTTCGGTGAATAGTAACTCGTGAATAGTAACTCGTGAATAGTAACTCATGAATAGTAACTCATGAATAGTAACCCCGACATGAAAAGTTCCAAATTTGATAAAAAGTTCAGATCAATACTTCGGCATAATGATATTGAAGAAAATAATATCATTTAAGAATAAATAACATCCCTTACCTCGTAAAGACAGTACTTCTAGTTGAAACACCGGATATAGGCTATGACTTGAACTTGCACCGTATAGCAATACTCAAAGTATTAGAATACTCGCAAGAATACGCTCACTAATATAGAGAGAGAAAGAGAGAGAAACTTGTATTTCTGGTGTGATTTTCAATTCTAACCTAAGCACCCTATTTATAGGAAAATGCTTAGAACACCAAAGCAGAAAATTTAATAAAATAATAATATTTCTTAAAAATATTCAAGCCCACCTAAGAAATCTGATTTCAGATCATGTATAACACATGTGAGCCACTCAATTGCAACAAAAAACGTTTTTCTTAAAAAAAACATTTTAAACTCCAAAAATCAATTATTTCGGAACTTCAGAACTTCAATAATTCATAATAAATAGCCCTTTATTCAGAAAATTCAAATCTCGCAAGTTTTTATAGGAAATTCAATTCTCTACAACTTTGCAGAAGAAAGTTTTTCCAAATTCTAAACAGAAATTGACCGAAATCCACAAACAGACGATTTTACAGTCAATAATAAATTTTCGGTCAAGAATTGTGTCCACCAACATACAAAACATGTGCTAATCATTTAATGTCACAAAAATACTCTTCCTCCTCATATACTCATATATCCCACATTCATTGTAAAAATATCACAATCAATATATTATTAAAATAATATATTTAAATGAATTATTTTATCAGAAAAAGATAAAATATTAATTTTCAACAATTGTCACATTAAAAATTTTCTTCATCTATATCCACATAAAATCAATATTTTTCTCATCATATAAATCAATAATTAATTATACACAAATAATATTACAGAATCACAGTACTGGCAACCAGGCCGTTCCCAGGAAAGAGGGGGCTTTCCAATAAGGATATCTCCTTACTGGCGCGCAATTAGATGACCAAACCTCTCCTTAGACAGAACTTTCTAGACATTGCCAATAATGTTATCTAATAATATTATTCAGATAATATGAATTATTGCTCCGATAATAGAAAATACTATGTAGTGACAATTATTAAAACAACAGTAATATAAAATATCAACGCAGCAATTATTGAATCAATAAAATATAATATTGAACAGTAACAATTATTGAGTAGTGCCTTCTTACGTAAGAATCAATAATTGGTGCAATACCGTGTGCTACTGTGCAACAACGCGTATTACTGCGTTTTAACCACCAGCTATTCCAACAGTATTAACGGTAACAACTACGCCGTTATTTATAAACAACTTGTTTTTGTCGTTTTCTTCATCCAATCGCTTTCTGTTATGGGGCCCACAAAAGACTACGCCGTCGTACGAATATTCCCCGACAAGAAGAATATTCTACGACCAAATGAATATTCCCCGACAACAATGAATATTTTATAACCACTTGCTTATTTAAAATATTTGCGCATTTTACCCATAACTAACCACATTAATCAAATTAACCCTTACTATTTCAGAATAATAAATAGAGGAAATTAAATTTCATTTATTAATAATTTGGGGTCTTACAGTTTTCACCATTGTTTCGTTCTTCCCCACAAGGGCCTCGTTTCGACGAACTAGGTCTATGTTCGTCTTAACGGTTATCTGATGGGTGGCCTCGGCTGTCTCCAGTTTTTCTTTTAACTTATTTACATCCTTCTGAAGGCATTCGTTATTGAAGAGAGCGGTACCGTGGTCCCTTCTCTCTTTATTCAGAGCCGACGCCAGAATAGCGTTTTCTCGACTGGCTGCGTCTTCTTCGGCTTCGGACTCTTTGTATCGGGGAAGAAGCCTCCCGAAGACAGCATTGGCCTACAGACATTCAAAGGCAGCCGGTAAATTACTAGAAGAAACATATAATTCCTAAATATTTCAAATGAACAAACTAACCTTAGCCTGATAACTCATGCCTTCCTCGATCAAGTCCCTAATCGAACTGTTTTCGAACCGATGATCATCGATCTCCCGAACAAAGGAATCGAACAGCTGAAAGGGAAAGTTCGAGTTAAACTCCGGCCATACAGTGGGAGAAGATGCGGCTTCTCGCCTGAAGGTGGAGGGGGAAGATCTTGTCGAAGAAGGCATAGATGGTTCGGGAGGCGGTGGTGGTTGATCATCGGAAGGTTGTTTCCTTTTACGAGACAGAAGTGGAGACTCGGTTGGGTTTTCGAGCTCGTCTTCGGAAATATGGATCTCCACAGGAACGACGATCGGAGGATCAACTACAGCAGGGGGAACCTGAAGCTCATCGGCAGATAAAGGAGTCACTTTGGTCTTCCTCTTTTTAGTACGAAGAGCTTGCATTCGCTCCTTAGCCGGCATGTCAATCAGGATGGTGGTAGAAGTTTGCTGAGATTCTTGAAGGACCAATCTTGGTTTCTGAACAGCCCTCTTCTTTTGTCGAGGTCGGCTAGGTTCCTCCGCAGTTTCTGATCCATGGAAGACTTCAGCGTCATGGGCTTCTAAAGCCGGAAGTTCTTCCTGTGGGATGTCGGTGGGGGATGATGATGATTTACCCGAAAGGAATTTATCCAAATCCCTTCGGTTAATCGATGTTGGTTTTATCAAAGACACTGCAAATTAACAAATCATGTAACCCTTTAGACCAGTTCACTAAAAGAAATCTCAGCAAATTACATACCAGTAAGAGTTTAGAACTCACATTCATGGTCATATAACCATGCTTGCTTGCTCAGGAGTCCGAAGCTCCATTCCTTCAGGGGAATCTTCTTGAGAATGCTCGCCATTTCTTTCACACGCTCCTTTGGAATGTCCCCGAAGTCTGCAGAAATCCGCTCGGAAGTGGTCCATTTCGGGATAGACGGGATTTCAGGTCCCTTCACGAAGAACCATTCTCTATGCCACCCCTTGTTGCTCGAAGGAGTATCCATCAAAGGTCGCTTCTCGAACTTGGCATTGGGCTTGGGGGACTGTTTGCTCAGCACTTTGAAGCCTCGTTCCCGAGACTTCCTAGTAGAGAAGAGAGTGAAAAAGGAATCAACTGTTGGGGGTATCCCCAACTCATAACAAAATGCTATGAAAGCCAGGATGTGGATGTACGAATTCGGCACCAGTTGGGCGAATCCCACTCCGATAAATCCCAGGAGAGTAACAAGGAAAGAGTGAAGAGGGAATCTAACTCCCTTCTCTAAAATAGTTACCGGTACGGCAGTCCACCCATCCGGTCGTTGGTACATCCATTCGTGTGGTTCCGGAGCTCTCACCAGATGCATGTCCGGAATCTGATAACGACTTCTGATGGCACGCAGCTCGATCTCGGTGATGATAGAGGGGATATTAGCGTGAGGATATTGTTCTTCACTCTCAAAAAACTCAGGGGGGCTGGGGTTTGGAACCGACTCGGTAAGGTTGTGACTGGGAGGAGTGGTGGAAATCGGAACAGCAAGAATGGGGGTGAAATTGTCAGAATCTTGGGTCGCCATTGCTACTAAGATCTTGCAGGAAAGAGAGAAATCAGAGAGAAGGAGAAAACACTATATATCAAATTCAAATTAAGCTGGTAAAGTCGTCAGAATTGGGGAAAATTGGCTTTTATAGTGGTCTTTTCAAATTTTGCACGAAAACCGAGGGCGGCGCATTAATTGGAGATAATGATGCGGGAGTGGAAGGGGTAACGTCCGATTTTGGTTTTAATGGGTTATCCAAGGTGGGCTGGCGTTCATTGAATCTCTATTTTTCGTCCTTAAGGCTGTTGGACATGTGCCATTTGGGCTTATGGATCCACTGGAATTACCGACTGATTACTTATTAGTTGGGTCTCGGTGAGATTCCTTTCTCCCCCTTTGGTTTATTACAAATCTCTTTCACTATGGACTTACACTATTTACAGTCTTTCACTATACATCTTGTTTAATAAAAGACTGGGGGGCAATGTTGGGCCATAATACTTTTCATACTGGACCGGGCCGAATGGGCTTGTCCTTTCGGTTATGTCACTTTTATCGTGTCGTGTCAAACAACTTGGGCCTCGTTACTTGATTATAATATTGGGCTTAGTCATTGGATTGGTCCATTATGTAAGTTGTCACTTATCCTATCTTTGACTGGTAATCATCACAAAAGGTAGTAGTTGGCTGTTATGTCAGCCACCTTTCTGCATGGCATTAATGAGGATGGGACTCCGATTACCGACGGGAGGTAACTGTGGTAGCAGGTGGGAAAATAAGCTACATACTTTCGGTTGAGATGACCGGGGGTGAGAGGAGGTGTCAGGAGATAGTGGGTGGCACAGTAAACCGGGTCTTGGGAACGTATGGGGCAAGGATCACAAAAGGAAAAGAGGTAACAAAACACAAGAGACATTATTATTTTTCACTCACTCAGACACTGGTCATTATTTTTCCTCCATTGTTAACCTTGTGATCGCCTGTACTGATTCTCACGCCGAAGCTATCCCCCGACGGTCAGGCCGTCAAGCTTTTGGTGTTGACCTGTTGAACTGTGCAGGATCAGGGCGTCTTACGTGATTGGGACGCGGGAGAAGATCTTGGCATTAACACTTGGAATTGGATTCCATAATTAATTAAAATAAAGGAGTTTATTTTGATTAAAGAATTTGATTAAAATTAAATAGTTTATTTTATTCAAAATAGAATAAATTAAAATAAAAGAGGTTTATTTTGATTTAAATTTGGATTAAAATAAAGGAGTTTATTTTGATTCAAAATTAGATTTTATACTAACTAAATTTGTCCATTAAATGATATCAATATATATATTGAATGTTTATTATTCATGAGATGAATGTTATTTATTGATGCATATGGTGATGTGTATGATAATAAATGAGATTGATTATGGACTATTGACTAATGTGATTGGATTTTATTTTAGTTGGATGCATGAATGTATGAGTTTTATTAAATGGGGTCTGTGTACCTCGTCTTCTCTAATTTTTCTTAATGTAAATTCTATCTCCCTCCTATGTACTTCTCCTTGACTGCTGATCAAGGTTTCTATTTATTTTAAATGGTTTTGTAATAGGAATAGTTAGAATTAATTTTGAAAAATTGGAGATCAAGGAACAAGGAGCGCTTGAAGACCCGTTTATAATGGAACCCGAGTTTAAATGTAATAGTTATATTTAAATATTAATTCTTGCACCTCTAGGGTTTGACCTTTTAGTTCACTTGGTGGCTCTAGTGAACCAAACTAGAATAAAAGTTCATAATCAATCCAGGTAGAATATAGTATTCTATATGTGCATGCTTATACTATATATATATATATATATATATATATATATATATATATATTTGTGCATGCGCGCTAAACAAGATGAGACAAATTAATAACAAACCCCTCAAATATTTTATATTAAGTCCTAAGCGTTCAAAGATATTTGGAATATCGAACGTCGCCTTGTAGCACGATAAAAAATAATAGAGTATCAATTAATTATTATAAGTTTGTTGCGTCACCACAAGGCTTATCTTAATTCATTGAGATATTAATTTTATCACATTTGATGCTTATAAAGAAAATTGAACAATATTATTTTGTTGTGTCACCACAAGGACAATATTTTTCTTTTTTGAATATATGGAGTGCTAGGTTGGACTTAACTTAAATTATTTTAGTTCGGATGTGCATACACTTGACCATTATGATTTAAGAGGCAAAATACAAGGAGCTGCATAGTTGATGTAATTGACAAGAGTTGTCTACCTATTTATTTATATATAGTTTGTTGAGTTACCACAAGACTATATACATTTGAAATGAGATTCTTAATCTCACTAGCAAATCTTTAATTAGATTTTGCCAACTATATAAGTGAGGGTTGTGACACTCCCAAATTCGGGTACTTCTATTTCCACGTGATTTCGTGTTCACTATACAACATCATATATCTATCTACCCATAATAAATGCAAACCATGCAATAGATAGAAATAAATCCTCCCCTTATGGGGTTACAACATCTGAATAATAAATACAATCCCAGGTCATTCTAACCTTAAACATCTATGCGGAAACATAAACAAATAATAAGTCTTAAACAACATCAAGTCTGAATACAATTAATAACAACAAGTCTTCTTCATTTGTTAACATTGCCCTTGCCTTTACTAGTGGAAGGCTCGTCTGATCTTTCGTTCTTAACTGTAATGTTATTATTATGCAAGAGTGAGCACGATTGCCCACAAGTATAACAGTATAATAAAGATATAATAACATGCGAATAAATTAAAGGCTTCTTAGACATGAAAACTCAGCTTTTGAATCAAGAATGAATAACAAGAAACAAAAGAACTTCTGAGGGTCACAAGACCTTGAACTATGTCCTAGGTTGTCAAGTGTTTATACTTTAAACCTTTAACAGTCATAAGACTATGGACTCTTCTTCTCGTACTTAGGGGGATCAGCCCTTAGTACCAAACTGTGCACAATATCTTAACGCTAACGCATAAGTAATCTCCTATACAGGGTTGTTCATCTCAGTTTGACATTAGAGTCCGCACCAAAGGAAGTTTGGTTTGGATAATTCATCAAGGGTTCTGAAATTTAGAACGCTTATCAACTATGGACTAGTCGAATCATTAAGGGTTCGCTAGTCTAACAAGATTCACAATAACTGATATTTAAATCGAATAACAATTTCAAGAGATATACAATAGAATAATTATTGTTTAACAACATCATGCTTTGAAAGAATAATATATTTTTGATATAACAAAATGGACTTGATCAATAATAATGAGAATTTGCTCGATGTAAAGGGACAACTTATAACTCATATAATGATAACGAGTAGGGTTAGAAAACTTGCCTCGTGCGTAGATTACACGTTAATTAATCACGTTCCTTGAATTAATCCTACATATCATTTCCATTCACAACTCTAGTTAATTATAATGTAACTAGTCATCATAAGTTCACTCCTTTTTCTAGAATTTGGTTATGACTATACTTAGTCAAATTATCACACTTATTGTCACATTATATACATTTCACGAACAATAAGTTAACTATGCATTTAATAATTTAATTCACACGTAAATAAGTTATTGACATGTTAAGAATCTATTTTAACATCTCATTATACTTCTAACATATTTTTATGTTCATTAGATTAGGTTACTATCACATTCATGGACTTGAACACTTTAAAAAAAATTCAATTTTGGACATTCTGCAGAGTGGCGTTGCGGCGCCACTGATAGGCTTACTCTCGGCGTTGCAGCTGGACTCTTAGCGCTGCGGCGCGGTGGCACTGCGGCGCGGGTCTTAAAGCATGGAGTTGGCGCCATGGCGCGAGACTCCAGTTTATGTTCTGTAATTCGCAAAAATTGCAGAACATGGCCAAAAATTTCCAATCAACTTATTTTTACACGAATTTGGACCTACCCAAACATTATAATACACATAATATCACTATGATTTTAACATGTTAAAACACATAATTTGCAAAAATCAACACATTTAAATTCACTGTTCTTGATGTTCTTAAAGGTTTTGAACATAAATCATAAAATTCAATGCCACGGATTCGTTATAACACCAAATCCATCCATTCAAATTTTGTTTACTTCGTTTTAACATGCATAATTATATACAAGTGTAAAATTTAGAGATAATATATGGTTGACGTATTAAGTTTTGTGAGTAAGGGCCATATGGCCATATAACATACTCTGTAATTGTATATTATATAATTTTTCATGAAACTGATGATATGGAACCATCCAATACATAGTAAAACACATTATAACAACATCTTATCACATATATACACATATTTATTACTCTTTCCAATTACATGAATTTAACAGAAACTTGAAAGCCAATTTCTAAGAAAAACTTAAACGACGTAATAAAATTGGGTTTAAAGGAATTACCTAGAGTATAGAGTGCAGATTAATGGAGAAACCCTTTTTGGATGATGCTAATTCAATTACTCAACTCCCAATTTCCTCAACAAATTCTCAACTTCTCTCTGAATTTCTCAAACTCTCTCTGATAATATTCCAGACTTAGCAAAATGAAATAAAGAAGACGTATTAATTAAAAGAAACTGGCGCGCTGAGTGGTGGTCAGTTACCCAGAAATGGTTAACTGCTACCAACTCCTCTTAGGGCCTCGTTTGGCTGGTAATAAAAGACTCCAAACCATTTAATTTAATAACTCTTTTATCCTATAGTTTATTTCATGTCACGTCCAATTACAAAATAATCAAATATCATATTTACTTTAATTTAAATAAAATATGATAATTTCTCATTAATTCACATAATCACATAATTAATTTCTTATTTAATAATTATGTCAAATTATTAAATCTTCTAATTAATTATTAAATTAATTAAAATAACATTAGGCTTATAAAATATTTCATTTAATTCAATAAGCTCACATAATTATATATTTTGAATAATAATAATTCTTCACATTAATTTAATAAATATGACACATATAATTAAATTAATCTAACACAACTTCATCAATTAATTATTTAATCTAATAATTAATTCATCGAAAAAATATTTATTCAATTCAATAAATATTAAAATTAAATTACAAAATATCGGTTGTCACAAGGGTAATATAGTTTGAAAAAAATAGTGAGAGATACCAATTTAAAACAAGACCTAATTTATTTTTGTAATTAATAAAAGAATGTATGCTAAAATGTTGTTTATTACAAATTTATTTACAGAATTTTACAATGTCTAAATTATTATCACTGCGAAGCATATTAGATGCTATTTAACTTGACCGAATTAAACGGATTGGTTAAGAAATTTGAGAATAGTTCTCACGGCTGAAAAGCAATCTTATGTCCTTAATACGCCTATTCCTGCAATGGCTGTAGAAAATACCTCTGAGGAAGAGATTGCTACTTTTAAAAAGTGGTAAGATGATGCACAGTTGGCTTAATGCATCATGCTCGCATCCATTAGTGACGAGCTTCAGCGTCAGCATGAAACTATGGATGCTCCTACTATACTCCTGCACGTCAAGTAGTTGATGGTGAGGAAAGTAGGACTAATAGATATCAGATATCTAACGAGCTCTTTCGATGTAGAATGACCGATGATACTACAGTACAGACAAAAGCCCTTAACATTGTAAGACCCCAACTTATTAATGAATAAAATCAAATTTTCTCTAAATATTATTGTGAATAATAAGGGGCTAATTTGATATAATACTTTGGTTATGGGTGAAATGTGTAAATTTTACAAAATAAGCAAGTGGTTATAAAATATTCATTTTGTCGGGGAATATTCGTTTGGTCATGGAATATTCTTGCTGTCGGGGAATATTCGTACGACGACGCAGCCTTGTGTGGGCCCCATAACGGAAAGCGATTGGATGAAGAAAATGACAAGTATAAGTTATTTATAAATAACGGCGTAGTTGTTACCGTTAATACTGTTAGAATACCCGGTGATTAAAATACAGTAGCACACGGTATTGCACCAATTATTAATTCTTACGTAAGAATGCACTACTCAATAATTGTTACAGTAGTTATTGTTCAATATTTTATTTTATTGATTCAATAATTGTTGCATTGATATTTTATATTATTGTTGTTTTAATAATTGTTGCTGCACAGTATTTTCCATTATCAGATCAATAATTCATATTATTTGAATAATATTATTATATAACATTATTGGCAATGTCTAGAAAGTTCTGTCTAAGGAGAGGTTTGGTCATCTAATTGCGCGCCAGTAAGGAGAAATCCTTATTGGAAAGCCCCCTCTTTCCTGGGAACGGCCTGGTTGTCATAAATGTGATTCTGTAATATTATTTGTGAATAATTAATTATTGATTCATATGATAAGGAAATATTTATTTTATGTGGATATAAATGAGGGATATATTTTTGTGGTTAAAAATGAAGGAGTTAATGTTGAGGTGTTTTATCAGTATTTTTATCGGAATGGAGGTATTAAAAATCAAATCAGGGTTTTTGAGAAATATTGCGGGTGTTATAATTTTTAATCCGACCGTTGGATCGTGGTAATTTTTGGATATGTTATACATATATAAGTTGAGTATATGTCCACAAATTTTGAACCGTTAAAAATGAACGTATGATTTATTATGAATTTTACGAGATGACTGGTTCAGAAATTGTTGAATTTTCGGAGTTTATCATTTTGTTGGAAAATTCTGGAATTGGTGGGCCCCACTTGTGGTTGGTGAAGAAATGTGCTGAATTATATTTTAAATGTGGTGGGTGGGAATAGTAGCAGGTAAAGCCATCAGGTTGCAGGTCAAACCTACTAAAATTTTCCTATAAATAGAGGGCTAAGTTAGAATTGAAAATCACACCAGAAACAAGTTTTCTCTCTTTCTCTCTCTAGATTATTGAGTGTATTTTGTGAGTATTTAGATACTTTGAGAGTTTCTATTCATCAGAGCAAGTTTCTTTCAGCCTTATACCGGTATTCCGACCAGAAGTACTGATATCTTGAGGTAAGGGATATTATTTTCTTCTTAAATGATATTATTTTCTTCAATATCATTATGCTGAAATATTGATATGAGTTTTTATCAAATTTAGAACTTTTTGTGTCGGGGTTACTATTCATGTATACGGCACTATTCACGTATACGGCACTATTCACGAATACGGCACTATTCACCGAAAAATAAAATTTTTCCTTTTTGTCTGAGATGTCTATTATGGTTACTATCTTTGATTGTATCCATGTTTTGATCTTTATTTTTGAATTCTGCTTCACAATTGATTATTATGAAGTATTATTGATCTTGGATAAACTGTTATACGAATCCCTACTATTTGTCCTTCTGTCTCATTGGATTCGTTCTCTTTAAGATATTTTTCATCATCCTCAGTCCTAAATGATGATATTAATGAATATCTTTGGCCTGTAGTGCAAAGATGTATGATTACTTGATGAATATCTTTGGCCTGTAGTGCAAAGATGAACAGGTGTTGAGATGAACATGACTGACAGGTGATACAAATGAATATCTTTGGCCTGTAGTGCAAAGATGAATATTTGGATAAAGATGATTATTAATTGATGTTACAGGGATAAAATATTGATGATGGACTTTTAAATCTTAGAAGATAGTAGAATTCTTTCTCTACTTGACTCTTCTAATGGTTTGCTATTTTCGCTGCAGTTGTTGATCTAAAACTTGTTGTCGATTATATTCTATCAGATTTTTCCCTGTTGAAGACTAACGATAATTTGTTTGTATATTATCTTAGTCATAATATTCTTTACTGGGCTAGTTGAGCTCACCCTTTTCCTTTATGTTCCATTTTTCTTCTCAGGAGGTGAGAACATAGCAGGATCTAGTCGGGGTATGGAGTGATGGTTCTAGAAAGATGTTTTAGCAGTCCTCACTATTTCTGTAAAATAGTATTTGAATAATTGTAATGAGGATTTATTTGAGTGTGGATATTGTCTAGAAGAAAATATTTGTATTTAAACTCACAGTATGTGTTGTCGTATTTTACACGACATTTGTATTATTGAAGTTGTAGTTTGCTTTCTATACCATGTATTTGGCGACTCAGAATGGGTGTTGTATACCTATTTTGGGGGCGTCACAGTTGGTATCAGAGCTTAGGGATATGATCCCTGGCTGAGATGTGAGACAAGAACTAGGAGGGGAGAGACGGGGAATTCCTTCGCTAGTATTGTAACGACCCCAAAATAGGTCCATTCCATCCAACCCATTCTGAGTCGCCAAATACATGGTACAGAAAAATAACTACAACTTTATTACCACAATTGTCGTGCAAAATACAACAACAGATATGCCGTGAGTTTGGATACAAATATATACCAAATGTGACATTGGACACCATCATGTGTCAGCACCTCACAAAGGTACCTTACATAAAGGTACAGTCAAAAACTGTTTTAGAAATTAGAATCTTTGGGAAGTACTCAAGAAAACCTTCGTACATGGGAGGCCACGCATCTAGGTTATGATAGATATCATATGGCCACAGAATTATCCTTGGTTTACCCAATAGACCCCAAAGAAAAACGAGAAGATTACTATCATATTCTTCCCAATGGTGAGTCTTCTCTTGACATATCATTATCTCTACTGTCTCTAATTGAGAATTATACTTCAAACAAACACCAAGATTATATAGGTAGTGCCCATAGATATACTCAGCAAGTGGATGAGCACAACCCTGTCTTATGATGACACGAGGTTGTATGTCATTAGACATCTTGTATGATAGTGACAAAACACCCTTCCAACGTTGGGTTCGCCTCACCCTATTTTCTTCACCAAATATAACTACTAAATGATGACCACCGTTCTATTCCCTTGTTACCCCCGCTCGACCCAGCTACACTCTTATTACCTGAAAAGAATTGTGAAGCAAAAGGGTGAGCACAACTAGCTCAGTAAAGAATATCATGACTAAAGATAATTCAATTATCAATAGCCTTCATTAACAATAAATCAGATATTTAGAATATATGGTAAATGATAAAAATTTCAACCATAGTTGCAGCGGAACGAGCAATCCATTAGAAGAGTCAAATAGACTATAAAGTCTATTATCTTCTCCATGTTAAAAATCCACCAACAATGTTTTATCCATGTAACATCACTCAACAGTTCCTTT
Source organism: Panax notoginseng (assembly GCA_016801055.1). NCBI lineage: Eukaryota > Viridiplantae > Streptophyta > Magnoliopsida > Apiales > Araliaceae > Panax > Panax notoginseng. Next base: position 73,926,393 of record CM029016.1, on the reverse strand, counting down.
CCACAATCATATGAATAACTCATAATCATAATTGTGACTATAAATTTTTCTTCGCACCCAGGACGAAGAATATTTTTATCACCTGTCTTTACCTGAAACATCAAAGATCATGGTTATACCAAATCACAGTTCCTGTTTATAATCATACTAACAAATCCATCTTTGCACTACGGGCCAAAGATATTCATCAACAAACCATCTTTGCACTACGGGCCAAAGATATTCAATAACAGTTCATCTTTGCACTACAGGCCAAAGATATTCATCAACAGGCTATCTTTGCACTACATGCCAAAGATATTCATCAACAATTCATATTTGCACTACAGGCCAAATATATTCATATCTCAAAGAAATATATAATCATTTCAGAATTTATATAAACAATAATTATAACCATGTTGATCAATTCACCTTTGCACTTAAGCTTAAGATATTCAATTATAAATTCAATGGTCATGATCATACCAGTCACAATTCAACTTTGCACTACAGGCCAAAGAGAACCCTAGTCATGATCATACTAATAATCTACCCATCTTTACACTCCAGTGAAAGAGAATTTCAACATCAGGGTTATAAAAATATTATATATGATGATAAAAATAATATGATCAACATATAGTTTTAATCTCAAGAGTAATATTCGTAACTCATAAATAGTAAATCGTGAATAGTAACTCATAAATAGTAACCCCGACACAAAAGATAAAAATTCCACAATAAAATCCATACCAATATTTCGGTATAATGATATTGAAAGAATAACATTACTTAAATTTATAAACAATTTATTTTAATTGTTTACACTTTACTAATTAATGCATTTAATCATCATAAAACGTCAAACTCATTAGATTTCATAACCAATAACCAAAACCCTCATCAAAAATCTGCATATACCTCATATAGGATTCTCAAGCCATAAAATCCTATTTTCCAATTTTCTTTCTTCACAAAACATATTTAATTCATTTACTCATAGCTAGACCATTTTCATAAAAAATACCAAATCAGTTCCAAAAATATTTCTTTTCTGGGATTTAGCATAATATAGTCCCATAGTGAACATATATTTTTCTCAGAATTTTTAAAAGTCATTTACTATTTTTCATATGGCCAAAATAGCCGAATATTTAGACATTTATCAAAAATTGTACTTTTGTCTAAAAATTCTGAAATTTACAGAGTATACTTCTATCATATACATGTACTCCCAATAAAAATTTCATCAATTTTGGAGTTAACCACAAGGAATTATAAGCGGTTACTTTTAAAATAGTCTTTTCTCATAAAATTCATAACTCTCAATCTATACATCCAAAAATCACCATTTTTGGACACAATCAATAAAACTCATCAAAATATCATTTCAAATTTTTCCAGAATTTTTGAAGTTCAGAAAAATTACGAAACTGAAAATCATAACAACCCTTAAAATCCCTTACTATCCCTTAATATCCCTTACCTCAAAAGTGCAGTATTTCTGACTGGAATGCAAAGCCGAAGGAAACTTGCACTGAATAGCAACTCTCAAAGTATCTAAATACTCACAAAATATGCTTCATAATATAGAGAGAGAAAGAGAGAAAGCTTATGTTTTTGATGTGATTTTCAATTCTAACTTAGCCCTCTATTTATAGGAAAATTTTGGTAGGTTTGACCTGCAACCTGATGGCTTTACCTGCTACTATTCCCACCCACCACATTTGAAATATAATTCAGCACATTTCTTCACCAACCACAAGTGGGGCCCACCAATTCTAGAATTTTCCATCAAAATGATAAACTCCAAAAATTCAACAATTTTTGAACCAGTCATCTCGTAAAATTCATAATAAATCATACATTCATTTTTAACGGTTCAAAATTTGTGGACATATACTCAACTTATATATGTATAACATATCCAAAAATTACCACGATCCAACGGTCGGATTAAAAATTATAACCCCCGCAAAATATCTCAAAAACCTTGATTTTTTAATACCTCCATTCCGACAAAAATACAGATAAAAACCTCAACATTAACTCCTTCATTTTTAACCACAAAAATATATCCCTCATTTATATCCACATAAAATAAATATTTCCTTATCATATGAATCAATAATTAATTATTCACAAATAATATTACAGAATCACATTTATGACAACCAGGCCGTTCCCAGGAAAGAGGGGGCTTTCCAATAAGGATTTCTCCTTACTAGCGCGCAATTAGATGACCAAACCTCTCCTTAGACAGAACTTTCTAGACATTGCCAATAATGTTATCTAATAATATTATTCAAATAATATGAATTATTGATCTGATAATAGAAAATACTGTGCAGCAACAATTATTGAAACAACAATAATATAAAATATCAACGCAGCAATTATTGAATCAATAAAATAAAATATTGAACAGTAATTACTGTAACAATTATTGAGTAGTGCCTTCTTACGTAAGAATCAATAATTTCAAAAATACTATGCAATACCGTGTGCTACTGTGCAATAACGCGTATTACTGTATTTTAACCACCGGGTATTCCAACAGTGTTAACGGTAACAACTACGCCGTTATTTGTAAAAACTCAAATTTGTCGTTTTCCTTCACCCGACAGTTATTCGTTATGGGGCCCACAAATAGCTGCGCCGTCGTACGAATATTCTCCGACAGAAAGAATATTCCACGACCAAACGAATATTCCCCGACAACAATGATTATTTTATAACCACTTGCTTATTTTGAAAAAAAAAAATCATATTTCACCCATAACTTTAAAATTTTATCAATTTAACCATTTACTGAATAGAAAAATTGAATACTTTTATTTCATAAAATTCGGGGTCTTACAATCTCCCCTCCTTATGAAATTTCGTCCCCGAAATTTACGTACCTGGTATTTCAAAGAATTGAGAATACATTCCTTTCATTTCAGATTCTATCTTCCCTGTCATCATAATTTCTCCATTGCTCATCTCCTGTATTTCATATATCATTCTAGAATACAGCTTCAAAACAAGGGTTAATTTAACAAATTAACATATCACATAATATCCCGATATTATGACTGACCAACAAATAAGCTTAGGTAGGACACACTAGCGAAGGATTTACTCATCTCTCCCCTCCTAGTTGTATTCCCCGATCTCCGCCAGAGATCATATCCCTAAGCTCTGATACCAAATGTAACGACCCCAAAATAGGTCCATTCCATCCAACCCATTCTGAGTCGCCAAATACATGGTACAGAAAATAACTACAACTTTATTACAACAATTGTCGTGCAAAATACAACAACACATATGCTGTGAGTTTGGATACAAATATATACCAAATGTGACATTGGACCAATCGTGGACATCACCTCACAAAGGTACCTTACATAAAGGTATAGTCAAAAACTGTTTTAGAAATTAGAATCTTTGGAAAGTGCTCAAGGAAACCTTCGTACATGGGAGGCCACGCGTCTAGGTTATGATAGATATCATATGGCCACAGAATTATCCTTGGTTGACCCAATAGACCCCAAAGAAAAACGAGAAGATTACTATCATATTCTTCCCAATGGTGAGTCTTCTCTTGACTTATCATTATCTCCACTGTCTCTAATTGAGAATTATACTTCAAACAAACACCAAGATTATATAGGTAGTGCCCATAGATATACTCAGCAAGTGGATGAGCACAACCCTGTCTTATGATGACACGAGGTTGTATGTCATTAGACATCTTGTATGATAGTGACAAAACACCCTTCCAACGTTGGGTTCGCCTCACCCTATTTTCTTCACCAAATATAACTACTAAATGATGACCACCGTTCTATTCCCTTGTTACCCCCGCTCGACCCAGCTACACTCTTATTACCTGAAAGGAATTGTGAAGCAAAAGGGTGAGCACAACTAGCTCAGTAAAGAATATCATGACTAAAGATAATTCAATTATCAATAGCCTTCATCAACAATAAATCAGAGATTTAGAACATATGGTAAATGATAAAAATTTCAACCATAGTTGCAGCGGAACGAGCAATCCATTAGAAGAGTCAAATAGACTATAAAGTCTATTATCTTCTCCATGTTAAAAATCCACCAACAATGTTTTATCCATGTAACATCACTCAACAGTTCCTTTCCACAATCATATGAATAACTCATAATCATAATTGTGACTATAAATTTTTCTTCGCACCCAGGACGAAGAATATTTTCATCACCTGTCTTTACCTGAAACATCAAAGATCATGGTTATACCAAATCACAGTTCCTGTTTATAATCATACTAACAAATCCATCTTTGCACTACGGGCCAAAGATATTCATCAACAAACCATCTTTGCACTACGGGCCAAAGATATTCAACAACAGTTCATCTTTGCACTACAGGCCAAAGATATTCATCAACAGGCCATCTTTGCACTACATGCCAAAGATATTCATCAACAATTCATATTTGCACTACAGGCCAAATATATTCATATCTCAAAGAAATATATAATCATTTCAGAATTTATATAAACAATAATTATAACCATGTTGATCAATTCACCTTTGCACTTAAGCTTAAGATATTCAATTATAAATTCAATGGTCATGATCATACCAGTCACAATTCAACTTTGCACTACAGGCCAAAGAGAACCCTAGTCATGATCATACCAATAATCTACCCATCTTTACACTCCAGTGAAAGAGAATTTCAACATCAGGGTTATAAAAATGTTATATATGATGATAAAAATAATATGATCAACATATAGTTTTAATCTCAAGAGTAATATTCGTAACTCATGAATAGTAAATCGTGAATAGTAACTCATGAATAGTAACCCCGACACAAAAGATAGAAATTCCACAATAAAATCCATACCAATATTTCGGTATAATGATATTGAAAGAATAACATTACTTAAATTTATAAACAATTTATTTTAATTGTTTACACTTTACTAATTAATGCATTTAATCATCATAAAATGCCAACTCTTAGATTTCATCATCAATAACCAAAACCCTCATCAAAAATCTGCATATACCTCATATAGGATTCTCAAGCCATAAAATCCTATTTTCCAATTTTCTTTCTTCACAAAACATATTTAATTCATTTACTCATAACTAGACCATTTTCATGAAAAATACCAAATCAGTTCCAAAAATATTTCTTTTCTGGGATTTAGCATAATATAGTCCCATAGTGAACATATATTTTTCTCAGAATTTTTAAAAGTCATTTACTATTTTTCATATGGCCAAAATAGCCGAATATTTAGACATTTATCAAAAATTGTACTTTTGTCTAAAAATTCTGAAATTTACAGAGTATACTTCTATCATATACATGTACTCCCAATAAAAATTTCATCAATTTTGGAGTTAACCACAAGGAATTATAAGCGGTTACTTTTAAAATAGTCTTTTCTCATAAAATTCATAACTCTCAATCTATACATCCAAAAATCACCATTTTTGGACACAATCAATAAAACTCATCAAAATATCATTTCAAATTTTTCCAGAATTTTTGAAGTTCAGAAAAATTACGAAACTGAAAATCATAACAACCCTTAAAATCCCTTACTATCCCTTACTATCCCTTACCTCAAAAGAGCAGTACTTCTGACTGGATGCAAAGCTGAAGGAAACTTGCACTGAATAGCAACTCTCAAAGTATCTAAATACTCACAAAATATGCTTCATAATATAGAGAGAGAAAGAGAGAAAGCTTATGTTTCTGGTGTGATTTTCAATTCTAACTTAGCCCTCTATTTATAGGAAAATTTTGGTAGGTTTGACCTGCAACCTGATGGCTTTACCTGCTACTATTCCCACCCACCACATTTGAAATATAATTCAGCACATTTCTTCACCAACCACAAGTGGGGCCCACCAATTCTAGAATTTTCCACCAAAATGATAAACTCCAAAATTCAACAATTTCTGAACCAGTCATCTCGTAAAATTCATAATAAATCATACGTTCATTTTTAACGGTTCAAAATTTGTGGGCATATACTCAACTTATATATGTATAACATATCCAAAAATTACCACGATCCAACGGTCGGATTAAAAATTATAACCCCCGCAAAATATCTCAAAAACCCTGATTTTTAATACCTCCATTCCGACAAAAATACTGATAAAAACCTCAACATTAACTCCTTCATTTTTAACCACAAAAATATATCCCTCATTTATATCCACATAAAATAAATATTTCCTTATCATATGAATCAATAATTAATTATTCACAAATAATATTACAGAATCACATTTATGACAACCAGGCCGTTCCCAGGAAAGAGGGGGCTTTCCAATAAGGATTTCTCCTTACTGGCGCGCAATTAGATGACCAAACCTCTCCTTAGACAGAACTTTCTAGACATTGCCAATAATGTTATCTAATAATATTATTCAAATAATATGAATTATTGATCTGATAATGGAAAATACTGTGCAGCAACAATTATTGAAACAACAATAATATAAAATATCAACGCAGCAATTATTGAATCAATAAAATAAAATATTGAACAGTAATTACTGTAACAATTATTGAGTAGTGCCTTCTTACGTAAGAATCAATAATTTCAAAAATACTATGCAATACCGTGTGCTACTGTGCAATAACGCGTATTACTGTATTTTAACCACCGGGTATTCCAACAGTGTTAACGGTAACAACTACGCCGTTATTTGTAAAAACTCAAATTTGTCGTTTTCTTCACCCGACAGTTATTCGTTATGGGGCCCACAAATAGCTGCGCCGTCGTACGAATATTCCCCGACAGAAAGAATATTCCACGACCAAACGAATATTCCCCGACAACAATGATTATTTTATAACCACTTGCTTATTTTGAAAAAAAAATTCATATTTCACCCATAACTTTAAAATTTTATCAATTTAACCATTTACTGAATAGAAAAATTGAATACTTTTATTTCATAAAATTCGGGGTCTTACAATCTCCCCTCCTTATGAAATTTCGTCCCCGAAATTTACGTACCTGGTATTTCAAAGAGTTGAGAATACCTTCCTTTCATTTCAGATTCCATCTTCCCTGTCATCATAATTTCTCCATTGCTCATCTCCTGTATTTCATATATCATTCTAGAATACAGCTTCAAAACAAGGGTTAATTTAACAAATTAACATATCACATAATATCCCGATATTATGACTGACCAACAAATAAGCTTAGGTAGGACACACTAGCGAAGGATTTACTCATCTCTCCCCTCCTAGTTGTATTCCCCGATCTCCGCCAGAGATCATATCCCTAAGCTCTGATACCAAATGTAACGACCCCAAAATAGGTCCATTCCATCCAACCCATTCTGAGTCGCCAAATACATGGTACAGAAAAAAACTACAACTTTATTACAACAATTGTCGTGCAAAATACAACAACACATATGCTGTGAGTTTGGATACAAATATATACCAAATGTGACATTGGACACAATCATGTGACAGCACCTCACAAAGGTACCTTACATAAAGGTATAGTCAAAAACTGTTTTAGAAATTAGAATCTTTGGAAAGTGCTCAAGGAAACCTTCGTACATGGGAGGCCACGCGTCTAGGTTATGATAGATATCATATGGCCACAGAATTATCCTTGGTTGACCCAATAGACCCCAAAGAAAAACGAGAAGATTACTATCATATTCTTCCCAATGGTGAGTCTTCTCTTGACTTATCATTATCTCCACTGTCTCTAATTGAGAATTATACTTCAAACAAACACCAAGATTATATAGGTAGTGCCCATAGATATACTCAGCAAGTGGATGAGCACAACCCTGTCTTATGATGACACGAGGTTGTATGTCATTAGACATCTTGTATGATAGTGACAAAACACCCTTCCAACGTTGGGTTCGCCTCACCCTATTTTCTTCACCAAATATAACTACTAAATGATGACCACCGTTCTATTCCCTTGTTACCCCCGCTCGACCCAGCTACACTCTTATTACCTGAAAGGAATTGTGAAGCAAAAGGGTGAGCACAACTAGCTCAGTAAAGAATATCATGACTAAAGATAATTCAATTATCAATAGCCTTCATCAACAATAAATCAGAGATTTAGAACATATGGTAAATGATAAAAATTTCAACCATAGTTGCAGCGGAACGAGCAATCCATTAGAAGAGTCAAATAGACTATAAAGTCTATTATCTTCTCCATGTTAAAAATCCACCAACAATGTTTTATCCATGTAACATCACTCAACAGTTCCTTTCCACAATCATATGAATAACTCATAATCATAATTGTGACTATAAATTTTTCTTCGCACCCAGGACGAAGAATATTTTCATCACCTGTCTTTACCTGAAACATCAAAGATCATGGTTATACCAAATCACAGTTCCTGTTTATAATCATACTAACAAATCCATCTTTGCACTACGGGCCAAAGATATTCATCAACAAACCATCTTTGCACTACGGGCCAAAGATATTCAACAACAGTTCATCTTTGCACTACAGGCCAAAGATATTCATCAACAGGCATCTTTGCACTACATGCCAAAGATATTCATCAACAATTCATATTTGCACTACAGGCCAAATATATTCATATCTCAAAGAAATATATAATCATTTCAGAATTTATATAAACAATAATTATAACCATGTTGATCAATTCACCTTTGCACTTAAGCTTAAGATATTCAATTATAAATTCAATGGTCATGATCATACCAGTCACAATTCAACTTTGCACTACAGGCCAAAGAGAACCCTAGTCATGATCATACCAATAATCTACCCATCTTTACACTCCAGTGAAAGAGAATTTCAACATCAGGGTTATAAAAATGTTATATATGATGATAAAAATAATATGATCAACATATAGTTTTAATCTCAAGAGTAATATTCGTAACTCATGAATAGTAAATCGTGAATAGTAACTCATGAATAGTAACCCCGACACAAAAGATAGAAATTCCACAATAAAATCCATACCAATATTTCGGTATAATGATATTGAAAGAATAACATTACTTAAATTTATAAACAATTTATTTTAATTGTTTACACTTTACTAATTAATGCATTTAATCATCATAAAATGCCAAACTCTTAGATTTCATCATCAATAACCAAAACCCTCATCAAAAATCTGCATATACCTCATATAGGATTCTCAAGCCATAAAATCCTATTTTCCAATTTTCTTTCTTCACAAAACATATTTAATTCATTTACTCATAACTAGACCATTTTCATGAAAAATACCAAATCAGTTCCAAAAATATTTCTTTTCTGGGATTTAGCATAATATAGTCCCATAGTGAACATATATTTTTCTCAGAATTTTTAAAAGTCATTTACTATTTTTCATATGGCCAAAATAGCCGAATATTTAGACATTTATCAAAAATTGTACTTTTGTCTAAAAATTCTGAAATTTACAGAGTATACTTCTATCATATACATGTACTCCCAATAAAAATTTCATCAATTTTGGAGTTAACCACAAGGAATTATAAGCGGTTACTTTTAAAATAGTCTTTTCTCATAAAATTCATAACTCTCAATCTATACATCCAAAAATCACCATTTTTGGACACAATCAATAAAACTCATCAAAATATCATTTCAAATTTTTCCAGAATTTTTGAAGTTCAGAAAAATTACGAAACTGAAAATCATAACAACCCTTAAAATCCCTTACTATCCCTTACTATCCCTTACCTCAAAAGAGCAGTACTTCTGACTGGAATGCAAAGCTGAAGGAAACTTGCACTGAATAGCAACTCTCAAAGTATCTAAATACTCACAAAATATGCTTCATAATATAGAGAGAGAAAGAGAGAAAGCTTATGTTTTGGTGTGATTTTCAATTCTAACTTAGCCCTCTATTTATAGGAAAATTTTGGTAGGTTTGACCTGCAACCTGATGGCTTTACCTGCTACTATTCCCACCCACCACATTTGAAATATAATTCAGCACATTTCTTCACCAACCACAAGTGGGGCCCACCAATTCTAGAATTTTCCACCAAAATGATAAACTCCAAAAATTCAACAATTTCTGAACCAGTCATCTCGTAAAATTCATAATAAATCATACGTTCATTTTTAACGGTTCAAAATTTGTGGGCATATACTCAACTTATATATGTATAACATATCCAAAAATTACCACGATCCAACGGTCGGATTAAAAATTATAACCCCCGCAAAATATCTCAAAAACCCTGATTTTTAATACCTCCATTCCGACAAAAATACTGATAAAAACCTCAACATTAACTCCTTCATTTTTAACCACAAAAATATATCCCTCATTTATATCCACATAAAATAAATATTTCCTTATCATATGAATCAATAATTAATTATTCACAAATAATATTACAGAATCACATTTATGACAACCAGGCCGTTCCCAGGAAAGAGGGGGCTTTCCAATAAGGATTTCTCCTTACTGGCGCGCAATTAGATGACCAAACCTCTCCTTAGACAGAACTTTCTAGACATTGCCAATAATGTTATCTAATAATATTATTCAAATAATATGAATTATTGATCTGATAATAGAAAATACTGTGCAGCAACAATTATTGAAACAACAATAATATAAAATATCAACGCAGCAATTATTGAATCAATAAAATAAAATATTGAACAGTAATTACTGTAACAATTATTGAGTAGTGCCTTCTTACGTAAGAATCAATAATTTCAAAAATACTATGCAATACCGTGTGCTACTGTGCAATAACGCGTATTACTGTATTTTAACCACCGGGTATTCCAACAGTGTTAACGGTAACAACTACGCCGTTATTTGTAAAAACTCAAATTTGTCGTTTTCTTCACCCGACAGTTATTCGTTATGGGGCCCACAAATAGCTGCGCCGTCGTACGAATATTCCCCGACAGAAAGAATATTCCACGACCAAACGAATATTCCCCGACAACAATGATTATTTTATAACCACTTGCTTATTTTGAAAAAAAAATTCATATTTCACCCATAACTTTAAATTTTATCAATTTAACCATTTACTGAATAGAAAAATTGAATACTTTTATTTCATAAAATTCGGGGTCTTACAATCTCCCCTCCTTATGAAATTTCGTCCCCGAAATTTACGTACCTGGTATTTCAAAGAATTGAGAATACCTTCCTTTCATTTCAGATTCTATCTTCCCTGTCATCATAATTTCTCCATTGCTCATCTCCTGTATTTCATATATCATTCTAGAATACAGCTTCAAAACAAGGGTTAATTTAACAAATTAACATATCACATAATATCCCGATATTATGACTGACCAACAAATAAGCTTAGGTAGGACACACTAGTGAAGGATTTACTCATCTCTCCCCTCCTAGTTGTATTCCCCGATCTCCGCCAGAGATCATATCCCTAAGCTCTGATACCAAATGTAACGACCCCAAAATAGGTCCATTCCATCCAACCCATTCTGAGTCGCCAAATACATGGTACAGAAAAATAACTACAACTTTATTACCACAATTGTCGTGCAAAATACAACAACAGATATGCCGTGAGTTTGGATACAAATATATACCAAATGTGACATTGGACACCATCATGTGTCAGCACCTCACAAAGGTACCTTACATAAAGGTACAGTCAAAAACTGTTTTAGAAATTAGAATCTTTGGAAAGTACTCAAGAAAACCTTCGTACATGGGAGGCCACGCATCTAGGTTATGATAGATATCATATGGCCACAGAATTATCCTTGGTTTACCCAATAGACCCCAAAGAAAAACGAGAAGATTACTATCATATTCTTCCCAATGGTGAGTCTTCTCTTGACTTATCATTATCTCCACTGTCTCTAATTGAGAATTATACTTCAAACAAACACCAAGATTATATAGGTAGTGCCCATAGATATACTCAGCAAGTGGATGAGCACAACCCTGTCTTATGATGACACGAGGTTGTATGTCATTAGACATCTTGTATGATAGTGACAAAACACCCTTCCAACGTTGGGTTCGCCTCACCCTATTTTCTTCACCAAATATAACTACTAAATGATGACCACCGTTCTATTCCCTTGTTACCCCCGCTCGACCCAGCTACACTCTTATTACCTGAAAGGAATTGTGAAGCAAAAGGGTGAGCACAACTAGCTCAGTAAAGAATATCATGACTAAAGATAATTCAATTATCAATAGCCTTCATCAACAATAAATCAGATATTTAGAACATATGGTAAATGATAAAAATTTCAACCATAGTTGCAGCGGAACGAGCAATCCATTAGAAGAGTCAAATAGACTATAAAGTCTATTATCTTCTCCATGTTAAAAATCCACCAACAATGTTTTATCCATGTAACATCACTCAACAGTTCCTTTCCACAATCATATGAATAACTCATAATCATAATTGTGACTATAAATTTTTCTTCGCACCCAGGACGAAGAATATTTTTATCACCTGTCTTTACCTGAAACATCAAAGATCATGGTTATACCAAATCACAGTTCCTGTTTATAATCATACTAACAAATCCATCTTTGCACTACGGGCCAAAGATATTCATCAACAAACCATCTTTGCACTACGGGCCAAAGATATTCAACAACAGTTCATCTTTGCACTACAGGCCAAAGATATTCATCAACAGGCTATCTTTGCACTACATGCCAAAGATATTCATCAACAATTCATATTTGCACTACAGGCCAAATATATTCATATCTCAAAGAAATATATAATCATTTCAGAATTTATATAAACAATAATTATAACCATGTTGATCAATTCACCTTTGCACTTAAGCTTAAGATATTCAATTATAAATTCAATGGTCATGATCATACCAGTCACAATTCAACTTTGCACTACAGGCCAAAGAGAACCCTAGTCATGATCATACCAATAATCTATCCATCTTTACACTCCAGTGAAAGAGAATTTCAACATCAGGGTTATAAAAATATTATATATGATGATAAAAATAATATGATCAACATATAGTTTTAATCTCAAGAGTAATATTCGTAACTCATGATAGTAAATCGTGAATAGTAACTCATAAATAGTAACCCCGACACAAAAGATAAAAATTCCACAATAAAATCCATACCAATATTTCGGTATAATGATATTGAAAGAATAACATTACTTAAATTTATAAACAATTTATTTTAATTGTTTACACTTTACTAATTAATGCATTTAATCATCATAAAACGTCAACTCATTAGATTTCATCATCAATAACCAAAACCCTCATCAAAAATCTGCATATACCTCATATAGGATTCTCAAGCCATAAAATCCTATTTTCCAATTTTCTTTCTTCACAAAACATATTTAATTCATTTACTCATAGCTAGACCATTTTCATAAAAAATACCAAATCAGTTCCAAAAATATTTCTTTTCTGGGATTTAGCATAATATAGTCCCATAGTGAACATATATTTTTCTCAGAATTTTTAAAAGTCATTTACTATTTTTCATATGGCCAAAATAGCCGAATATTTAGACATTTATCAAAAATTGTACTTTTGTCTAAAAATTCTGAAATTTACAGAGTATACTTCTATCATATACATGTACTCCCAATAAAAATTTCATCAATTTTGGAGTTAACCACAAGGAATTATAAGCGGTTACTTTTAAAATAGTCTTTTCTCATAAAATTCATAACTCTCAATCTATACATCCAAAAATCACCATTTTTGGACACAATCAATAAAACTCATCAAAATATCATTTCAAATTTTTCCAGAATTTTTGAAGTTCAGAAAAATTACGAAACTGAAAATCATAACAACCCTTAAAATCCCTTACTATCCCTTACTATCCCTTACCTCAAAAGAGCAGTACTTCTGACTGGAATGCAAAGCTGAAGGAAACTTGCACTGAATAGCAACTCTCAAAGTATCTAAATACTCACAAAATATGCTTCATAATATAGAGAGAGAAAGAGAGAAAGCTTATGTTTTTGATGTGATTTTCAATTCTAACTTAGCCCTCTATTTATAGGAAAATTTTGGTAGGTTTGACCTGCAACCTGATGGCTTTACCTGCTACTATTCCCACCCACCACATTTGAAATATAATTCAGCACATTTCTTCACCAACCACAAGTGGGGCCCACCAATTCTAGAATTTTCCATCAAAATGATAAACTCCAAAAATTCAATAATTTTTGAACCAGTCATCTCGTAAAATTCATAATAAATCATACATTCATTTTTAACGGTTCAAAATTTGTGGGCACATACTCAACTTATATATGTATAACATATCCAAAAATTACCACGATCCAACGGTCGGATTAAAAATTATAACCCCCGCAAAATATCTCAAAAACCCTGATTTTTTAATACCTTCATTCCGACAAAAATACAGATAAAAACCTCAACATTAACTCCTTCATTTTTAACCACAAAATATATCCCTCGTTTATATCCACATAAAATAAATATTTTCCTTATCATATGAATCAATAATTAATTATTCACAAATAATATTACAGAATCACATTTATGACAACCAGGCCGTTCCCAGGAAAGAGGGGGCTTTCCAATAAGGATTTCTCCTTACTAGCGCGCAATTAGATGACCAAACCTCTCCTTAGACAGAACTTTCTAGACATTGCCAATAATGTTATCTAATAATATTATTCAAATAATATGAATTATTGATCTGATAATAGAAAATACTGTGCAGCAACAATTATTGAAACAACAATAATATAAAATATCAACGCAGCAATTATTGAATCAATAAAATAAAATATTGAACAGTAATTACTGTAACAATTATTGAGTAGTGTCTTCTTACGTAAGAATCAATAATTTCAAAAATACTATGTAATACCGTGTGCTACTGTGCAATAACGCGTATTACTGTATTTTAACCACCGGGTATTCCAACAGTGTTAACGGTAACAACTACGCCGTTATTTGTAAAAACTCAAATTTGTCGTTTTCTTCACCCGACAGTTATTCGTTATGGGGCCCACAAATATTAGCGCGCCGTCGTACGAATATTCTCCGACAGAAAGAATATTCCACGACCAACGAATATTCCCCGACAACAATGATTATTTTTTAACCACTTGCTTATTTGAAAAAAAAATTCATATTTCACCCAACTAACTTTAAAATTTTATCAATTTAACCATTTACTGAATAGAAAAATTGAATACTTTTATTTCATAAAATTCGGGTCTTACAAGTATGACCTGACTAAGTTTATTTGGTGTCTATTTGGTCGGTCAGAGTATAGGGATAAATATGACATGACTATTAACCCTTGTTTTATGGCAGTATTTAAGAATGGCAGCTGAGAATGTATTAATAATGGAGTAAATCAGACCGTGGAGACACCTTTGATCACCACCCAGGGGAACGTGCAACAGGAAGGCAATATTCCTCCTGTAAACAACGTTACGAGCAAACGATGAATGATGGAATGTTTAGGAGCTTTTTGCAGTTCATGCAAATTAGACGAGGGAGACTCGGGTGCAGAATACGGGTGAAATGATAACGCGCGGTTTGTCACAGCTAAGCAGTTCAAAGAATTGGGACCACCAGAATTTAAGGGAAGCCGGATCCGATCATGGCGGAAACGTGGGTCAAACAAATTACCAAGATATTCGATGTCTTGGGATGCACGGAGGAACAAAGGTTCCATTCGCCACCTTTATGTTCCGCGGTGAGGCAGACTACTGGTGGGAGTCTGTGAAGCGTACCCAGCCTGACGCACTCAACATGTCCTGGGAAACATTTCAAAAACTGTTCAATGACAAGTACTTTCCTGAAAGTATTCGTCATATGAAGGAGTAGAGTTTATCAGACTGGAACAAAACAACATGACGGTGTCCCAGTACGAGGCGAAGTTTGCAGAGTTATCCAGGTTTGCACCTCATTTGGTCGAAAATGAGGAACGAATGACAAGGATGTTCTGAGAGGTCTAAAACCCGAGATTCGACAATATCTTATCTCTCATAAATTTTCTTTATATTCAGATGTTGTAAATAGGGCTCAATTATTAGAGCGAGATAATGAGTATGTGCAACCGAGGGACCACAACCAGGGTCATACCGGTGGCGCAGTCATCGAAGCAATGAAAACTAGCAGGGAGGAAAATATTCGGACAAAAGCGGTAACCCACTCTGGTGGTAATCTTGGTCGTGATTAGAAGGAAGGAGCGAGTCGGGAGGAGATTTCAAGAAGAGAAGGTACAACAATGATATGTGAAGACGTCAGCACAAACATCAACTGTTTCTAGGGGAGGAGAACGACTACCGGTCGTATGTTACAAATGTGGGAAAGAGGGACATATCAGCCCAAACTGCCCACAACAATCCAAGGTATGTTATAACTGTAGAAAGGAGGGTCATATAGCTCGAGAGTGTTCTGTAGCAAAACCAAGTTCAGCGGGGATGGTGATTCCAAAAGCTGTCCCGGATAAGTCGAAATCAAGCGGTTCCTGGAAGGCGTTTGTCGTTACTGGCCAAAACGCGAGAAACCCGAACGAGGTGATCACGGGTAAGCTAATCTTGAATTTCTTGCGAAGTTTATACTTTACTAGATACCGGTTCTACCCATTCTTTTATCTCTCCTGCTTGTGCTCAACGTTTAAACTTGACTCCGGAGAAATTGGACTTTAACTTATCTGTTGAAACTCCGTTGGGTGAAACCTTCGTTACATCTACAGTTTATAAATCTTGCATGATCCAAGTTGGTACTATCACATTACCTGTTGATCTTATCTCTTTAAAGATACTTGCTTTTGATGTGATTTTAGGAATTGATTGGTTAACCACTCATCATGCTAAAATTGATTGTTTTCGTAAGGTTGTTAGTTTTCATATTCCTAACCAACCTGTCATACGAATTCAAACTACTAAACCACTAAAATCAGTCAATGTCATATCGAGCCACAAAGCTATTCGTTTATTGAAAAACGGATGTCAAGCTTTCTTAGCCCATGTAATGGATTTGAACAAAGACAAGTCAGATTTGAATAATATTTCTATTGTTAGAGAATTTCCCGATGTATTTCCTGAAGAACTTCCTGTCTACCCCCAGAACGTGAAGTTGAATTCTTTATTGACCTTGAACCCGGTACAAAGCCCATTTCTAAAACTCCATATCGAATGGCTCCTATTGAACTTCAGGAGTTAAAAGTCCAACTACAGGAGTTGTTGGACATCGGTTTTATTCGTCCTAGTACGTCTCCTTGGGGTGCTCCTGTTTTATTCATAAAGAAGAAAGACGGGAGTATGCGACTTTGTATCGACTATCGAGAATTAAATCATATCACTATCAAGAATAGGTATCCGCTACCTCGCATTGATGACCTGTTCGACCAGTTACAAGGAACACAATTCCTTTCAAAGATCGACCTTCGTTCTGGATATCATCAGCTGAAGATTAAAACTGAGGATATTCCAAAGACTGCCTTCAGAACTCGGTACGGGCATTATGAATTCTTAGTAATGTCTTTTAGATTGACTAATGCTCCTGCTGCCTTCATGGATATGATGAACCATGTATTCAAAGAATATTTTGGATCAGTTCGTTGTTGTCTTAATGATGACATCCTCATCTATTCCAAAAGCCGTGAAAATCATGAGCGCCATTTAAAGCTGGTACTGCAAAGGCTTCGTGAAAATAAGCTATATGCCAAATTGAAGAAATGCGAGTTCTGGCTTGAGGAAGTAGCATTCCTTGGGCACGTGGTGTCAAAACATGGAGTATCTGTCGACCCGGCGAAGATTGAAGCCATACAAAGTTGGGAGCAACCGAAGTCGGTAACCGAAGTACGTAGCTTTCTAGGCTTAGCTGGTTATTATCGGAGATTTGTAGAAGGATTTTCTCGAATCGCTACTCCGTTAACTCAGCTGACTCGGAAAGATACAAAATTTGTATGGAGTGAGGAATGCGAGAGAAGAGTTTCCAAGAACTCAAGAGGAGACTCATTTCGGCACCTGTTCTGACAATACCATCTGGTTCGGATGGATTTGTTATCTACAGCGATGCTTCAGGCAAAGGGTTAGGATGTGTTCTCATGCAACATGGGAAAGTCATGGCCTATGCCTCACGACAACTCAAAGAATATGAGAGGAATTATCCTACTCATGATTTGGAGTTGGCAGCAGTCGTTTTTGCGTTGAAGATCTGGAGACACTACCTGTATGGGGAGAAAGTGGAGATCTATACAGATCATAAAAGCCTCAAATATTTCTTCACCCAAAAGGAACTCAACATGCGGCAGCGACGTTGGCTCGAGCTGTTGAAAGATTACGATCATATCATCCAATATCATCTTGGAAAAGCAAACGTAGTAGCTGACGCATTGAGTAGAAGATCATATGCGGGTACGAGTGCAATATTGTTAACACAAAGGCCCATTTTGTATGACTTACAAATGATGGAGATAGAGATGAAGGCTCCAAGTACCACACATGATATCAAATATCAATAACGAGTAGAACCGACTTTAATCGATAAAGTTAAAGCTGCTCAAGCTACGGACATGGAGCTGATGCGTTATGAAGAAGAAAGTGCAAGAAGGTGCTATTCCAGAAGCAAGAATCGATGAAGAAGGAATACTTCGAGTCAACTCCAGACTTTGTGTTCCTAACGATTTTGACTTGAAGCATAGAATAATGATGGAGGCACACAACACACCGTTTGCAATCCATCCTGGGAGTACTAAAAATGTATCACGATCTTCGACATACATTTTGGTGGAGCAATATGAAAAGAGAGATCGCGGAGTTTATCTCGAGGTGTTTAACTTGTCAACGTGTAAAGGCGGAGCATCAAGTGCCAAAGGGTCCATTGCAACCACTTGAGATCCCGAAATGGAAGTGGAAACACATTACTATGGATTTTGTTACGGGTCTTCCCAAGGTTTCTCAAGGCATAGATGCGATTTGGGTTATTGTTGATAGATTAACCAAATCCGCTCATTTCTTGCGATACGTGAGACTTATTCCCTTGAACGTCTTGCTAGTATGTACGTGAACGAGATTGTGAGATTGCATGGCATGCCAGTATCCATAGTTTCGGATCGTGACCCAAGATTCACTTCACGATTTTGGGTTAGCTTGCAGAAAGCTATAGGCACGGATTTACGATTCAGTTCGGCATACCATCCTCAAACGGACGGACAATCAGAGAGGACTATTCAAACTCTTGAAGATCTATTAAGACTTTGTGTCCTAGATCTCAAAGGGAGTTGGGATAAGTACCTACCATTGGTGGAATCTCTCCTACAACAACAGTTATCAGGCGAGCATAGGTGTGGCTCCATTCGAGGCGTTGTATGGAAGAAAATGTCGTTCTCCAGTATGCTGGGACGAGGTGGGTGGTGAAGCAACATTGTTGGGACCAGAGTTGGTACGCATTACTACAGAGAAGATCCAAACGATTCGACAACGTATACAAACGGCACAGGATCGACAAAAGAGTTATGCGGATCTTCATCGGAAGGACGTGGAATTTAATATTGGGGATCATGTATTATTACGTGTTGCACCATGGAAGGGAGTTACAAGATTTGGGAAGAGAGGAAAGCTCAATCCAAGATTTGTTGGTCCATTTGAGATTCTTGAGCGAATAGGAAATGTGGCATATAGACTCGCATTACCTCCAAGCATGTCTCGTGTTCATAATGTTTTTCACATATCTATGCTTCGTAAATATGTTAAAGACCCGAACCACATTATTGAGTTAGAACCAGACGAGATAGCTGAAGATTTAACGTACGAGGAGGTACCTGTTAAGATCTTGGATAGGAAAGAGCATGTCCTACGCACGAAGGTTATACCATAAGTTAAGGTTTTATGGAGAAACCATGCTATTGAAGAAATGACCTGGGAGTTGGAATCAGAAATGAAAGCGAGGTATCCTCACCTTTTTGAAACATCAGGTACGTACGTCAATTTCGAGGACGAAATTTCATAAGGAGGGGAGGTTGTAAGACCCCAACTTATTAATGAATAAAATCAAATTTTCTCTAAATATTATTGTAAATAACAAGGGGCTAATTTGATATAATACTTTGGTTATGAGTGAAATGTGTAAATTTTGCAAAATAAGCAAGTGGTTATAAAATATTCATTTTGTCGGGGAATATTCGTTTGGTCGTGGAATATTCTTGCTGTCGGGAATATTCTTACGACGGCGCAGCCTTGTGTGGGCCCCATAACGGAAAGCGATTGGATGAAGAAAATGACAAGTATAAGTTATTTATAAATAACGGCGTAGTTGTTACCGTTAATACTGTTGGAATACCCGTGTGATTAAAATACAGTAGCACACGGTATTGCACCAATTATTAATTCTTACGTAAGAAGGCACTACTCAATAATTGTTACAGTAGTTATTGTTCAATTTTTATTTTATTGATTCAATAATTGTTGCATTGATATTTTATATTATTGTTGTTTCAATAATTGTTGCTGCACAGTATTTTCCATTATCAGATCAATAATTCATATTATTTGAATAATATTATTATATAACATTATTGGCAATGTCTAGAAAGTTCTGTCTAAGGAGAGGTTTGGTCATCTAATTGCGCGCCAGTAAGGAGAAATCCTTATTGGAAAGCCCCCTCTTTCCTGGGAACGGCCTGGTTGTCATAAATGTGATTCTGTAATATTATTTGTGAATAATTAATTATTGATTCATATGATAAGGAAATATTTATTTTATGTGGATATAAATGAGGGATATATTTTTGTGGTTAAAAATGAAGGAGTTAATGTTGAGGTTTTATCAGTATTTTTATCGGAATGGAGGTATTAAAAATCAAATCAGGGTTTTTGAGAAATATTGCGGGTGTTATAATTTTTAATCCGACCGTTGGATCGTGGTAATTTTTGGATATGTTATACATATATAAGTTGAGTATATGTCCACAAATTTTGAACCGTTAAAAATGAACGTATGATTTATTATGAATTTTACGAGATGACTGGTTCAGAAATTGTTGAATTTTTGGAGTTTATCATTTTGATGGAAAATTCTAGAATTGGTGGGCCCACTTGTGGTTGGTGAAGAAATGTGCTGAATTATATTTCAAATGTGGTGGGTGGGAATAGTAGCAGGTTAAAGCCATCAGGTTGCAGGTCAAAACCTACTAAAATTTTCCTATAAATAGAGGGCTAAGTTAGAATTGAAAATCACACCAGAAACAAGTTTTCTCTCTTTCTCTCTCTAGATTATTGAGTGTATT
This sequence comes from Panax notoginseng, assembly GCA_016801055.1. Taxonomy (NCBI): domain Eukaryota; kingdom Viridiplantae; phylum Streptophyta; class Magnoliopsida; order Apiales; family Araliaceae; genus Panax; species Panax notoginseng. The sequence continues at coordinate 73,905,162 of CM029016.1, read as the reverse complement.
TTGTGAGTAGTATTTAGATACTTTGAGAGTTTCTATTCATCAGAGCAAGTTTCTTTCAGCCTTATACCGGTTTTCCGACCAGAAGTACTGATATCTTGAGGTAAGGGATATTATTTTCTTCTTAAATGATATTATTTTCTTCAATATCATTATGCTGAAATATTGATATGAGTTTTTATCAATTTGGAAATTTTTGTGTCGGGGTTACTATTCATGTATACGGCACTATTCACGTATACAGCACTATTCACGAATACGGCACTATTCACCGAAAAATAAAATTTTTCCTTTTTGTCCAAGATGTCTATTATGGTTACTATCTTTGATTGTATCCATGTTTTGATCTTTATTTTTGAATTCTGCTTCACAATTGATTATTATGAAGTATTATTGATCTTGGATAAACTGTTATACGAATCCCTACTATTTGTCCTTCTGTCTCATTGGATTCGTTCTCTTTAAGATATTTTTCATCATCCTCAGTCCTAAATGATGATATTAATGAAATCTTTGGCCTGTAGTGCAAAGATGTATGATTACTTGATGAATATCTTTGGCCTGTAGTGCAAAGATGAACAGGTGTTGAGATGAACATGACTGACAGGTGATACAAATGAATATCTTTGGCCTGTAGTGCAAAGATGAATATTTGGATAAAGATGATTATTAATTGATGTTACAGGGATAAAATATTGATGATGGACTTTTAAATCTTAGAAGATAGTAGAATTCTTTCTCTACTTGACTCTTCTAATGGTTTGCTATTTTCGCTGCAGTTGTTGATCTAAAACTTGTTGTCGATTATATTCTATCAGATTTTTCCCTGTTGAAGACTAACGATAATTTGTTGTATATTATCTTAGTCATAATATTCTTTACTGGGCTAGTTGAGCTCACCCTTTCCTTTTTGTTCCATTTTTCTTCTCAGGAGGTGAGAACATAGCAGGATCTAGTCGGGGTATGGAGTGATGGTTCTAGAAAGATGTTTTAGCAGTCCTCACTATTTCTGTAAAATAGTATTTGAATAATTGTAATGAGGATTTATTTGAGTGTGGATATTGTCTAGAAGAAAATATTTGTATTTAAACTCACAGTATGTGTTGTCGGTATTTTTTACGACATTGTATTATTGAAGTTGTAGTTTGATTTCTATACAATGTATTGGCGACTCAGAATGGGTGTTGTATACCTATTTGGGGGCGTCACAAACATGATCAATTTGATTGAATAATTAGGACAACGGGTTTTGTCATGGATGGATAGTTGAGCCAAGATTTGATCTTGCACTCACTCCCGGACTCTTTCACAATTGTTGTGAATTTTTCATATGAACAAGCTAGATATCAGCTTCGCTAATTTGCTTAACATGTTGAAAAATGTTGAGAGTCACTTTCCAACTAAGAAAGACCAAGTCTTACTAGTAGGGGCCAAATGATCTTTCCAAAAGAAGAACGATTCTAAGAAGGTAAATAAAAAGGGGCAAAAATAAAGGATAATAAGAACAAAACTGATACGGATAGCAAATGAGTTTGCCTCCACTGGAATAAGCCTGAACACTGGAAAGAAACTGCAAGAAGCATCTTGTAGAGGCTAACCAGAAGAAGTTTAGTGAAGTTTCGGTTACAAATACAATTTTGTTCATGATTTAAAATAAAATTTTTCTTTAAGTCAAGATTCTACTTGGGTATTGGATACCGGCTTTGGTTATCATAAATTTAGATTTATGAAGGGACCAAGCAGAAGTAGAAAGCTAAACAAAGATAGGTAATCCTATGTGTGAGAAATGAAGCAAAGGTTGCTACATTAGCCATAAAAACTTATAGTTTAGCAATGCCTACGGGTAAATCTATTAAGTCAATAAGTTGTTATTATATTCCAGTTTCTTGTTAGAAACATCATTTCCATTTTTATTGTTGGATAATAAAATCTTTGGTATTATATTTAGGAACAATTGTTGTTCTATTTATAATAATAATATTTTGTATAGAACTGGAATATTACTTAATAGATTTTGTATACTTGACTTACGTGAAAAATTATTTTACATATTGAACAATTAGTATAAGAAAAGGAGATGATCATTCAAGAGTTGAATATGTGTATTTGCTAAAATACAAGTGTGAATTATTTGAAAGCTTCAAGAATTCAGAAGTGAAATAAATTGGCAAAGTATTAAGATTCTTTGATTAGATTAAGGAATAAATACTTGTGCAATAAGCTTCTAGATCATCTCAAATGGTTTTCTGATAATGGATACCTCCTTATACGCAATAATTGATTAATGTATCTGAAAGAAAAAATTGTACCTTGTTAGACATGGTGCGACCCATAATGATTTTACCGACATTCCAGTATCTTTCTGGGCTAATGTCCTAGAAATGCTGCATATCTACGAATAGGTAACCTCAAAATCCAGCCTTAAGACTCCATAAAAGTTATGGACAGAGAGGATTCCTAATCTTAAGTATGTTAAGATAAGGGTTGTCCAACTTATGTGAAAAAGGTTTCAAAGGATAAGCTTCGGACAAGATTTGACAAGTACATATTTGTGGGACATCCTAAAGTAAGTTTAGGGTATATGTTCTATAATCCTACTTAGCAAAAGGTGTTTGTTGCGGAACACATTACCTTCTAAGATAAAGATGTTTATCATTGAAGGGCTAGTGGGAGGATAATACATCTTGAAGAGTCAAGAACCACAAAATACTATAGTCAATTAAGAGGAATTTGTAGAGATAGACCTATTGTATCACAACATTATATCTGATATAGATCATAATAAGAGGTAAATTTGTAGTTAGTAGAGACAAATTGTCATTCCAATCATCAGAATCTGAATGTGTATACGACTGAAGTATCTGTAGAGTACCTGGGAGGATGGATTCATAGAGAATAGATGATGATGAGTGGTACGCATCATAAAAAGATGATGATCCATTACATACGTGAGGTAAGAGGTGTAGACACTCAGAGAAATAGATTGAAGCAAGCTCTCAAAAATAGAAACATTTCATTTTGTTGAAAAAAATCAAAAGAGTTTAATTTTATCACAATTAGAATGAATCTAATGTGTACAAAAGGGTCAGTGGGAGCGCTGTGACATTTATATATTATATGTTGATATACTATAGGTAAGGAATGACATACTAATGCTGCAATCAGTAAAGATGTGATTAAAATTTATGGTGGGGTCTAAATTAAAAACTATAGAGCTTAACAGACTCAAGTTTTTTTTAGACAGACACAAGACGATATAAAAATCCACTTGTAAAGGTTAAGCGTTATCTTAAACGGTTGGGCAGTGTAATTAGAAAGGTTCCAAACAGCAAAGAGTTGTTGGTTTTAGTGATAAAGGACAAAGTATATAGCTATAAATGAAGTTGCAAGTTGATTGTTTGGATGAAAAATTTTATTACAGAACTAGAAATAGTTCCTAAGTCTCATCTTGGATCTAAACATGTGTTGCGGCACTTTCATTTGATTAAAGGAATCATTGAAAGATGGGAAATCAATATAGAGATAGTGGATTTCAATAACAACATTACATATCCATTAACTAAAGCTTATCCAACAGCAGGCTAATCGTTACTTAGAGAAGAAGGGTATGAGATACCATAACGATTGACTTTAGTGCAAGTGGGAGATTGAAAGTAGTATGCACACAAGCCAATCATGTTTGATGATAAAGCATATACTTTGTAACAATCTTATTCATTTATTAATAGAAAGTTTTAATTTATTAAAGGCTTATAATTATCTACATGATGCTATTTTATAATATGTGATAAACCCATAGTTTTTAAGTAATGATTTTAGAATAATGATGATGATCATTCTAATGAGATCTAAATTCTTAGAAAGCTTAAAACTAAAATAGTTCCAAATCGTTAGATTACTAAATTGGGAATTAGTGAATTCGAATAGATTGGTACATACGTTGCTTGCTCATTGGATGAGGATGATTGATATCATGATCATTTGTGTGGAGACACTAAAACAAGTATGTAGGTGCTTATTAGAGAATAAGTTAACTGAATGTGGCTCGCTAAGGGAATACCTAATGGAGATTTTTACTTGTCTGTCAATAGGAATTCTTGTAGTGATAGTAGTACAAGTGATCCTTGGACTTGAGATCATCTAGTATCTTCTGTATGATGAGTTATACTTTGACTTATTCCTTAAGACCCTTAGGATATATCAAGGGTATGCTTGGGTATAATAAGTTGTAGATGAAGATAATGTATGATCAATAAAGAATCTACCGCTTCTAGTAAAAGAAGAGAAATGTCCTATGTGATTTGATAAATGACAACCCAGTAGTCCTTGACCAAGGCAGAATGAAATTAGAAAGGAGTTTCTAATTTGCAGTATTAGAGTTGTGCATTTATGAGTCGAATACATATAATTAAATAAAATAAGACTTGACAGTAATTCATGTCTTATATTTAATTGAGACATTTTATGGTGGGAATAATTGAATTGTACGGTACTATTTACTCAAAGGTTCTTTAATGATTTAATGTTGAAATCTATATTATCTGAAAAGTCGTTAATCACTAGGGAGGTTTATCCCTATTGTAGAATGAATATTTTTTATTTAAATAAATTAATATTTTAATTTATTTATTTAAATAAGATTAGAATTGTTCTAATTGATTTATTCACAACCAGTTTAATATGAAAAACCTAAAAGGTCACACCATAAAAGGAAGAATAATTATTTAAGAAGCAAATGGCATAATCGTAATAATAAGTTAAGTATATTTAATTTTAATATATGGTGATAGAATAAATTAAATAGCTTAATATTTATTATTTATATTTTTGAAATATTAAATATAAATTAATAAGGGAGTCTTATTATTATTATTTACTATAATTATTATTTAATTCCTAAAGGGTTTGGAAATTAATTAATAAATGTACTCTCATATATCCTAATAAGATTAGGAGGCTAATTAATTATTCCTAATAAGATCGGGAGCCTAATTAATTAAAGAAATTTAATTAATTAAAATAAAACTCATTCTTAATTGTTAAGGAGGGTTGCCCACATCTATAAATAAGAGAGTCTTATTATGGGGTAATGGATTGTTGACTTTTCACAACAGACGTGATTCTAATTGTTAGAGAGTCTACGCTCCTTTTCTATAAGAGATAAAAAAAACTAGGGTTTTGCCAAAACACCATCTTCTTGAATTTTTGTTCTTCCTTGGTAGATCACCTCTAGAGGCCAAATACTTGGGTGGCTAACGTTGATCAAAGGAAGGAACCAAACCCGGTGGGATTCAAGTTAAAACGCGAAAAGGATTGGAGGTGAACTTGCACCTGAGGAAGTTCGAATCTTCAAGGGTATGATTCTTATTCTTTATCTTTCGTTTAATTAATAATTGTGCATAAAGGATGATAGAGTATATGGGTTTAAAAATTTTAAACTCTGATTTTTCACGGCTTTTGCTTATTTTGTGCAATTTGATTGCGTTCATGAATATTAAACCTAACAGGAGCCCCGGTTTAAATTTAATAGTTATATTTAAATATTTATTATTTCACCCTAGGATTTGACCTTTTGGTTCATTTGGTGGCTCTAGTGAACCAAACTAGAATAAAAGTCCATAATCAATCGGATAGAATATATATTCTATAATATGCATTCTAGTATTATATATATTATATATTATGCAAACATGCTTCACATATTTAATAATATGATGATATTTTATATATATATGTGCATGTGCGCTAACCAAAATGAGACAAATAATAACAAATCCTTCAAAGTTTTTATATATTAAGTTTTAAGTGTTCAAAGATATTTAGAATATCGAACGTCGCTTTCTAGCATGATAAAATTAAATAGAGTATTAAATATTTAATATGAGTTTGTCGTGTCACCACAAGGCAAGAATTAAGTATTCAAGATGTTTATTTATCACATTTGATGCTTATAAAAAAATTAAACAATATTATTTTGTTGTGTCACCATAAGGATAATTTTTTCTTTTTTGAATATATGGAAGTGCTAGGTTAGACTTAACTTAGATTTTTGATTCGGATGTTCCACCACTTGATCAAAATACTCAAAGAGGCAAAACATATGGAGTTACATGATGATGTAATTGACAAAAGAGTTGTCTACCTATTTATTTATATATAGTTTGTTGTGTCACCACAAGACTATATATATTTGAAATGAGATCCTTATTCTCAATAGCAAAAATTTAATTAGATTTTGCCGAACTATATAAATGAGGATAATATAGTTTGAAGAAAATAGTGGGAGATACCAATATAAATATAACCTAATTATTTGGTAATTAATTAAATGAATGTTTGCTAAAATATTATCTTTTTACATGTAGAATTTTAAAAATGTCACATTCATAACTTTCACTGCGTAGCATATGGATGCTGACCAAACTGACGGACCGAATTTACACAGACTAGTTAAGGAATTTGAAAAATTATTCTCACTGCTGAAAAGATTTCTTATGTCCTAAATTCGCCCGTACATACAAAAGTTGCAGAGACGCCTGTGAGGAAGAGATTGCTACTTTTAAACAGTGGCAGGATGATGCATCTGTGGCTCAATACATCATGCTCGCATCCATGAGTAACGAGCTTCAGCGTCAGCATGAAACTATGACTGCTCCTACTATACTCTTGCACCTGCAAGAACTGTATGGTTAGCAAAGTAGGACTACTAGGTATAAAATATCTAAGGAGCTCTTCTGATCTCGGATGTGTAATACCCGGTTAAAAAAAAATAATAATAATAATAAATAAATAAAATAATAATAAAATAAATATAATAGATTTATAATTAGATAATGGAATAAAACTAATAATTATTATACATATCTAAAACCTATTAGGATGTCAGTTAAACTATAACAAACTTTTAATTTTAAAAAGGACTCTTTTAACCTAGTAACCTATTTTGCAAAGGAATTACATATATTTAAACAACTGGAGAGTGAAAAACGTAAAAATTTTATTTGACTTTGGAGTTACAGAATAAAAAAGAGGAGGAAAGAAGAAATTCAAAAAAAGGATTTGTTCGGCTAATATTTTCGTATTCGTAATATCGAAGTATGTGGCTTTCCGAACTATTTAGGGTTTTTAAGATTATCGTTACTTTTAAGTATGTCTTATTAATTGTTTGGTGCATAAATGTACAGTTTCAAAATTCGTTTTATGTTTTATTTAAGGCTTCCATTTAATTAAATTGTTATGTTCTTTTATTTCAAAATTCGGATCAAGTATTTATTTTTGAAATCTGAATGAGATTATATGATTTTGAACTGTGAAAAGTATCATTTATATTATCGATAATATTGAGAAAAGATTTTGAAATCCTCAGTCTGACTATGTATAGAACCGTTATTAATTACGTTTAGTTCCGAAGCTAATATAGGACTACTTAAGGCGCACACCTTTTAGATGACCTTCGGGGGAGCGTGCATTTTTATAGATATCTTAGTAGGGTGCGTATCACACGTTATCGAACTTTAGGTCGTGTTACAGGGCTATTGTAAACTTAGTCGCTAAGGCTGTAGATTAAAAGATATATGATATACATTGAAATCATATTTGAATTGTTTTAGTTTGAAAGTTTTTGTACTATTGTTATTGAACAAAAAAGTTATTTCAAAAAAGTATTTGCAAATTGTACTTGATTCGGCTGGATAGAGAGGATTGTACTTGTTGGGCTTCATCGCTCACCCCCTTACAGATTTTTACAGGTCCCATCGTTAAAGCTGAGCCCTTATTTGGTACGCTTGGAATAGCTTGAGTTTAGTTTTAGATGTTTTTCTTTTATTGATGGATTTTGATAGAACTCTTAGTTTCGAGGAGCTGCGTCTCCATTATTTAAATGTGGTATTTATTAGTATTTCATTTGGA